>JAYESA010000002.1:119574141-119726641 GCA_036927795.1 Iris macrosiphon
AGCATTGGACGCAGAGAAGTTCCTCGAGCCCCGTACGGAGTGCAGCTTTTGATGTGGCAGGCGGTTTATCTATTGCAAAGCGTAAACAGCTCATGTCTGCCTGTGCAAAACAAGGCAGCGTATCCCATCATGCTTGTAAAAGTAGTTTACGCAGAGGAGATGGCGGTAAATGATAGCCCGGGTCGCAGTGCTGTGCCCATTATTATAGCTGTCGTCTGGGTAGTCGAGCCGTATCCCTTTGTCAGAAGTCCAGACGTCAGGTTCATTGCAGGCTCTGACAGGTTCATTACAGGGTCTGACAGGTTCACTTCAGAGAATACAAAGCGTCTCTTGTACACCTCAATGCTGCGTTTGAAAGAGGATGAGTTTTACGCCCTGCAGGCGATGAAGCACCCTGTTTACGCTGAAGCGGTTTGGACGTAGTGCCTTACGCGGATGGTCTTTTGAGCTTTATATTTCACGCTGTGTTTTAGCAGAAAAAGCTCTGTTGCACGCTTGATGGCTCTGAAGGCCTCTGCTTACGCTGCTCTGCACCAATATGCTGCGTATAGCCATGCGGCATATTTTTTATGCTTCTACAACACTGAGGAGTGGTATCCCATTCACTACGGGCCTCAGGACGTAGTTGGCTTAGAGCTAGATACATTGGCTCAGGAGGGACTCATCCCGGTTGAGACAGACAAGCCATTACCTGTAGCTCAGTAGATAGGTTTTTATACTGGATTTGTCTCCAGCATTTGACATTAGTATTCTTTTATTATATTTGATGACTCATTGGATATTATTTTATCTTGTGAGTTGTATTTGACTCTGTAGTCTTTATCTCATATTCGTGCGATTATTCCATCTTATAGATCTGTGGTTGAATATTTATATTTCATTGGTTGCATTATATATCTTGATGATCATTATTGCTAGATAGATAGTTTACCTAGACAGTGTTCTACCGTCGATGCTGCGGCATAGGCTGGACGTACCCATGTCTCGTGCTCTTATATCGAGTATGGGTGATGACACGTTGATAGTGGTGGCCCATGCAGGTCTTCAAGGTCATAAATAGTAAGATTCGTAGTGGTGCTCTAAATTGAGTGCTATTACGAGCATGTTTAAGGATATAGGATATAGGCTGAGAATACTTAATCACAACTAGGAAAAGCTATATTGTTTAATTCAATTATTCTTTCTTGATATTGATAAATTGAGCTTTAACTGTCCTTCTTTGAAAATATTTCATCTTGTGCCATATTGATTCTTTTCTTTCGCTTTGCCTCAGGATGCCACCCAGGACTCGATCACAGCATGGAGGAGCAGGTTCTGAGGGATCTGCGACTTTCCGAGAGCCTACACCAGTCTCTTCTACAGTGATTGGCGTATCAGCTGCGTTTGGGGGTCCACCCCCAATACAGAGGGCTTTTCTAGCTACGACTGAGGGACTTCCACCTCCACCTTCTGTGCCGACAAATGCGACCCAAATATTCGCACTATTTTATGAGATGTTGGAGGCTCAGAGGGCCCAGTCAGAGGTTCACCAGAGGCAGAACGACTTGTTATGATAGGGTATTGAGAGTGCTCATTGTAGAAGCATGAAAAATATGCTGGAGAATTATACGCGTAAAACTCCCAACATACATGAAGCACGCGTAAAACAGAAGCTTCAGAGCTATACGCATAAAAAATGACTTCAGAGCTGCTCGCGTAAAGCAGCACTTCCAGGCTGTTTTGGCGTAAAAGGTTGCTACACCTCCCTCTGGCGTAAACTATGTTTGCTTTTAATGCAGCATGAAGTTGTACAAGAAACTCTTCATATTCCTCGAATGAACCTATCAGACAGAACAATGAACCTGACTCCTGATAAAGAGTACTGAACGAAGATCGAGAGGATGGCTGTTATGATGATTCTGCACAGATCCCCAGACTGTCGTTTAGTGGCATATTCTTGATACAAGTCATTTTTACGCATTCAAGGAATACGCTGCCTATTTTACACAGGCAAAAATAAACCTTTACGCTCAAGATGAGATAAAACCAAACGCCACGTCAAAAGCTATTCTTCGTACAGAACTCGAGGCACTTCTCTGCAGTTAATGCGCGAGATGGGGGCAGATCTCTGAATTTAATGCACAAGATTTGGTTCTACTTTTAATGACTGGGAGAGCTAAAATTAGGGCTAATATACTCACGTCACTATCCCTGTATATTACGCCAACCAGGCTATTTTTAACTATAGGAGCACGCCGTATGCTATCTCCTCGAAATATGCCAACTCAGGCTATATTTGCAAGGTACGTTGTAAGGATATTTGGCCCAGAATACGCTCAAGACCTCAGTCAGGAAGGATAATTGGCTAGATTAAGCTGGTTACCTATTACCTATGTTGCATCAAGATTTACGTAGAATTTGGCTTTTTATGCTAACAAGACAGCTACCTGGCTTTTACGCCAACAAGATAACTATTTGGCTTTTACGCCAACGAGACAGTTATTTTGATTTTATGCCAACCATCTTTACGCGAGGGGCAGTTACCTACGTGGCTTGCATGCCGTGGTCTTCGTGAAGCAGTTATACGCGTCACCTTATAATGGGACACACGTCACACGCGGATTCAGGAGATCATTCAGACGTGGGTAGTAGTTATTATAACCGCCGCGTAAAAGGTGCAACTCTCTCCACTAATTGGCTTCTACATCGACTGATCAGTTACTATGACTGATCTCTATAAATAGAGACTTCCGATCACAGGAGAAAGTGGTCAAGGAGAAGGTCGGGAAAAAGGTCGAAAGATAGGAGATCCGAGAGAGAGAACATATAGAGAGTGTTGATTGCTGACTTTGGCAACGAGAGTTCAATCCCACTCGGAATCTTTGAAGCTTCTTCTTCTTCTAAAGCACTTCTTCGTCATCGTGTTGTCCAAGGGACAAAGTGATCGACCGCAGTTCAGAATCCTATAGCAATATTTCCCTAGAATCATTTTTATTGTACTTAACATCCTCGTATAGGATTAATTGTACTTCTTTTTCTTGTTTGTAAACAAAGAAAGAGTTTCGTATAAACCTTTTCTCATTTTCTTTTGTTTAACATCAAACACAAGATGGCGACTCTGCTGGGGACTACTTTCTTATCTGAATAGAAAGCCATTGCTCAACACGATGCTGTATCCATCGGATCGACGAAGAAGACATTGGTCGTCCAATTCGACCAATCTGCTTACGAAGACATGCTTCGCATAGGGGGTAGTTATCATCCCCTCTCTGTCCAAGACAACAGGAAGCTGCGTAACGTATGGATGCCCTGGACATCCTCTACCCTTCCCGCGGACTCTTCCTCTCCGATCAACAAGGTTGTGACATCACGACCTATACGCTCAGTGCATAAAAATCTGTCTCCCGTCTGTGACGTGGCAGACAAAACTTTTGGCAGTGCCAATCCAGAAGTCTACAACACGCAATGCGCGTAAAACTTCGTCTCCCGTCTGTGACGTGGCAGACAAAATTTTTGACAAGGCCTCAGTGCCAATTTAGAAATTCCAAACGCGCCCCGTGCGTAAAACTTCATCTCCCGTCTGTGGTGTGGCAGACAAAATTTCTGACAAGGCCTCAGTGCCCGCACGAAAAATTCAAACGCGCCCTGCGCATAAAAATGCATCTCCCATCTACAAGGAGGCAGGTGGACCCTTGGATCACATCAAGGGAAAACGAGTGGCGAATCTCCTGACCACTAGAGTTGTACGCCACCAAGAGACGAAGATTACGCGTAACGCTGGAGGCTGTTTGAGGACTCCTCCTGTTTTAGGTGAATCTGTGCAAAGCTCCAGATTAGGCCATGATAAGCCCATCCGCGTAAAGAAGACATGCTTCATGGGGAAATACGCTCCTCAGACGGATGATGGATCGTATGCCACTCACATAGGCGAACTGCTGTATACATATGGCAGAGAAAGTGTTCTGGTTCCTAATCTCCACAGGCTCACTGATGTAAAAAGGCAGAATAAGCCTTATTCTGCTAATATCACTGATTTGCGTGATTTCTTGATCCAGAAACGTAAAGACAGGGGTCAAAATCAAGATTTAGTGCCCCTAACTTCCAAGCATGGAGAGATCATGTGGGAAGATGTGTCAACATCTAATATCATCATAACATATGGGCCACATGAAGATTCTATCTTTATTGTTCTACTGACTCATAACGATCAGCATCAAATAATCTTTGGTCGAATGCGGAATAGACCGATTGTACAAGAAGAATCTCGCGAGTCTGATGCTGGGAAAATGTAAATCCACAGATATAGCCCTCAGGCTTTGAGGATTATGCAAAATATGGGTGATGATCTGAAGTTGAAACGACGTCTCAAGTTTGGAAAAGGCAGACGAATACTGTTGCATGATGATATATACTGTCAACGAAATTGTTTTGGGTTAGGGTTTACCACATCTCTTGCAAACTCCAAACCTTTAGAGTCTCATCCTATAATACTAGAGGCAGGTCCTTCTAAATCAACTTCTGTAGACAAAGAAGAACCAGACAATGACATGTCTGGGGGTGGTCTCTCTCGACAAAACAGAGCAACATCCAAAGCTGGGGGTAGAAGACCCTCTGAGTCCAAAGATGATGCAACTGTGACCGTCTTCCCTGAGGACCGTACGACTCAGGTATTGGGAGCCCAAAATCCAAAGGGGACTTTCTCCTTCAATGAGGATGACATTACTGAAATCTTCAATATATTGATGAAGGAAAATAAACTTCGGCTACCCAACATCAGATACCCTGAAAAAGCTGGCAAGGTCGATGACCCAGATTATTGTCTCTTTCATCGGTACATTCATCATCCCACGAGGGCATGCTATGTACTAAAAAGGAAAATCCAGGAGTTGATTGACGCCAAAGTCATCACTTTGCATTTATAAAGAGAAGACGATATCTCCCCAGATGAGCAACCTTCAGGACTATCCCCACTAAGAAAATCACTCCCCAGTAAATTTTTTGAACATGAGTTCACGTCCATATTACCTCTGAACTGTTGTCCAAACATTTTTATTTCCCCAGCTGAATTTGCCATGTCCAAGTAACCTATGAGCAAACCTCCCAGTTTGTGGCTATAGATCAGTTCACGTCCATATTACCTCTGAACTGCTGTCATAATATTTCTCTCGGGCTGTGTTTGTCATATTCATATTACCTCTGAACAAACCCTCCGAGTTTTGGCTATCGATTTTCATGTCCATATTACCTCTGATATCGGTTGTCATCTCAGCTTAGCACCCGTACCTAACTTTAAGTACGCCAGTGGTGTTAGGTCCACGAAAACTGCCACGTCCATATTACCTCTGGCAGGGCTTATCTTAAACTTATTACTTGCACTCTCGTGCACAAGAAGTAATAAGTCCACAAAAAACCCCCTGTGGGATGCCCGCAATGGAAACAAATTGTTCATGTTCATATTACCTCTGAACTATTCTCATTTTTCCCAACGAAGAAAAAGTCAGTTCACGTCCATACTACCTCTGAATTATGTTTCTCTACTATCCCCACAGGATCATATCTTACTGCGGCTATATTACCTCTGGCAAGACTTGTCTCAAAACTTATTAATTGCAATCTCGTGCATAAAAAGTAAGGGGTCCACAAGAAAATCCCCAACCACGAAACCTTTCACCTGATTGGGCTTGTTTCGAACTTATTATTTGCACTCAACGTGCACAATAAATAATAAGTCCACCAAAGATCCCCCAACGAGATGTCCTCAACAAACAAGGTATCATACTACATCCATATTACCTCTGGTACGATATCCAAAGTTCGCACAAACAATCATAAAGAAATGGAGAGCCCTTATATGATTGCAAATGGCGCTTACAGATTAGCCAAGCCTAATGAAAATTTGGTAATAACTCCTATCAACAGCAAATTCCTGAAGAAGTACTACACTTGATCTCCTTTGCTTAACAGAGTATGATAAAGATCTTATTCTGACGATACAACGCACAAAGGTTAGCTGGATCATATTCTATCAGATTCATATGACCTCTTAATAGATATGCTTAACTAATTTGTAAACCTATCATGTTCATATTACCTCTGATAGTGTTTTGTATATAAATTTAGTTAGATTATATTCTATCAGGTTCATATTACCTCTGAATAGATTTACATTCAGCAAAACCTTAAAGAAAGTATGTCATATTAATGATACCTCTGATATCACCTTTATCTTAGCCTATCATATTCTAAAGTGATAGGTCCACAAAGTCAGAAAATGTGTCTTTATTATCTCTGACAAATTACAGGAGAAACAAAAAGGTACATTATTGGAGAGGAGCAGTTAAATCGTGAATCTGTTGTGCCAAGGCAGCCATCCTCTCATTCTTGGAGTTCAAAATGTTAGTGCGAACCCGTTCTAGTCGTGTTTTGTCGTTGCTCAAGCGAGATAGTTCGGACCGAGCATTAACAAAACCGGCATGGATGACACCCGCATGTGCCAAGTTCTGCTGAGTTGTATCCATTTGGCCCTTCAGCACACCTTGAACTGCCGACGTCTTGAGAGCCCGCTCCCTTGCCTGAGCGAGTTCAGCTTCCAATTCTTGGACCCTCGCTTCATTTTCCTCACATTCGGCCTGGCACTTCGCTAGCTGAGGAATAACCTCCACCAAGATAGCCTGCTCTTCATCCATCTCTTTCTACTGTTCCTGTATGGACTTGTTTAGAGATTCCATTTGCTCAGTAAGTTCCGCAGTCAAGGAGTCGTACTCAGTCCGAACCAGATCATCAATGCTGCCTCAGGATAGTTGCAAATATTCGTTAATGGGTTGTTCTAAACCATTAACTATTTGCTCTAGCGCATTAGATCTTTCAGCATCGTTGAAATTTCTAATCGGCGCTATGGTGAGCATGGAGGACGTCTTAAGAGAATCAAAGCTTAGATTCTTCTCCAACACCATCGATATCAACTCTTTCAATGTGAGGTAGAATATGCTAGTGTATTGTTCAACTAGCGTGGCAAAGATCGGATGTACGCTGGGAGTGGCTGCAATATCGATAAATCTTCCTCCAGAAATGACTGCAGAGGATGTCGCCACAGTCGTTGCCTCTACAGATGGCACGACAAAAGAAGAGACACCAACAACAGTTGATGTTGCTGGTATACTCGACGAGGGAGTCACGGACGAGATAGCGGGTTCATCCTCCTCTGATGCTATTTGAACTACCACTGGCGAGATAACACCCGAGAAAGTTGCGGATGAAGGATCGGCAGATTCAAAGTATGCTTCTTCGATGGCGAGCATCGCCGTTCCATTAGAGGGATCCGCAACAAATTTAGAAGTTGTGTCAAATCTGCCCTCCCTAGAGATGTCTTCACCTGAAAAGAAGACAATAGAAAATTAATATCAAGTTGATGTTAACTTTTGTGAAGAAAACGTGAAGACAACATTTACCCATGGCCGATGGCATGTATGTTGCGTCTGCAGCCTGTATAGCTAAATCATGTCTTAATGATGCTAAACAAGCTGTCATACCTGGGGAAGAGGGTGCACCAACTGACGTTTGAGGGAAGTCATCCCAGTCATCATCCAGATCCACTCAAGGTTTATCGGGTGGAATCTTGCTGGAAATACTTACAGACGAAGGAGGGGTTACTCCCATTATTGGTTTGGATAAAGGTATGTTGATTCTGAATATGCTCGGTCTTGAAGGCAACCTCGAAGCACTACCAGTAGCGGTAGTAGCGGCAGCAATCGCGGGCAAAGAATCTCCAGCACTGGCAGCTAAAACTGTGGAGGTTCCCTCACTAAAAGGCGAAGGACCTCTTATCAAAGAATCATCCCCAACTGGGGAAATAACAGGTTCACTCCAAGAAGCTCCCTTGGTGGAAGCCTTTTTAGGACCTCTGACCGTTTTCTTCTTGCGGTGGAAAGGTTCTTTCAGAGTGGAAGCCTTCCATTTATTGGAGATAACGAGAGGCTCTGCTGGCGGAGCTATTACGCCTCTCGGTTGTTTGTGGTATTAAACGAAAGAATAGAAGTGTATTCAATAGGGGGTTTATGCGAAACCCGCCTTCTTTTGTTTACAAACAAACTTGTACAATGTAATCCTATACGAGGATGTGGGAGTACAATTTATTTAATCTGGGTAGATATTGCTATAGGTGTCTGATCTGCGGTCGATCACTTTAGCCCTTAGACCACGCGATGTAGAAGAAGTGCCGTGGAAGACAGGTAGCAGCTTCGAAGGTTGCAGGAGAGGGTGGATGCACTATGCCGAGGTCGTCGATCCCCGCTCTTTGCCTGAGCCCCGGGCGTGCTCTCTCTCTCTCTCTCTCTCTCTCTCTCCGGTTCGATCTTTCTTGGAAGTTCGACCTTGTTCGGTCTTCAAGTTTAAAGTTTCTCGACCCTGTTGTTCGATTCTTCTCCTCCAAGTCTCCCCGCTCCAATTTGTCGACCTTTTTCCCCATTGATAGGGATCTCTATTTATAGAGTTTTGGTGACAGTGACCACTCCATCGGTGTAGCAACCGAGGAGTGGAAAGTATAGCACCCTTTTACACAACCGTTAAAGTAACAAATGCCTACGTATAGATGATCTTTTGAATGAGCGTGTGACGTGGGTCCAACTAAGGGGACACAACGCGTATAATTGCTACTAAGATCACGGCGTAAAAGCCACGTAGGTAGGTATCCACTGTGTAGAAGAGGTTGGCATAGAAGCCAAATGTCTGTCACCATGGCATAGAAGCCAAGTAGGCATAGAAGTCGAATGGGCATAGAAGCCGAGTAGGCATAGAAGCCGAGCAGGCATAGAAGCCGAACAGGCATAGAAGCCGAGCAGGCATAGAAGCCGAGTAGGCATAGAAGCCGAACAGGCATAGAAGCCGAGCAGGCATAGAAGCCGAGCAGGCATAGAAGCCGAGTAGTCGTAGAGACTGAGTGGTCATAGAGACTAAATGGGAGTAGAAGCCGCTGAGCACAGATCCCGAATCGGCGTAGAAGCCGCTGCGTACCGTGCCAGAGTGCTGATGTGGACGTCTTAGCCGGAATTACGGCTTTTGAAGATATAATCAAATCTCTTGCAGAGATTTGCCACCATCTTATGGATTAAATGTGGAGGCGTGTTTTGAAGGTCTGCAGTCCTTCTGTGCACCCGTCGCAGAGACGTGCCTTGAGAGAAACTGTTACTGCTCTGTAGAATTAGACGTGGAGACGTGCCTCGAGTCCCGTACGAAGTGCAGCTTTTGATGTGGCAGGCGGTTTGTCTGCTGCGGAGCGTAAACCAGCTCATGTTTGCCTGTGTAAAATAGGGCAGCGTATTCCCTTGTACGCGAAATAGCGGTTTATGCTGAGGGGACTCCAGTAAACGACGGTTCGGTGAAGCTTTAACCAAATCCTCTGCATTAAATACAGAGATATGCCATCATACTGTGGGGCGCGTCCCGAGGGGTCTGCCATTGTTTCCAGCCGTCGTTTGGGTAGCCGTGCAGCACTTTTTGTCAGGAGTCAGAGGTCAGATTCATTGCGTGACTTGACAGGTTCATTTCGGAGAAGGCGAAGCGTTTCTCGTACGCTATAACGCTGCTTCGAGAGCGGATGAATTTTACGCCATGGAGGCGATGAAGAACTCTGTTTATGCTGGAGCGGCCTGGACGTACTGCACTTACGCGGATGGTCGTTTGAGCTTATTCTTCACGCTGTATTTTAGCGAAAAAAACTCTGTTGCACGCTTGATGGCTCTAAAGGCCTTCGTTTACGCTGCTCTGCATCAAGAGGCTGCGTAGCTCTTCCCAGCGTATTTTTTATGCTTCTACAAGACCCCCTTCAAAGCTTTTAAATTCCTCAAAATTTGAAATGCTTTGAATAAAGCATGAACGGCCCCTCGTAACTCAAAACGTTTCTGAATGGAGCGTTGAAACGGTCGGTGCAGACTTTATGGCGGATTTATTGGGGACCACTGTGATCTTTTTTGCCTATAAAAAGACTGGGGGAGTTAGCCTGTTCTCACTACATTTTTATCACCACGCAGAGATGATCGTCGGAGTTCGCCGGGTCGATTTGAGGAAGAAGGAGATCATGTTCTTCTAGCGTGTAAGGAGCCGAAAAAGACGGCATCTTCGAGCAAGTGTCCACTGCAACGATGGATCATGGAAGGATATATTAGCCTCCCTTGCTCGGGATAATCAGCAACTTTGTATGGCGTTGCCCCAGGAGAGAGGAAGGGTCATCTTTGACCACACAGCTTGCAAGTGCTGTATATTTCCCCCTGAGACCTCCGCGGACGAGATTAGCCAAACCGTAATCTATCGTCCTCGATCGAGCTGGGTGGAAGACACCTCAACTGGATCTGCCATGGCGAATGGAGGATCTTCTTGTTCATTACTGTGGAAGTAAATGAACCGCCATGGAAGAAAAAGAAAACCTTCACCGGTGCGAGAACCTGTCAGAACAGATTTGGGGTACGATTTTCCAGCAACGATGATGAGGAAGCCCTTTGTAGACGGGATTTCCCTCATATGTAATCATGAATTTAATCTTTTAATAAAATCGTCTTGCTTCTTCATATGATCATCTTGCCATACGTTGCTGTGAAGTCTGAATATGTGTAGCTTCAATACGTCTGAATCTGTACGCTGACTCTGTAGAAAGAGTGTTAGGTCCTGTCCTTTACGCATAGCGAGTAGTCCATAGAACGCTGTAGAGCATTTTGAACATTTTAGAACTGTCCTGTTGCTAGGACTGAGGAACCGCGTAGAGCTCTGAACTTCTGATGAACAAAATTTTTGTTCAGACTTCGTCTTCAAGAGTGTCTTCTCGAAAAATCCCTTGGAACAGGGTCGGGGAATGGTTGTCAAAACTAAGTTTGCCATCTTGATAGACGAGATATTCAGACTGGAGTCTGGATGAACCTCCAATTGACCCGAGAAGAGTAATTTCTCAATGTTTGAACTCTTGTATGCTTCGGGTACTTGAGATATGCTGAGGTCAAGGAGGAGTATCTTCTGTGTGAACTCCTGGCAATTGACCGCTTTGGGGACTGTTCGAATATGCGGAAAGTCGTGGAGCGTGAAATCTTCAGTTGGCTGCTTCTGAGTATAAAATACCGTCGAGCGTGGGATCATAGACTTGTAGTTCCTGTGCGTGAAGTCATGGGTTTGTGGCCTCTCGAGCATAAAAGCTACTGAGCACAAAGGCATCCGGGCAAAAAACCTGACTTGTAGCTGTCAAACGTAAAGTTGTAGATTCGTAGCCGTCGAGCGTAGAAAGCTCCTTTAGCATAGAACTGTATATCTGTAGCCTGTGAGCGTAGAACACCATCGAGCGTGAAATCGTAGACTTGTGGTTCCTGAGCGTGAAGTCGTAGGTTTGTAGCCTCTCGAGCATAAAAGCTACCGAGCACAAAGGCATCCGGGCATAAAACCATAGACTTATAGCTGTCGAACGTAAAGCTGTAGATTCGTAGCCATCGAGCGTAGAAAGCTCCTTTAGCGTAGAACTGTATATCTGTAGCTCCTGAAAAGAAAATTTCTTCGAGCGTGAAGTTTGCGGATCTGTTGCTTCTGAGCGTAAACTGAGTGCCACCGAGCGTGAGATCATCGATTTGGTATCTGCTAGGCGTAAAGTCGTAGGTTTGTGGCCTCTCGAGCATAAAAGCTACCGAGCACAAAGGCATCCGGGCGTAAAACCATAGACTTATAGCTTGCGAGCATAAAAACCGTAGATCTGTTGCCGTCGAGCGTAGAAAGCTCCTTTAGCGTAGGACCTGCTGAACCGTCTTGCACGAAAAAACTTTTCGAATTTGCTGACTGTCCGTCTTTCAAGGTTAGTGGACGGACGTAGCATCCAATCATAACCCATCATTTAATTTGCGAGATTTGGTTAGGGTCTCGAGGAGTCCGTCTGAGGATTCGAGGAGTCGGCCCGAACTATATATATCCCAAGTTTTTTGAGAGAAAAACTTTCTTATCCGTCTTCTGCGAAAGAGAGCTTTCGACTGTTCGAGTTTTTCTTCGTTCCTTCTCCGAGCACCTCGAGTCTTCAGAAATGGCGTCGAAACAAACCCCCTCCGCTAAGGGAAAGAGTATAGGTTCCTCTTCTCATTCTTCTGCCCCAGTGAGGGAGTCTTCGGTCGGTCAAGGCAAACTTCCTTCTGAGCGAAGTGTCCCACTGACGAGCAGTGCACCCGGTCTTAGAGGTAGAGCCTTCGGGGTGACAAAAACGATGAAAAATCCTTCGCACACGTTGAACGTGACCGCGCTAGGTCGTCTTCTGTGCTGATAGCCTCTTTTGAGGAAGATGATGCACGGAGACGCTTTCATCTTTTACGCCCACATTTCTAATGTGCCAGCGTAAAGACTCCACATTTTCGTAGTTCTGAGCGTAAAAGCTCTGGCTACCAAAAATTGGCGTATATCGTAAAATTTGAGTTTTACGCTTGTGGGGGTACTGCCGGCGTAAAATAGCCGGATTTGCACAATCCTGCGTAGAGCACAGACTGTCGTTTCTTTGGTCTGTATGTTCGTGCAAGACTTGCAATGACATATTTTCCTTGCACTTTTGCAGTTGACTTGGGTGAGTCTCCACTGGCCGAGGTGATGGGCTCCGCTGCTGGGATGCTGCACTCGAACTACCTGGAGGATCTGTCCCACGTGGCATTTTCTATCTCCGGACCCCAGTACCCCGAAGGAAGGAGGATCTTGATATTGGCTCAGGGTGAGCGAATGTTGCTGAGCATGATCAACGTGGCATTTTCCTTGCACTTTTGCAGTTGACGTCCCCTCGGTTTCTTCGGACGAGGGCGAGGAGTCTGGTACTCCGGATGAGCCTCTGGTGTCGGTGTCGAGGTGTGAAGTGCCTCTGTTTGCGGGGGCTTTGGTAGTCTCCTTTGGGAAGCGACGGGCTTCTGCTCTGAAGGAAGTTTCTCTTCGTAAGAGGAGGAAGGAGACGGTTGCTCGTCCTCTCCGCATTCTTGGTGTTGAGGCTCCCGTGAGCGAACCTGCTTCTCCCCATATCAGGGATAATTCTTTGGCTGGAGGTTCCTCGCCTTTTAGAGAGGGACCTTCTACAGTTCCGGCCGACGGCGCCGGAGGATCCTCGCTAGAGGTTGCTGTCGTGGCTGCTGCTCCAGGCAGCGGAGCGAGATTGCCTGCGTGGCCAAGGCAGATGGGAGAATCTTTCCCGAGGTCAGCAGTGGGTAAAACTCCCGTCGTGTCAGCGAGCACGTCTGGCAAGATTCCAGCTGATGAACCCCGACCGCGTCTTAGTGAAGGCCTGACAGAACTCTCGGCAATGTCGGTCGGCCCACCTCCTTCTCCAGGCATGACGGTTCGCATTGCGTCATTAAGGCGTGGTTTAGCTATATCGGCTGCAGATGCGCCGTATATGCCGTTGGCTCCGGGTAAATGTCATCTTTATGTCTTCCTTTAGAAAGATTATCATCATACTGATATCAACTTTCTTATCCTTTTCTCAGGGGATGGCGTCCATGGAGAGCGCAGCGTTGAAGCGCCTTCTGGCTCTGCTCCGGCTCCTGGCAATGACGTGGAGGCGCCCGACTTTGAGGAGAAAATGTCCTCGGGGGCTAGCTTGCCCAGAGTGGTTTCGTCGTCTCAAGAGGAAGAAAACGTGAAGACAACATTTACCCATGGCCGATGGCATGTATGTTGTGTCTGTAGCCTGTATAGCTAAATCATGTCTTAATGATGCTAAACAAGCTGTCATACCTGGGGAAGAGGGTGCACCAACTGACGTTTGAGGGAAGTCATCCCAGTCATCACCCAGATCCACTCGAGGTTCATCGGGTGGAATCTCACTGGAAATACTTACAGACGAAGGAGGGGTTACTCCCATTATTGGTCTGGATAAAGGTATGTTGATTCTGAATATGCTCGGTCTTGAAGGCAACCTCGAAGCACTACCAGTAGCGGCAACAATCGCGGGCAAAGAATCTCCAGCACTGGCAGCTGAAACTGTGGAGGTTCCCTCACTAAAAGGCGTAGGACCTCTTATCAAAGAATCATCCCCAACTGGGGAAATAACAGGTTCACTCCAAGAAGCTCCCTTGGTGGAAGCCTTTTTAGGACCTCTGACCATTTTCTTCTTGCGGGGGAAAGGTTTTTTCAGAGTGGAAGCCTTCCATTTATTGGAGATAACGAGAGGCTCTGCTGGTGGAGCTATTACGCCTCTCGGTATTATCAACAAGAACTCGTCTGCACCAGTAGGGTCTTCACCTTCATCAGATGAGACAGACGGTATCTCCTCCCTTCCAGTGGACCTATGGGTGGGCATCCTGAAACTTCCATGCACATCAAAATCACGATGGAAGGTGTTGATGGACGCATAAAACTGCGCGTACGAATGAAGAATGCGCAATTCCATTGAGAGAGAAGTCGCGGGCACAGCAAAAATTGCACCAGTACAACCCGTGATAAAATACCGCCATCCTCTGGCTCCATCAATAAGTCCACCTTTGGACTTGAAGCTGGTAATGGGATTCTCCACATGCAACTGGTCGTACCCAAATTGCCTGGTGAACCGGCTGGGCAGATAAGGCTCTAAGTAGCAGTGGTCCTCACTTCTATACAGCAGGTGGGAAGGTCTAATGCAGACCAACCAATAAAATGCTTTAGGAGAAAAAATAGTTCTCCCTTGACCTGCATCCTTAAGTTTCGTCCCCTGTTGATTGATATGTACGGGGGGGGGGACGGTACAAAAGAGCTTCCAGCTATGGGCAAAATTTAATGCTCACCGGCAATCTATGACGCTCGCCACATTCCAAAGGGAATTCTTGTAATTCAACAAGAAATTATTTCCCGAACCGCTGACAGGACCAGGAGACATCACCCTGGTGTTGTGAAAGACTAACCATCCCATCAAGTATAGGAATGGTAATTCCACTCGGGGAAATCCTTCACGCTGTGTATCATCAGCTAGCAGCCCATCAGTAATAGCCCTTAGGCCAGCCTGTATTCTACAGACCATGGCAGGAAGCAGGCCCAATCTTGCTCCAAACACCAACCGTACTACGGGCCATAAGGTGTTGCGATGAATGCGATCCGCAGACGCGATGCCAGGCACTACCCATTGGCGTAGCCAGACAGAGAGGAAACCAGCCAGTTGAGCTTCCCTCGACAGAGGCTTGCGATAATGCCTCATATAACTGAAGGCTTTAGTGCCTACAGGATAACCCCCTATCTTCTCATCCAGAATATAGTCTGAAGCCCCCGCATCTCCAATGAGATCATCGACCGTGTCGGCATCAAGCATACTCAGAAGGTTCAAGGGCTTATCCCGCTATCTACAACCTTGTCCGGCTTAGCATTTCTGGCCTGATGGAAGATGAGGTAGGATACCCATTTGTTGATATGAGCCAAATCAGAAGGCTCTTTGTAGAAGGTGGTGCAGGCAAGATAGTGGCATATCAGCTTCTAGTACACTGCCACTGCCCGAGCGTTCGTATCCCTCAGCTCCCTGTTTATGGGAACGTACTCTTCATAAGGAGTGTCTCCCATTGGCAGCTTTAAAATCTGCGCCATCTCGTGAAGGGCTAAGCCTAACTCACCTAGCGGAGTGGAAAAAGTGCCAGTAAGCGAGTTATATCGCTCCATCAAGGCTAAGAACAAGTTGGGGTTGACAGGCAGCCCAACACTAGTGGCACTCACAGCCGCAAACAAACCAATACTTTCCAGCTCCGTCTGGAAGTGCTTCAGGGCCCAGGCAGTTAAACTGGCCCATCAAAGATTCCCGGGACTATGCCATCCACTGGTCCGAGGGTTGACCTTAGGGTACACTCCTCCCTGCCCCATAAAGTCATTACAAAAAGTCGATATTTGAACCGGCTGGATCAGTGAAGTGTCCTCACTCAGGACTCTACCCGACAGTAATCCCCTAAAAGGCATAACAGGGCCTGAAGGACTGCTCATATAGACTCCTTGATTCAATCCTTTGTTGTACAAAATCTTCCCTAGCCGCCCATGATGATATGGAGTCAGAGTCCACATCATCTTCCTAGGATGTGCGACATGGAAGAATGCCGAGATAGGGTAATCTCTAGGCATCCTAGGTAGATACATGACCGTGCCCTCAACAGTAAACACCCAATCCTCCTTCTTGGGCTTAGTCTGGGATTGTTTGTCGATAACATCCCCAAATAAGAAACCTGGTTTCTTATATTCAGTCCCATCTATGTATGTCAGGGGATCCCCACTGATCATACTCAGCAGCATTCGTTCTCCTTGGGACGAGATCAGAGTTCCCCTTTCTTAAGGATACTCATTTCCAGAAATCGGGAATGTCACATGGGACAAGTCCTCCAGATAATTTGAGTTCAGCATCCTGGCAGCAGAGCCCATCACTTCAGCCAAAGGAGGGATCTGCAAGTCCACTGCAAAATGCAAGAAAAAAAGTCAGTTTTTACGCTAGACGCTACACTCTTGCAGTTTACGCCAAAGACTAACAGGCTGAGTTTTTACGCCAGACTGCAAAAACTTGAGTCTTACGCTGGAATCTATTTTTCAGTACGTAAAACTCAAGGCTGGCAGTATACGCCAAGATCTAACAGTCTAAGTTTTTTACGCCAGACTGCCAAAAATTTGAGTTTTTACGCCGGAATTTACATCCAGTGCGTAAAACTCAAAGTTGTAGTATACGCCAAATTTCGACAGTCTGAGTTTCTACGCCAGACTGTAAAAATTTGTAGTTTTTACGCTGACACATTAGGAATATGGGCGTAACAATAAAACATCTCTGTGCATCATCTTCCTCGAAGAGGTTCTTAGCACAGAAGATGACCTTGTGCTTACACGCACAACGTGTGCGAAGGGTTTTTCCTCTATAAGCCTTTATCTGTAATGTCCGGAGCACAGCTCGACGGTAGAACACTGCGTTCAGATCGGGACTCGCTCAGCCTGATGGGGGTTGCTCGTGCTTGAGCAGTTGAGCGAGATAAGGAAGCGACCTTCTTTCCCTTAGCAGTGGAAGCCTATTTAGGTGCCATGGAGAATCTAAGTTCTCAGGAAAGAAACGAAAAAGAAAGGTTTTTGGAAAGCAAGGGTTTTGAGAAGACAGATAAAGGGTTTCTCTTTCAAGACCTTGGGCTATTTATAGAGTTCGAATAACTCTTCGAATCCCTAACCAAATTCGATATTTAATAGTCGGTTATGATTCGGGACCACGTCATCCTATCATTTTAAAAAAAGTAAGATGGACAGTCATACTGCGTAGTGGATCCAGATTTTACGCTCAGAGGCTACAAATCTACGGTTTTACGCTCAGAAGCTTTTACGCTCTGAGGCTACAAATATATGGTTTTACGCTCAGAAGCTTTTATGCTCAGAGGCTACAAATCTACGGTTTTACGCTCAGAAGATTTTACGCTCATAGGCTACAAATCTATGGTTTTACGCTCAGGAGGTTTTACGCTCAGAGGCCACAAATCTACGATTTTACGCACATAAGCTACAGATCTATGATTTTACGTTCAGAAGCTAACAAATTCTATGGTCTATGACTTTTTCGAGAAGGCTAATTATAAGGGTTTATGCAGAGAATACTCCTTTTTGGCTACAAAACATTTCAAGTGCCTGAAACACAGAGGTCAGCATTGAAGATGACTCTTGTTCTTGGGCCATTGGAAGTTTATTCGAAGACTAGTTAGAATCTTTTACATCTAAGTTCAAGTATGGCTTGTTTGGCGGACATTTCTTGTCCTATTTCGAGGGATTTTCGGGGAAACCATTCTTGAAGATGATGGTCTAAACAAAATTTTTTCGTATCAGAGAAGTGACAGTCCAGAATTTTTATGCGACTCCCCGTCCAAAAATAGCATGACAGTTGGATCTTCAAGACAACTTAATGCTAAAGAGCTTTTTTTACGCATCTTCCGTTCCGCGTAAAAGACGGGACATGACCAGATAAGCGTTTAGCAGAGTCAGCATAAAATTATTCAGACGTGTCGAAGCTGCACATTATCAGACTTCCTCACAGCATATATGGCAAATCACCATTGCGTAAAAGAAGATAAGTTTATTGATCATGATTATATATGATGGAAATCCAGTTTACAAAGGATTTTTCATTTTTATGATTACATATGATGGAATTCCTTTTTCTATAATGGATTTCTCATTTTTATTTAATATCACGCCGAGAATCTGTTGTGCCAGGTTCTCATATTGGTGGAGATCTCTTTCTTCTTTTACGGTACCTCATCGGCTTCTAAGGCCGATGAACAAGAAAATGATTAGTGACGGGAGGATACAAAACTGGGCCCGCATTATTCAAGCCCACCCTCCATACGCTATGGCAGCTACGTCCTAGAATTGTGTTAGGGATTCAGATCCAACACAATACTCGAAGATAGGACCAAACTGCCTACCTTCACCCAGCGCCATAATGGGAGAAAATACAGCTAGCAAGTTGTGTGGTCTAATGCGACCCTTCCTCTCTCCTGGATGAATCGCCATATAAAATTGCTGATTATCCCGAGCAAAGGGAGCTATGATATCCTTCCATGATCCATCATTGCAGAGGACATTTGCTCGAAGATGCTTCTTTTTACGGATCCTTACATGCTGGAAGAGCATGATCTTCTTCTTCCTCCGGTCAGCCCAATGGATCTCGACAACCATCTCTTTTGGTGAAGGAAGTATGGAAAGACAAGTTCACTCACTTGCCTTTATATAGGCAGAAGAGAACATATCAAATCCCAACAACTTCCTAAAATCCGTCGAGAAATTAGCCTCGCAGAACGAGTCAAATTTAACCGTTTCATGCTTCATTTAAAGTATTTCAAATTACGAGGAATTTGAAAACTTTGAAGGGGGTCTTGTAGAAGAATAAAAAATATGCTGGAGAATTATACGCGTAAAACCCCCAACATACATGAAGCACCGTAAAACAGAAGCTTCAGAACTATACGCGTAAAAAATGACTTCAGAGCTGCCCGCGTAAAGCAGGACTCCCAGGCTGTTTTGGCGTAAAAGGTTGCCACACCTCCCTCCGGCGTAAACTATGTCTGCTTTTAATGCAGCATAAAGTTGTACGAGGAACTCTTCGTATTCCTCGAATGAACCTGTAAGACAGAACAATGAACCTGACTCCTGACAAATAGTACTGAACGACGATCGAGAGGACGGCTGTAATAATGATTCTGCACAGAGCTCCAAACTGTCGTTTAGTGGCATATCCTTGATACAAGTCGTTTTTACGCATTCAAGGAATATGCTGCCTATTTTACATAGGCAGAAATGAGCCTTTTTGCTCAAGATGAGATGAAACCAAATGCCACATCAAAAGCTGTTCTTCGTACAGAACTCGAGGCACGTCTCTGCAGTTAATGCGTGAGATGGGGGCAGATCTCTGCATTTAATGCACAAGATTTGGTTCTACTTTTAATGACTGGGAGAGCTAAAATTAGGGCTAATATGCTCACGTCACTATCCCTGCATATTACGCCAACCAAGCTATTTTCAACTATAGGAGCACGCCGTATGCTATCTCCTCGAAATACGCCAACTCAGGCTATATTTGCAAGGTACGTTGTAAGGCTATTTGGCCCAGAATATGCTCATGACCTCAGTTAGGAAGGATAATTGGCTAGATTACGCTTGTTACCTATTACCTATGCAGCATCAAGCTTTACGCAGAATTTGGCTTTTTACGCCAACAAGACAGCTACTTGGCTTTTACGCCAACAAGATAACTATTTGGCTTTTACGCCAACGAGACAATTATTTGGCTTTTATGCCAACAATCTTTACGCGAGGGGCAGTTACCTACGTGGCTTGCATGCCGTGGTCTTCGAGAAGTAGTTATACGCGTCACCTCATAATGGGACATGCGTCACACGCGGATTCAGGAGATCATTCAGACGTGGGTAGCAGTTTTATAACCGCCGCGTAAAAGGTACAACTCTCTCCACTAATTGGCTTCTACATCGACTGATCAGTTACTGTGACTGATCTCTATAAATAGAGACTTTCGATCACAGGAGAAAGAGGTCAAGGAGAAGGTCGGGAAAAAGGTCGAAAGAGAGAAGATCAGAGAGAGAGCACATATAGAGAGTGTTGATTGCTGACTTTGGTAACGAGAGTTCAATCCCACTCGCAATCTTTGAAGCTTCTTCTTCTTCTTCTACAGCACTTCTTCGTCATCGTGTGGTCCAAGGGACAAAGTGATCGATCGCAGATCAGACTCCTATAGCAATATTTCCCCAGAATCATTTTTATTGTACTTAACATCCTCGTATAGGATTAATTGTACTTCTTTTTCCTGTTTGTAAACAAAGAAATGGTTTCGTATAAACCTACTCTCAATTTCTTCTGTTTATCATCAAACACACTCATCAGCTTTCATGTGCTGCAGCAGAGAGGGATGTTCTAGTCCAGCATCAAGTTGCTCCACAGGTTGCCCCACTTCGACTGGGTAATATTTAGGACCTCAAAAAGATGGAACCTCGGGTCTTCAAGGGGATCGAGGGCATCGTCTATGCTGATGATTGGCTCGAGGATATTGAGCGTCTCTTAAGGGTGTGCCATCTTGCTGAGGATCTGAAGGTTGAGGCAGTAGGACTTCAGTTGTTCGACATCGTCCGCAATTGGTTCAAGATTGAGCCACTTCTTACTGATGCGAGACAGTCTTGTGAGGTATTCAAGGACCTCTTAAAACGGAAGTTCTTTTCTCGAGTAGACATGTTGGACTTGGGGAGGCAGTTTAAGAGCCTTACTCAGGGAAGCATGTTTGTGGAGGAGTACGCTGTAGAGTTCGGGTGGTTGAGCCGATTTGTGGAGTATTTGGTAAGGGAGCCAGAGATTCAGGCTATCCGCTTCCGCGAGGGTCAGAACTGGAAAGTGAAGATCCTTATTCCGTCTTTCTATCAGACATATTCTGAGATACTTGTGGAGGCACACAAGGTTGAGCGGGAGTGGAACTTGAAGCCCAAGAGAGATTATGATTCTTTTTTGGGGGATAGTAGCAGTGCAGGGCATGCTGAGTGTCCTCATATCCAGTCTAGGCCTTTCCAGCAGCCACAGCAGTATTTGACTCCAGATAGGGCACCAGTTCACCAGGTACCACAGCAACAGTAAAGATACTCAAAGTACGCTTCCTGCTACTACTGCAAGAAGCTCATCCATATCTGGGAGTTTGCAGGAAAAGGTTGGGAATTTGTCTGTATTGTGGCACAGAGGGGCACCAGATGAGAGATTGTACTACTAACTCTCATCGTGCAGCTCAGGGAGTAGCTCCATCTCAGAGAGCACATACGAAGCCATCTGCAGTACAACCGAGGGACCGTCGCTTCTGACCCAGCAGCCGCGTTATGCCCAACACCAGCATCAGAGAGGTGCACCTCAAGGACGAGTGTTTGCTATGACGGTCGAGGAGGCCAAGCCCACCGGAGATGTCATTGCAGGTTCTGTTCTCCTTGATTATTTTCCAGCTTTAGCTTTGTTTGATAGTAGTGCTTCTTATAGTTTTTTATTTGTTTCTTTTGCTTTGAAGCATCATTTGGTAGTTGAGTCTTTGCTTAGGACTTGCAAGATCATGACTGTGTGAGGCATTATCCTGGTTAGTGATATTTGCAAGGATCAAAGAGTTACTTTGGGAGGCCGGGAGCTGAGTGCGTCTTTACTTGTAATGCTACTTTCGAGCTACGATATTGTACTCGGGATGGATTGGTTGAATAGGCACCATGCTAGTATAGATTATAGAGGAGGTCAAGTTTTGTTTAGCCCGCCAGGAGAGCCAGAGTTTGAGTTTGCCAGAGGAGCTTCGAAGCAGGGAGAAGGCGTTATCTGTGAAGCTATGGTGGAAGACAAGGAGTTGTCACATCCGTTTATAGCAAAGTTTTTAGATGTATTTCCAAGGGATTTGCCAGGTTTGCCGCCAGATCGAGATGTGGAGTTCTCTATAGACTTGGTGCCTGGTGCAGAGCTGATTTCACAGCATATCTATAGAGTAAACAACAATAAGCTGGCCGAGCTGAAGAAGCAAGTGGATGAACTACATGATAAAGGGTTTATCAGATCCAGTTCTTCACCATAGAGCATCCTAATATTATTTGTACCAAAGAAGGATGGATCGGTGCGTATGTGCATCGATTACAGGATATTGAATAATCTTACTATCAAGAACAAATACCCGTTGCCACTGATTGATGATTTGTTCGATCAGTTGAGTGGTGCCAATGTATTTTTCAAAATAGACTTGAGATCAGGCTACCACCAGGTGAAAGTGAAGCCGGAGAACATTTCGAAGATTACTTTTCAAACTCGATATGACCAATATGGGTTTATGGTAATGCCATTTGGGCTGACTAACACCCCAACGGTATTTATGAATTTGATGAACAAGGTGTTCCACTAGTACCTTAACAAGTATGTGGTGGTGTTCATGGATGAAATTCTTATATACTCGAAGACGCCAGCGGAGTACTAGGAGCATATGCGGATTGTGTTGGATGTATCGAGGAAGAAGAAGTTGTATGGAAAGCTTTCCAAGTATGAGTTCTTCCTAGACAAGGTTGAGTTCTTGGGGCATGTTGTGACAGGTGATAGGATTTCACTAGATCCGAAGAAGATTGTAGCAGTGGAGTCTTAGAAGACCCCGAGTCCAGTGGTAGAGATCATGAGTTTCTTGGGTCTAGCAGGCTACTACTGGAAGTTTGTGCAAGATTTCTCAAGGATTATTGAGCCGATGACCAGATTCACCAGGAAGGACACATAGTTTGTTTGGAAAGAGGAGTGCTAGGCTGCTTTTGAGGAATTGAAAATGAGGTTGATGTCTGCTCCTATTTTGATGTTGCCATCAGGGTTTGGAGGTTTTACTATCTATAGTGATGCATCGGGGAAAGGGTTGTGTTGTGTTCTTCAGCAGAATGGGAAGGTGATTGCCTATGCATCCAGGCAATTACGTTCTCATAAGAATAACTATCCTACCCATGGTTTGGAGTTGGCGGCGGTCATATTTGCTCTAAAATTGTGGAAACATTATCTGTACGGAGAGTATGTGGAGATCTTTACGGACCATAAAAGCTTGAAGAATATTTTCACTCAGAAGGAGCTGAACATGAGGCAGCGTTAGTAGCTTGAAATGATGAAGGATTTTCATATATTCTTACAATATCACCTAGGGATGGACAATGTGGTTGTCGATATCTTGAGCAGGTATCCGGTAGCTATGTTTCTAACGGGGGACCGATATTTGTTGGAGGATCTGGATAGCCTGGGCATTAAGGTGGTAGTTTTGGGTTTTGTGATACAGATATGGGGTTTACAGATACATTCAAATTTGATGGACATGATCAAGGCAGTCCAGTATGAGGATGTGTCTCTAAGGAGCATCAGAGCCCAGGTGAGAGCAGGATTGGAGAATGACTTCACCATTGCTGAGGATGGTTCTTTGAGGCATGGAACCAAATTATGTGTGCCTAGTGGAGAGCTGTATGAGAAGGGATTGCAGGAAGCGCCTCGTTCTTAGTATTCCATACATCCAGGTGCCAACAAGATGTATTGGGATATACGAGAGAGTGTGTAGTGGTATGGCATAAAAAAGGAGATGGCACAGTTTGTATCCAGATGCTTGGTATGCCAGCAGGTGAAAGCCGAGAGGTAGAGGCCAGGTTGTTTGCTTCAGCTATTAACCATTCCAGAATGGAAGTGGAAGCACATTACTATGGATTTTGTTTTCGGACTTCCACGATCTCCAGCAGAAAAAGACGCAATTAGGGTCATCGTTGACAGGTTGACCATGTTAGCCAATTTTTGCCTTCAAGGTGGGTTTGTCTACGGAGAAGCTAGCAGAGTTATTTGTATGGCAGATCATCGGGATACATAGGATTCCCTTCAGCATAGTCTCGGATCGGGATATTTTTTTTTACTTCTCGTTTCTAGAGGAGTTTGTAGGCGAGCTTGGGCACCCAGCTCAAGTTCAGTACGCATATCATCCCCAAACGGATGGGCAGTCAGAGAGGACCATTCAGATCTAGAAGATATGCTTCTCACCTGTGTACTAGGTTTTGAGGGTTCTTGGGAGGATCATCTCTATTTGGTAGAGTTTGCTTATAATAATAACTATTAGGCCAGTATAGAGATATCACCATTTGAGGCTCTGTACGGTCGAAGATATCACACTCCCTTATCATGGGATGATGTTGGAGAAAGAGATTTGCTAGGGCCAGAGATGGTAGTGGATGCAGTAGAGAAGATTAAGATGATCAGGGATAGACTTCGGATGGCACAGGACAGACAACGACATTTGGCCGATAGCCACCGGAGGCCTTTGGAGTTTGAGGTATAGTTTTAGATCCTTGTTTTATGCTTGATATTGGTTGTTTATTATAGATTAAGTTCTTAAGGCCGTGTTTTGTTCTAGGTTAGAGGTCTAATATTTATGAGGATTTCTCTGACATGAGGTAAATTCGCTTCGATGGAGGTGGGAAGCTTAGTCCGCGATTCATCGAACCTTTCAGTATTCTCGAGAGGGTCGGTGTAGTTGCCTACAGACTAGACTTACTACCTGCATTGAAGGGAGTTTATAACATTTTTTGTGTCACAGTTGAGACAGTACGTGACAGATCCTAGTCACGTATTGGACTACTTAGAGATAGAGGTGGGCCCTACTTTTAGCTATCATGAGCAGCCATTTGAGATTCTGGACCGAAGAGAGAAGGTGCTGAGGAACCAGATTCCTTTGGTACGTGTCACATGGAGGCATCACTCTATGGGCGAGTCTACCTGGGAGAGAGAGGTTGAGATGTAAGTGTGGTACCCGTATCGCCTTTGAATTTCGAGGATAAAATTATTTTAAGGGGGGTAGACTTGTCACAACCACAATTTCTAGGAAGAGTATTTTGGTCATTTTTATAATTTAATAATTATTATGCATGTTGTATATTTATTTCTTGTATTATTTATTTATTGTTAGATGTTATATTATAGTTTGGACTTGTGTTAGTGGACCTAAGTAGATTAGACATGACTCTTGGACCAACATTATTTCTAGATAGACTTGAAACCAACAAACAAGCCCAATTCATTAAGTTGGTGATTAATTAGTCAAACTATTAGGAGTAGAAGCTTCTTTCCTTAATCCATTCTTCATGACAAGCCTATAGGGATATTTTAGACTTTTCATACTTGCTTGAATCTCAACCAAGGGCCGGCCATAGGGGGAGGAGAGAGACTCTCTCTCTCTTCATTCATTTTATTTTATTCTAGATCTGGAATTTTTCTCTTCCAAATTTCTTCATGCCTACACCAATCTCTACCCAAATTTCTTCTCAATTCCTTCTCTATTCACCATTGGAGCAAGGAGAAGAAGGAGCATAAGTAGAAGGCTCTTGACACTCAATTAGAGACTTGCATTGGAAATCCATCTCCCAATAGGTATATTTTAGTTTTACCTTCTAATTAGACTCTAAATCTGTAGTTTAATCATTAGAAACTCTCTCATGTACTAAGTCTAACTATAGAAAGTGGAATTAGGTTAATAAGAGACCTATGGAGAAAGTTATGATGTATTTTGTACCAATTTTGGGGGAATTTTGAGATTGGCACATCATGTGTTTGTCAATAGATCTATTGGACCAAATTGTTATGTGCTTGATTGTGTAAGGCTATTTTCATATCCAAAATTGGATACGTGTAAGCTATATCATGGCAAATTGGTGATACGGGTTGATTTGAGAGTTTTTCCTTCGACACGGGGGTTTGAGCATGTCATATTTTGACATGGACACGTAGTTGAGTAGCTAGCTCTTTGTATTACTTCTAAATATGATTTTAGACTTGTTCGTATCCTTCGTGATACGTTTGGTGGTGTGTTGGAGCCATATCACAAGTGTATCATAGATTTAGTGTGATACAGGTGAGGTGCACTCCACGTATTTGTTATTTTGTTTTCAAATTCGTTAGACCTTTGTATATCTAATTAAGTATTATATATGAGTTATTTATATGATATATATAGCTAAATTTGATTATATAATCACTTACCTATGTTTTTACTATGTATTGATGCATATTATAGATGCATATTGGTTGGGGGGGTTAGTATAGACTGTTTTGAAAGTGTTGGGAACTATTGCACAGGTGTAGATTGAATTGAGATCACGTGTGGACTGTTCAGACTGGTGTATCAACTATTAGGGGGGATCTTATTCAAAATCTAGGAGAAGAGGGAGTGTGCACAGTGCACAGTCGGGTTGGAGTGTGTTGTGCACGGTGTGTACAACAAGTTGTTGGGGTCGGGTTTTGCTGTGTTTCAGCAAGGTCAGAGTAGCAGCACAGTCGGGTATGTTAGTGATACATTAACATATATGTTGTGTACCAAGTAGGAAGAGGCTCGGGTACCTGGAAAGGTAAGTGTGTGTGGCAATATTGTGCTTGTGCACAAATGCTGCAAAGTTATAACAATAGCTATAGGCTTAGAGCTCGAGAGGAGCAGCTGTACTGGCATGTAGACTAAGTGGGTCGTGTATCTTATAGTTGCAGTGAATGTGTAGATTGGGATTAGGAAATTTTATCTATGCCTAGGTAGTAGCTGTAACTTTGAAGTTGCATCCATGTATCCTTGTTCATTTAAGTTCAGGTAAGTTGCAGGTATTGAGATGTGTTAGCAAGCATATTAGGAAGGGTCCTTGATGGCAGTAGCCTACTTGGTGTGGACTGACATTGTGTGGTTAGAGTTAAGCTAGGTGATTAGCATATTAACAATTATTAAGTTAGTATGTTAGTAGCAATCAGAGTGTGAGTTAGTTATTATATAAGCTTAGTTAGTTATATGATATGATATGATATGATATTTAGAGTATAAGTTAGATAGTTAGTTTATGAGATTTAGATACTTAAGTTAGTATGTATGTATATATATTGGTATACATATAGATAGTTAGTTAAGGGTTACCTTGAGTTAATACACGAGGTAATGTTAGGTTTTGATTTATACATTGGGTATTGGGTATTGGTATTAAGAGAGGGTATAGCTAGTGTGATACCGTGTTGGCTCAAAGCCAAGGTATCCATTAGTGTTAGTTTAGCTACGGATACTGTATATATACTCATTTTGTATATCTTATATATTATTTTCATATAATTATTTTACGTATCTTCCGATATGGTATAATGTTGATACTCTAGTTACCTAAAATAGCTAGTATAGCTTAGATACATAGTGTATGGACCAAATATCCTAGAGATGGACTCATACAACATATAATTAACTAGTTGACATAATTTGACTGTTTTAACTTAGACTTGACCTAATGACCTAGAAATAGACTAGTTTAACTTGTTTTCATTCCAAAATCTTGTATTGATGTAATATTCCATATTTAGGTCTCTGAGACACCATTCCGGACATCTTTGAGACTATTCAGCGAATTCCAGGCAAGTACATTCCCTGAGAGTTTCCTGTTTGTGATATTCTCTAAGTTTCTTGTATTTAGTGTAGATATCCTTGATTTTCTGATACTTGGTCACACAGATTCGTATTCCTGGATCCCGTCATGAGATGTTATTCCTGGTAGTTCCTGTCATATTTCTTGTCCAAGACCCGTAGTTCTTGTGCAAGTATGGATACTAATTCGTGAGAAGATTAGCTCCCTTCTCATGGAATCCCGTGTCATAATGTGCCATGGTTGGATCTATTATACCATTCGGGGGCAGAGAGTATTTAGTTTAGATATGTGATCATACCCAGGAGTTCTTGAATTTTTTGTATAGTGTTAATCATACATGACACATATGATTAACCAGGCCTGTGGTTCTTGAGGAGTACCCAAGCCGATCACATGTTGTCACTCGTACTCATCTTAGATAGTTGTATCTCTTTATTTTCATATATGATGTTCGTGTTTATTGTATGTATTTCCCGTAATTTTTTATTCCTGTACATTCCTGCCATGCTCTATTCATCTTGTATATGCTTTCTATTTACTGATACATAGTTTTTATCAATTATTGGAACTGCTTTTAGAGATGTACTTTGCTCCTTTTCTGACTGGATATATTTTTTCCCGATGACACTGAGGAGTGGTATCCCACTCACTACGGGCCTCAGGACGTAGTTGGCTTAGAGCCAGAGACATTGGCTCATGAGGGACTCATCCCGGTTGAGACAGACGAGCCATTACTTGGAGCTCAGTAGATAGGTTTTTATACTAGATTTGTCTCCATCATTTAAAATTAGTATTCCTTTATTATATTTGATGACTCATTGGATTTTATAATGTCTTGTGAATTATATTTGACTCTGTAGTCTTCATATCATATTCATACAATTAATCCATATTATTGATCTGTGATTGAGTATTTATATTTTATTGGTGGCATTATATATCTTGATGATCATTATTGCTAGAGATAGTTTACCCAGATAATATTCTACCGCCGATGCTGCGGCATAGGATGGACGTACCCACATTTCGTGCCCTTATATCGGGTATGGGTCATGATAGTGTTGTTCTAGGAGTAGGCTATACAGGTATAAATGAGCCACTTGGACAGGTACTGGTGTAGCAGAGTGTTTGAGCTGTCATCATTTGATGCATATTTTTTATCATAGTGTGCATGTCTCTGAAAGCGGCCTCTAGTTATTTGAGGCATTGTTCGGTGGGTTTTGATGGAGAAGTGTCTTGTTGACGACGTAAATTTTAACATCCCTGTGTACAACAAAGGGGTTGCTAGAAAGAGCCGTGTAGTTGGAGTCTATACTATCGGTTTCAGAATAAGGGGGATTGCTACCCCCAGCCTCAGATTATGAGGAATGGGGATTCTCGTGAGGACCAATCTCACATCTTCGAGAATGAGTATTTTGGTATACACCTTCAAAGTATTCCACTGGGTGTTCTTGAATAGCTTCGTCTTGATTGTCTCCTACCACGGGGAGGATGCGAAGCTATGTATGCTGAAGCAAGGAGCGGTTCGTCATCATACTCCTGGTTGTCAGTTTGTTTTGTATGTTGAGGTTTAGGAGACACAGTGTAGGTCAATTGGTCAAACATAGACCATTTTGCTGATGCACAACTACATTCAATTATAACTTTGTGACAATTACAATGATGTTCATTAGGAAATACCGTTGCAAGGTCGAAGGAATCTCTCTCCTTACGCTTTTGTATAATAAGTTCGCATAAGTCATAAGAGGAAAGAGAAAAGGATGAGGAGGGCAGACTCTGCCTTTTTACATGAGATACATTAGACCTCCTATGCACCCTTTTAGTTCCCTGCATATAAAGTGAGGTATTGAATTGATTGGGGTACGATCCGTCGTCCCTCACCCCCATCTTCTTTACAGAGGAGGGAATTTTTTTTTTGAATATTCTTCATATGTACACACGCGCAAACAACACGTCGTGAGGATGTTGGTCCTGTTTGGAGCATATTCTGTTGCGCAGGAAGAGTTTGTGCAGTTTGCCTACGCGCATTTATTTTTTTCCGAAGGTCTTGGCCTGGTGCACCAATAACAGGTTCATAACGAGTGGCGTATAACTTCTCATCAATTAAGCGCATGATCATGATGTTAGGGGGATGATTTTCCCTGACTAACTTTTTATTAGCGCCTGTGGAGAGATTGGTATGGACAGTGGTTTCCATGACTTGCTTGCCCCGCATATGACCATCAATGTGTGTAGGCTCAGAAGCTTGGGTGTAGATCATCCTTTGCTTGATATTGCACGAGTTTCACGATTTGTATCCCTTGTTTAGTGCAAGGGATTCAGAAGCTTGGGTGTGGATCACCCTTTGTTTGATATTGCATGAGTTGCGCAAATTGAATCCCTTGTTTAATGCAAAAGAGTTGTCCACCAAATCATAGATCTGAACTTGGTTGACAAAATTGACAAGAGATTTCTCGTCAATCAGAATACTTTTATTTTTTGGCAGCAATCTCGGGATATACATGACGAGGCTTGGGCACCTAAACTTTGCGAGTTTTCCTCGACTTGAGAGCAAATGAGTTTGTACTACCCCCAGAATGGAGTATTTTTTTGTATGCTTGTTGGTCAAAATTTATGACCACGGTCTTCTGCATCAAGACGATCGATGCAGCATCGAGTTGAGCTATCACCTTATCGTCAGAGGAGAAAAAATTCCCCAGCAGTGTCGTCATCTTGTTTGCAAAGAAAAGTTTTTAAGAAACTTTTATATTACAAACTATTAAAAATAAAGAAAAGTACAAAAAGATCCTAAATAGGAATCTAAGTACAGTTAATTCTGGGGAAGTATAGCTATGGAGGTCTGATATGAGGACGATCACTTTACTCCTTGGACCACTCGACGACGAAGAAATATAGGGAATGCTATAAACAACTTGGAGAATTAAATAATTAGAAATCTTTGGCAACAATAGCACGAGAAGCTCCCCTCGTTTCTATTCTTGTCTCTCTATTTATAGAGTTTACGAGCGGTTATATAAGTTTGCACGCACTTTGGACAGTCTGTACTGTTTTACCATTATGTGCGCACTTTTGGTGGACTAACACCCCACGTTCTGAATGAGTGGGTGCACAACTCACTCTCTGCTTGACACGTAGCTTCCTATACGAGGAAAGCATAGGTCATGGGAGATAGTTATTTATACACTTTTCTCGAGAAGCATGGCATGTAAGACATGCAATCATAACTTCTCACTGTCAGTTAGGATAGTATGCGCACTTTAGAAGTGGTCTGGAGACTAGCGCACTTTTGGAAAGATTGGCTATACAAGCGCTTGCTTAAAGAAGTAACCATGATGGCGCACTTCTGATGAAATTGGCCGTGATGGCACATTCTTGTAAAAGTTGGCACAATAGCGCACTTTTGAAGAAGTTGGCACAACGACACACTTTTGAAGAAGTTGGCACAACGACGCACTTTTGATAAAATTGGCATAATAGAGCACTTTTGATAAAATTGGCACAGCGGCTGGGTCACTAAACGACAACCTGGGTCTGCGTGCCGCAGTCCAGCTGTAATAATGACTTCTGACTCTTCAGTTTCTGTTCAAGCCTGTCAGATTTATCGTATTTAATGCTCGGGGAAAAAGCAGACATGTAAATTGTATGCCTGTCTACACTGATGAAAGCAACTTGAAAGTGCATTATTTTTCTGTTCTTTGAATAGTGCACCACCATTTGAAAAGAAAGAAAATGCGCCATCCTTTAAATAAAGAGAAAGTGCTCCATTCATCCTTTATTAAGTTTATTTGTAGAAAACTGCGCCATCTTTATAAGGTGCACTTTTTATGCTTCTACAATATCATATTTGGATCTACTAATGTGATCTATGTAACGAGTTTTCTAAGTGTATGCAGAGTAAATTTGAAATGAGCATGATGGGGGAACTCATATTCTTTCTAGGATTGCAAATCAAGCAAGATTCAAAAGGAACGTTCATTAATCAAGCTAAGTACACTAAGGATTTTCTCAACAAGTTCGACATGAATAACGCAAAACCTATCGGAACTCCAATGGCAACATCAACAAAGCCTGACCCTGATGAAAATGGTAAACCTATAGACATACGTAAGTATTGAGGTATTATTGTGCCAAATATCAGGCTAACTTTAAGGAATCATATTTGTTCCTAGTTAAGCGTATCTTTTGATACCTTAAAGAAACTTTATCGACAAACTTAAAGTATCCCAAAACCACATCCTTTAACTTTATTGGTTACTCGGATGCTGATTTTTCTGGATGCAAAGTCGATCAAAAAAGTATCAGCGATATTTGTTATTTCCTAGGAAAGTCTCTAGTCTTCTGGTTTTGCATGAAGCAAAATTATGTTGCATTATCAACAACTGAGGCTGAGTATATCGTCGCAGGATGTTGTTGTGCACAAATTTTGAGGATGAACCAAACCCTAGAAGACTTTGATCTGCACTTCAAGAATATTCTTATTTACTATGATAACACTAACACTATTAATCTCATTAAAAATCAAATATGCCATTCACACACTAAACACATAGATTCATTTTCTCAAGGACCATCAATAACACAGAGATATATGTTTAGAATTTTTTGACACAAAACATCATTTAGCAGACATCTTTAATAAACCTTTAGCTGAAGATTGTTTCAACTTTATCCGTCGAGAATTAGGGCTTCTCGATTCTGATACAATATAAGAATATAAGTCGCTTTAAATTCTTATTCAATCTAAGTTATTTTAAGTTCTGATAATTTTGGATACAAGTCGAAAGGGCCCTTCTGTCAACAAGGGGTAAATAACCTTAAGAAACACAGTACTTAAGTGCCTTTGGACCACCACTAGTTGGGATCCGGCCCCTACAACTACTCCAATATAATCTTACTTTGCGAGAATTTATGATCTGATAAAGCCCATGTAGCACATATTCTTCATATATCATATCAAGTCAAGAAATCACAATTATCGATTAAAGTTGACACTGGAGTTTTGGTTCATAATGGAACCAAAGTCGGACTGAACTCGGTCAATGACCGAACTAGGACAGAACTTGGTCTGCAATATTCCAGAATATTCAGATATGGTTGGCCGACTTCCTAATTAAGATTTATCTGTTATATATATACTATTTTTTGTGGTTTAACCTACAGACCTAAGAAAAACTACCTCATCCTCCTTAAAACCCTATTTTTTCCTTTCTTCTCTCAAGGATCTATTCTTTTCTGAGGTATAATCTTATTTCTTTTATCTATGGCTCCTAAAAGAAAGTTAGGTGACTCCTCTCTGTCCATTGATCATTTGTTTTGTCCCATTATGCCAAATATTGGAGAATTAGATGGATTTTTTTTAGAAACCTAGAAAACGCCAATGAATGGTTTAATAATTTTTCTAAATGCAATATTTGTTCTGGCAATCCTATTGATTTTCATTCTTATAATGAATACTTATCTGTTTTTCATAAGTTTCAATTTGAAGAACTTGTTGCTACATAATATTGTGTTTATCTGAATGTTATCCGTATGTTTTATTGTAACTTAACATATGACAACAACATCATTTCTTTAAAAGTATGCGGTATCAATATTTTATTTAATGCTAATAAATTGGGAGAAATCTTACACATATATGTTGAAGGTGAGCAACTAGTTAGTATCACTCAAGTTCAATTTGAAAAAAATGTTACTCCGGGCACTTTCAAAAATACCCTTTGTGCACCTCATAATTGTCCACCCGGAAGATTCCATGCTAGATATCATAATAATTATTTCTCTGTAATGCATTGCATCATTTTCTCCACGTTTCTACCTAAGAAAACTTACTTTGATCAAGTTTCTTACTTAATAATGTCTGCTTTATATTATCTGCATTTCTCTATTCCGTTCAATCTTCCATAGACTATTATATCTCAAATGGTTCAATTTTGCAAGAAAGGGCGTCCATTACTTTATGACATATACTTGCCAACTATCTTTTATTTCTTTGACATTTCTCTTGACACATGTCAATCTCTTGATGAACCACTCTCTCTTAATCAAGTTCATAGGATTGAGCCAATATTTCTTTTACCTTATAACTCTTCCTCCAACCCAAACATACAACCCCCTGATTCACCTCCTACTGCAACTGAGCCACAAGCTACCTTGGAATCCATCCTTATTCTACCGTGTGATCGCTACAAAATGGAAGATGAACTCTATCGTGCTTTTGATCACTGTCAGTATCACTACCACATTTCTAGAGTATGAATATTTTTTGTCATTTTACAATAATTATATATTATTTTTATATATATTAAATATAATGTATATATTATAACTATTATATTTATTAATATTGGTTAGTGGAGTAGACTTGACATGACCCATGGTGCCAACAAGTTGAGCTAGTCACATCTAGACTAGATTAATTAATTCTCTTTAACTTAGATATTAGAATATCCCCTTTCATTAAGAATAGAACCATCCACTAATTAAATAACCCTTTATGACAACCCAATAGGGGTATTGTGGACTTTTTGGCATGAACCAAAATCCTAGTATGTGGCCGGCCATAATATAGGGGGGGGGAGAGATTCTCTCTCCTCTCACTCTCCATCCCAATTATTTTTTAATTAGTGTTTTTTCCCAAATTGACTCATCCTTCCACCAAATTCCACAAAATCACTCTCAATCCCTTCCCTAATAATCATCTAATGAGCACTCGAAGCATTGGAGAAGAAGAAGTTTGGCTAGAAGTATGTGTCCAAATCGTGTCCGATTAAATTTTTATTGGAAATCTATCTCCCTATAGGTAAACTTATTAAATTCCTCTTTAATTAGATTCTAATTGTTGTATTTGAAGATTAGGAACCCACCCATGCATTAGGGCCACCTATAAGAAGACGAACTCGATTCTTATGACCCCTATTATGACTTCTACGTTGAGTTTTATGTCCAAATTAGAAAAATCTGAGATTGGTGCACCAAGTGTCTGTCATTGAGCGAAATATGTTTAATTAGACCTAATTTTATATTGTGGGGTTAGATACGTGTCAACAATTGGATATGAGTAGGGTGTATCATGATACGTTGTGATACATCTTGATACGGGTTGGTAAATTAGGAATTTTGTGTTTATTGGTATATTTCTCTCTAATGTTCATTGTAACTAATTATTTTAGTTGTATATAGATATATTTTATATGTATATATGGTATTGGTTGAGTATTGAAGATTTTGCATGTTGGTTGATAGTGTATCATAACACTGTATAGAGTATCTTGACTTGTGCACTCAAGGTATTTGATAAATTGACTACTAGAGTGTATACCTATTTATAATGTTATATATATATATATATATATATATATATATATATATATATATATATATATATATATATATATATATATATATAATGTAGTATGTGGTGTGTTAGATACTCGAGGGTAATGCACCTGGTATTGGTATTATACCTATGTGCGTATATGAGTGTTAATGTGGTTACTAATAGGTGGTATGTCCTTTGAGTATCATAGTATCCCAATGCCTATGTGGTGTTTGCATGTTTGTGTTAGTACTTGGTATCATAAGATTGTGGTGGAGTGTTGGCGATTAGTTGTTGGTGTGTCTGTGTTTCAGTGTAGTGAGGGGAACCTAGTTTAGAATCAGTAGCTGTAGTCATGTGGGAATTTAAGTTGCATTGTGTGTGAGGGTTTAGGTGCAGATAATTAAGTTTGCATACTAGCAGTCCTGGAGAACTTTAGTGTAAGCTTAGCTCGAGTCCACTGACGGGGGAGGCTCGGGTTCAAGTATGGGAGATTGCTAGTTAAGACATCAACTAGTATAAGCTAGGGTAATAATTAGTGGATTCTAATATTGACTAATTGACCTTGTTAACACATAGAAAACCTAGTATAACAAGATATTGACCTAGTTTGACTTCCAAGACCTAGTTTTGGCCTAGAATTCATATTTCAGCATAGTTAATAACAATTATCATTCCAAATCCCCAATTAAAACTATTATTTTATATTTAGTTCTTTGTGACTCCATTTTGGATATTATGTCACGCCCCAGTCCCAAAATACGTAGAACCAGGTATATGTACACATGCCAGCTGTACGAACACGTATAGGAACCCAATTTAATGGACCTAACTAGTCATAGTATGTAGTAAAATATAACTAAGACTCAATATTACAAGCATGTATAATCTAGTCTCATCCATAAAATATCTAAAAATACAAAACTGAATGAAATAGAATAAGTCTAAGAATCTACTATAAAAGAATATATAGTGGAGAATAATGTACAAAAATGAGGACAAAAAAATTCTGAAAGAATACAACTAAGCAATAAAGAAATAGTACCAAAACACTAAGCAACTATCATCCATGAACGAATGCTCAAAGAAACTCCTATGGCTCTACCTCGAAGTCTTCGTCTACAAAATCTCCAACTCCGTAATCTGTCAGGTATAAGTTCTCGCCGTGATCTGGAAAAAGGTGTCAGGTTCTCAGAGGGAAATAAAAAGTACACAAAAAAAAGACATGCATGAAAGTAAAGTAGTAAACAATAAATAGGGTAACTAAACCATCTACGTGATGTGCACTCGAGATATCTTTAATGGCACATGAGTTAAGAGAAATAGAAGAACAGTCGTCCCACCAGGCGTTCCTTAGAACTCGGGGATTATAAAGTTGCACCATTTTTACAGTATAGTAAGAAAAATAAATCCTACACGTTCACTAGCAGATTCTCCCCTCCCAATGAACTATCCAAACCATATACATGGTGCTAACAGACTACAATGACATTAATAAAAATCTAGAACTCAAACTAACACCAACTACTAACTCAAGATGCGAACTCATGTACCGATAGCCAGTCAACATGCTAGTCCATGCACTCACTCACTCACTCACTCACTCACTCACTCACTCACTCACTCACTCACTCACTCACTCACTCACTCAGTGAACGTGTTTAAAACAATATCAGGTCAGAAGATACCACGTATCTTCACAACATAACGGGTACTCTGCTACTCTAAGACGCGTGCATACAACTAACAAAATAAAAAGAGCTAGGCATATGTAAACTGCATAATATAAACAAGCAAGGTGTACTTGTCTTCCAAGCCAAGATGCGAGCATAACAACTATGGTCTGGAGTTCTCCACATAAACGTCTCAAACACCTACCAATTAATTATTACACTAATTAAACTCTTACTATCAAGTAAAAATTAGGTTATTAACTAGTTCTTAATTCTACGTTGATTGCACATGCAAGTAACTAGCCCTCAAAATATTACTAGTTGTTAAACATTACCAAAAATCCTTTTTAAAGACATTAATTATCAAAACTATTAATTCTAAAATTTTATTATAAAATATGTTTTGTAGTGATAGGTTCATCTACTATAATTTCTATGAGTCAAAAACCAAGTAGGAACCAAAACTTGGTCATAATAGGTTACCGACAAGTCAATAAAACCAATTTTTAGTAAATGGATAATTCTAGAATAAATACTTAAAAATCAACATAATATAATTTTAAATGTAGAAAATATAGATTTTTGGTCGGGGTTTGAAGTATGAAATTGTCGGGCGCAAGTTTTGTCAAAATTATGTCAACTTGTTACATAAACACCTAGAATTCTAATTTTTTAAATAGAAATAAATGTATGAATAAATATGGTAAAGTTAGTAATAATTAAAATAAATACTATTTCTTTTATCTATACAAAAATAATTAGGATTTTTACCATCTACAAGTTGATCCTATTAGGGTTGGCAACCAAACTTGCTAGTATGCATGCAAAGGGGTGGTACATGGTGTTGTGATATTTTAGACATAAATTTATATTTATTTAATAAATTTCAGAATATATATATTCTTGAAAAATAGTAATCCATCTATAAAAATTAGGTTTTTCATCTACTATTAAGTCCTAACAAAGTCCAAGGGTCTCCAACATGCATATATCGAAACTAGGTCAACTAGGTGACTTTTTATACATAAAAACCATTTAAATCAAAAAAATATTTCTAAAAAAATATATTAAAAATTAAATTTAATATAGGTTAATAATGTAATATATTAATTATCTACAAAGTTTTAGAAGGGTTCGATGCAGAATTTTGGAGAAAACAGAATTAGAGAGGGTTTGAGGAAGGAGACTTACTAGAGAGAGAATGATGAAGAACTAGGGTTCTTGAATGAAGGAGATGGCGTTGTGTCCACGTGAAGGGGGGGGTCGACCTTGGTGTTGGAGGTGGAGGCTATGGTAATGGAAGAAGGAGGTGAAGAGGAAAATTAGGGTTTTAGAGAAGATTTTAGGTTAGGGTTTTAGATGAGAGAGATGTGTGTATATATATATATATATATATATATATATATATATATATATATATATATATATATATATATATATATATATATATATATATATAGGTAGAGAGAGAGAGAGAGGGTCGGTGGAATAGAGGGGGTGTCTGCGGGTTTGAAGGGGGACGGTCATGGGTAGGTTTAGGATTAGTTTAAATTATTTCCTAATTAGGTTGTTACTTATTTAAAAGTTAACAACTAATCAATTAATTAATTTGACAAAGATTTGATTTGATTTGATTCCATGGGATTAAAATATTGATAAATAAATAAATAAATAAATAAATAAATAAATAAATAAATAAATCCCTACAAAAGAGGAAAGTGGCCTAAATTGGCATGGAGGAGTTATAGGTTGCTTGTTAAAAAAGGTTGGACTGAAAAATAATCACAAATGAATTATTTATATAAAAATATCTAAATTTTAAACATAATAAACTACAGTTGTTATGCTAGTGCCATACTAATGCTAAATGGTCAAATTTTGTGTCACATGAAGATCCTACGGGTAGTGTTCCGAATTAGGCTACTTTCTACGAAGGGCGTTGTAGATTTTTGGGTCATCCTATGTCATTAATTTTTAAACTACGGTGAAGTATCTTTTTTTATTACAACTCATACACACCTACACGTCCTTATGGTTGGGGGGCTCGAACCCTGTCGGTCCCGCCTGGTGTCCACTACTTTCCACTTGAGCTACAAGTGCTGGACACGGTGAAGTGTCCTAATACTACAACTGGATTTAAATTGATTTTAAAATAACCTAAAATAAATACAATTAATATAAAATACACACAAAATACCTATTTTTTGGTGAGGGGTTTTACAACCTATCCACCTTAGAAAATTCTGTCCTCGAAATTAAAAATATAATGGCACGATATTGGAAAACAATACTGCGGTATATAAAGTCCATACCTGAAGACTCGCGTAAGTGAGGAAAACATTCTCAGATTGAATCCTCTCACTCCCAAGTCGATTCGCCCGGTGGATGATGCTACAAAGCAACACGGACTAGTCGAATAGTTTTTTTTTCTTTAGCACCTTCTCTCTGCGGTCGAGAATCTCAACCGACTACTCCTCATAAGACAAACTCGGTCCTACAGTGATCTCTGAATGAACCAATATATGGCTAGGATCCGCCACATACCTTCTCAATTGTGAGATATTGAACACATCGTGGACACCCTCCAAGGTCTGCGGTAATGCTAGTCTATAAGCAACCTCACTAACATACTCTAATACGTCAAACGGTCCGATGTACCTCGGACTAAGCTTTCCTCTACCTCCAAATCTGATGGTTCCTCTAGTAGGGGAGATCCTTAAGAACACATGATCTCCCGACTTGAACTCTAGGGATCGACGGTGAGTATCTGCCCACTAATTTTGTCTATCTTGTGATGCTCGAAGGTGACCTTGAATCTGCTTGACCTTCTCTACTGTACGAGTCATCAACTTTGGTCCAAGTATCTGCCTCTCGCCCACATCACTCCAACATACTGGCGAATGATACTTTCTTCCGTATAATGCTTCAAAAGGAGCCATCTGAATGCTTGCTTGGTAGCTATTATTGTAAGTGAACTCCACCAAATGCAAGTGATCCTCCCAAGATCCTCCAAAGTCAAGCATGCATGCTCTCAACATATCCTCCAACGTCTGAATAGTGTGCTATAACTATCCATCTGTCTGCGGGTGATAAGAAGTGCTAAACTTTAATCTAGTTCCTAGGCTCTCCTGCATACTACTCCAAAAGTGTGATGTGAACCTCGAATCTCTGTCGAAAACTATGTTGACTGGTACTCCACGTAGGCGTACAATCTCTTTCATGTACATCTCTGCCAGAACTTCTGTAGAGTACCAAACTCTAAAGGGTAAGATGTGTGCTGCCTTAGTCAATTTGTCCATAATCACCCAAACTGCATCTTGACCAACTTGACTCATCGGGAAACCCGTAATGAAGTCCATAGTGATGTGCTCCAATTTCCACTCCAGGATTGGAAGCGGTTGGAGTAGTCCTGCTGATCTCTGATGTTCAGCTTTAACTTACTGACACACCAAGAACTTTGCCACAAACCGTGCTATCTTTTGCTTTATCCCGTGCCACCAGTAATGCAGTAACAAGTCTCTATACATCTTCATAACTCCCGGATGAATAGAGTATGCTGAACTGTGAGCCTCCGACATTAGCTCCTGCCTAAGCTCTCCATTAGGAACATAGAGGCAATCCCCATAACTGAAAGTCCCATCTTTATGTATCCTTAGTCCAGTCTAAAACCTAGTCTCAGTCCTCTATCTAAGCCTCTAAAATCTTGCATCAGTCGGCATAGCTGCCTTGATATGCTCTACCAATGATGATTGTACTTGAAGGTTCATCGACTTTGTGACTTCTACTGGCATAACCACATTTATGCCCAGTTGCTCCAAATTATATAACAATTCCTTTTGTGTTGTCAAGAAGTATGCCATCAATCTCCTACTCAATGCATCCGCTACAACATTAGCCTTGCCTGGATGGTCCTGCAGCTCAAAGTCAAAATTTTCCATCAACTCGAGCCATCGTCTCTGTCTCTGATTCAGATCCTTCTGAGTATAGACATACTTTAAACTTTTATGATCTGTATAGATCTCCACAGTCTCTCCGTATAAATAGTGCCTCCAAAGCTTTGGAGCAAATATTACTACTGCAAGCTCTAAGTCATTAGTGCGTTAGTTCTTCTCATGGATTCACAACTGCCGAGAACCATAGGCTACCACCTTCCCGTGCTGTATCAAGACACAACCTAATCCCTTTATGAAAGAATCGCTATAAATAACAAATCCTCCCGGTCCAGTAGGTATAGTCAAGATCGATGCTGTAGTTAGGCACTTCTTCAGCTCATCAAACGCCATCTGACACTCCTCTGTCCAAATAAACTTTTGGTCCTTGCAGGTCAACCTTTTCATAGTCTCTGCAATCCTCGCAAAATTCTCCACAAACCTCTGGTAATATCTGACAAGTCCTAGAAAACTCCGTTCCTCTGAGACGTCAGTTGGGGTCGGCCATGTCTCTACCGCTGATATCTTAACTGGAACCACTGATATGCCTTCTCCGGAGATAACATGCCAAAAAAAAGAGACATGATTTAGGAGAAACTCACACTTGCTCAGCTTAGCATATAACTTCTGATGTCTCAATATTTCTAGCACCTTCCTTAGATGTTCCTCGTGATCCTCATGGCTCTTCGAGTATACTAAGATGTCTTCGATGAATACGACCACAAACTGGTCCAAGTACTGATGGAATACTCGGTTCATTAAGTTCATAAATACAACTGGCTCATTTGTTAATCCAAAGGGCATTACCAAGAACTCGAAGTGACCATAGCGAGTCCTAAAAGCCGTCTTCTGAATATCCTCGTGCCTTACCTTCACTTGATGGTATCCTGATCTCAGATCAATCTTTGAAAATACCTATGCTCCTATCAGTTGGTCGAACAAGTCGTCAATCCGCGGCAGAGGATACTTATTCTTGATGGTCACTGCATTAAGGGCTCTGTAGTCGATGCACATACAGACTGTTCCATCTTTCTTTAGCACGAACAACGCTGGGGCTCCCCAAGGTGATGCACTTGGCCTGATGAATCCTTTGTCCTGAAACTCTTGTAACTGCACCTTTATCTCATCTAGCTCCTTCTTTGCTAGCCGATACACATTAGGGGATACCGACTCTGCTCTCGGTACTAACTCAATAGTGAACTCGACTTCTCTGTTCGGTGGCAAAACTGGTAACTTGTCTAGAAAGATATCTACAAACTCCTCAATAATCGATAGCGGCACAACTTCTATCGCCATGCAAGCTCCACCTAATTGGCCTACTCCCTTCTCTGTAGTTCCTCTTATGAATTCAAACTCTGGCTGACCTGACGGCTTAAAGATAGCACAACCTTTATGGTAATCTAATACTGCATAATATTGGCTAAGCCAATCCATCCCCAATACTACATCAAAATTTGGTATTAGAAATACCAAAAGTCGAGCTCTCATCTCTCGACCACAAATAATAACTGAACAAGTCCTACAGGTACTAGTTACAGGCACTATTCCTTCCCCGAAAATAATCCTCTAACTCTTAGGTAAGGGTGAAGTAGCTATTCTATGCATAGCTACAAATCTAGATGATATGAATGAAAGAGTGGCCACAGAATCAAATAAAATAGTGGAAGGTACTAATCTGAATAGAATAATACCTGTAATAGCCTCTCCTTCAGTCCCTTCTCCTCCTTGATTCAGAGAAAATACCTATCCTTGCCTCTGAGCTCCTATTGTCCTTGCCTCTGAGCTCCTGCCTGCTGTTTGGCTCTCTCAAACTGTACTGCCTGCGATGCCAATAGAGGTCCTCTGTGCTGTCCTCCTGGTGTTGGTAAACGAGGTAATCCTCCTCCTTGGTTGGTTGCTCCCGGTGCCGGTACTGCTGGCTTCTTCCCTCCCAAGGGAACTATGGCTCTACGCTACGGACAATCCTCATCATTATGTTGTCCCGTTCCGCAGATCAAGCAAGTCCCCAGTTTCTTCCTGCACTCTTGTTGTAGGTACCCCTTCTTGCCGTAGAAATAGAAATTCAGAGACTCTCTAAGCTGGTAGGGTCCCATTCTCTATTACTATTGTTGTCCTATTGGTTGTCTGATAGGCCCTCCTTGTTGCATCTTTGCTAGTCCTTGCAGAATCCTCTGTTGATTCCCTTTTCTCCTGCTGATGGCCTCCTGAATCCCGGCCTCCATCAATAATTTAATATTAGAGATCCGGGACTGTGAGTTGGTATAGTGTTGAAGCTCATTAGTCAGACATTGATAAAATCTATTAGCTTTCTCCAAGTCATTAGATATCAGAACGATGTCATATCTGCTGAGGCAGCTAAACTCTGAGTCATACTTATCGACCGTCTTGTTCCCCTGCTCTAGAAGAGGAATCTGGTTGTGTAATGCCTCCTTCATAGTGGCCAAAAATTATTTCTTCTCAAAGTAATCTAAGAATTGCTCCCAAGTCTGGTGTGTACCCAATTGGCGCTCCATCGATTACCACCGGTGATGAGCATTCCCTTCTAACTGAGTCCTCACACATATCATCCATAAGTTCGTAGGCAGCTGTGACGCCTCCAAAAGCTTTCTTGTGCTGGTTATCAAAGTTGTTGTCTCCTCTGGACTCTCATTGCCTTTATATGGCTTGGGGATCATTTGCACAAAATCCTTAACTGAACCAACACGTGCTTGTGGCACTAGAGCTAGTGGCTGGGCTGGTGTAGGTGCTGGTGCAACAATCCTCTCAAGTACTGTCAGGAATCCCTGCCTTATCTCGGCGGCTTTCTGCCTCTGCTATGCCGCTTACTACCTTTATTCGGCAGCCAGTGCGACAGCCTGCTGTCTCTGTTCCTGCATCATCATCTGGAAGAATTAGAACATTTGCGTCTGGCCGTTCTATGGTACTGCTGGAGCTGGGAGAGCTCCCTTAGGCACTACGAGAGGAGCTGGTAGAACCGGATTGTCAGTCTGTCCGTCCGGCCCTAGAAGTCAAGGAGTTGTCGATGCCTCTCCTGGTGATTGTCCATCGACCCCTAAATACGTGTTGCCCCCGGTAGCGTCACGTCTGTTACGTAAATTCATCTCTTTGCAAGAGATGAATGAAAGATTATTAAGAGTACATAAATCAAGAATGATGCAAGCATTTATTCAAATAGGACAGATTGGGAGGAAGGTGAGTTATAGTCAAATGTGGATGAGACCTAAAACTCTAATCCTAGGTATAGGCCTGCTCGGTACAGTTACGTAATCGTAATGGCTAACTTTGACCTGTATGGGCTACCACTAAAAATATGTCACGCTCTAGTCCCAAAATACATAGGACCAGGTATACGTATACATGCAAGTTGTACGAACAAGTATAACAACCCAATTTAATAGACCTAACCAGTCATAGTACGCTATAAAATATAACTAAAATTTAATATCACTGGCAGGTATAATCTAGTCTCATCCACAAAATATCATAGAATAGAAAACTGAATAAAATAGAATAAGTCTCAGAATCTACTATAAAAGAATATCTAGTGGAGAACAATCGACAAAAATGAGTACAAAAGAATACTGAAATAAAACAACTAAGCAATAAAGAAATAGTCCCAAAACACTAAGCAACTATCATCCATTAACGAATGCTCAAAGAAACTCTTGTTGCTCCACCTCGAAGTCATCGTCTGCAAAATCTCTAACTCCGTAATCCGTCAGGTATAAGTGCTCGTCGAGATCTGGGAAAAGGTACCAAGTCCTCAGAGGGTCATAACAAGTACACAAGAAATTGACATGCATGAAAGTAAAGCAGTAAAAATTAAATAGGATAAATAAACTATCTATGTGATATGCACACGAGATATCTCTAATGGCGCATAAGGGGGGAGAAATAAAAATGCAATCGTCCCACCAGGCGTTCCGTAGAACTCGGGGGTTAAATAGTTGCACCATTTTTACCGTACAGTAAGAAACATATATCCCATACGCTCACTAGCAGATTTTTCCCTCCCAATGAACTATCCAAACCGTATATGTGGTGTAGAAAGAATGCAATAACGTCAATAAAAATCAAGAACTCAAACGAACACCAACTACTAACACAAGATGCGAACTCACGTACCGATGGCTAGTTAACACGCCAGTCCATGGACTCACTCACTAAGTGAACATGTTTAAAACAGTATCAGGTAAGAAGATACCACGTATATTCACAATATATCAGGTACATCTGCTACTCTAAGACGCGTGCACACAGCTAACAAAATAAAAAGATCTAGGCATATGTAAACTGCACAATACAAACAAGCAAGGTATACTTGCCTTCTAAGCCAAGATGCGAGCACAACAAATCTGGTCCGGAGTTCTCCACATGAACGTCTCGAACACCTACCAATTAATTGTTACACTAATTAGACTCTTATTATCAATTTAAAATTAGTTTATTAACTAGTTCTTAATTCTAAGTTGATTGCACATGCAAGTAACTCGCCCTCAAAATATTACTAGTTGTTAAACATTACCGAAAATCCTTTTTAAAGACATTAATTATCAAAAATATTAATTCTAAAATTATATTAGAAAATAGGATTTTTAGTCATAGGGTCATCTATTATAATTTCTATGTCAAAAATAAAGTATGAACCAAAACTAGATCATAATAGCTTACCGACAAGTCAATAAAACCAATTTTTAATAAATAAATAATTCTGGAATAAATACTTAAAAATTAGAATTAAACTAACATAATATAATTTTAGATATAAAAAATATAGATTTTTGGTCGGAGTTTAAGTCTGAAATTGTCGAGGTCAAGTTTTGTTAAAATAGGTCAACTTGTTACATAAAATACCTAAAATTCTAATTTTCTAAATAGAAATAAAAGTCTAAATAAATATGATAAAATCAGTTATAATTAGAATAAATACTATTTGTTTTATCCATACAAAACTAATTAGGTTTTTTACCATCTACAAGTTGATCTTATTAGGGTTAGCAACCAAACTTGCTAGTATGCATGCAAATGGGTGGTACATGGTTGTTGTGACATTATAGATATAAATTTTACATTTATTTAATAAATTTCATAATATATATTCTGAAAAAATAGTACTCCATAAAGAAAAATTAGGTTTTCCAACACTATTAAGTCCTAACAAAGTCCAAGGGTCTCTCACATGCATACATCGAAACTAGGTCAACTAGGTAACTTTTTATGCATAAAAATTATTTAAATCAAAAATAATATTTTCAGAAAATTATATTATAACTGAATTTAATATAGATTAATAATGTCATATATTAATTATCTATAAAGTTTTAGAAGGGTTCGATGTGGAGTTTTGGAGAAAACATAAAACTAGGTCACCCTTCCTATTGTACATACAATTTATTCCAAAAATAACAATAATTTAATAATCTAGAATAAACAGTAAAAATATGGATAAAAATAATTTAAACATCATATTTCTTTATTATTAACATGATTTAATTAAGGTTTCTACCTATGGGTGCATACATGCATTCATGGGTTCAAATCTTTACATGCAAATCCTAAAATAAAATCCTACAATGAAGAACATGGCAATGGGTTAAAATATATATAAAATTATTTATTTATATATACAACAATTATTCATGCATTCATACTCATTAGAGAGGGTTTGAGGAAGAATGAGACTTACTAGAGAGAGAAGGATGAAGAACTAGGGTTCTTGGATGAAGGAGATGACGTTGTGTCCACGTGAAGGGGGGGGGGGGTCGGCCTTGGTGTTGGAGGTGGCGGCTATGGTGATGGAGGAAGAGGTAAAGAGGAAAATAAGGATTTTAGAGAAGATTTTAGGTTAGATTTTTAGATGAGAGAGATGTATGTATGTATGTATGTATGTATGTATATATATATATATATATATATATATATATATATATATATATATATATATATATATATATATATATATATATATATAGATGGGTAGAGAGAGAGAGAGAGAGAGAGAGAGAGAGAGAGAGAGAGAGAGAGAGAGAGAGAAAGAGAGAGGGTCGACAGAAAGAGGGGGGGGGGGGGCGTCCGCCGGTTTGAAGGGGGGTCGGTTATCGGTATATATATATATATATATATATATATATATATATATATATATATATATATATATAGATGGGTAGAGAGAGAGAGAGAGAGAGAGAGAGAGAGAAAGAGAGAGGGTCGACAGAAAGAGGGGGGGGGGGGCGTCCGCTGGTTTGAAGGGGGGTCGGTTATCGGTATGTTTATGATTAGTTTAAATTATTTCCTAATTAGCTTGTTAGTTATTTAAAAGTCAACAACTAATAAATTAATTAATTTGACAAATATTTGATTTAAATTTATGGGATTAAAATAGTAATAAATATATAAATAAATCACACAAAAGAGAAAATTGGCCTAAATTGGCATGGAGGAATTATGAGTTTTTTATTGAAAAAGGTTGGATTGGAAAATAATGACAAATGAATTATTTATATAAAATATTTAAATTTTAAACACAATAAACTACGGTTGTTACACTAGAACCATACTAATGTTAAATGGTCAAATTTTATGTTACATGAAGATCCTACGGGTAGTGTCTCCAAATTAGGCTACTTCCTACGAAAGGCGTTGTAGATTTTAGGGTCATCCTATGTCATTAATGTTCAAACTACGGTAAAGTATCCTAATGCAACAACTGAATTTAAATTGATTTTAAAATAACCTAGAATAAATATAAAATACACACAAAATACCTATTTTTAGATGAGGGGTTTTTCACATTGATCCTCACACTTTGCTCAGGATCACCATGCAAGTATATTCACTGACAGTTTTTGTTATTTTTAATAATTACTATGATGCTAGATTGCAGTATATACTTGATTCCCGACACAGTGGATACATGGACTAGTATCATAGATACCTGTCATGAGGAGTTGTGATTGAACCCATCGTACAAGCCGGGGACGGAAAAATATTAGCAAGTTATCTAATCATACCCCACCTTACATGCATCATAGCTCACCCCATATCTCACGTAGGGTGTAGCCTAACCATATTACATGCCTCATAACCTGTTATATATGATTAACCTGACTCTTGCTCGCATCATTGCTAACCAGATGGTTAGCCCGACCTCATATGTATCATAGCTAATCATATATAGCAAACCTGGTCTAGTCCCAAGCCGATCACATAGAAAACTAATATTTCAAGGAACTTAGCTAGTATTTCTATTCCTCTTTTTTTAGTTCATAAATTGCTAGTAATTACATTATCTACTTTTCTCTGCTTACCATATATCTGTGATACGATAATTGACTCTCTAGTTTTCCTTACATTTCAGTATTTTATTCCAACATGTATATTCCTTACTCACTTCTTTATAGTCTTTATCAAATTAATTGGAATTGTTATTAGTTTATGTGCTTCGTTCTAATCCTAACTGGATAACATTTTTCAGAGGATCTCGAGGACTTTTTTCCCATATACTATGGATCGGAAGTTGACGAGGGTTACATCCAGAAGACTCAGGAGGATCCCTTTCCAGTAGAGGATCCATTAGTAGTGACTTAGAGCCTAGCATTTATATTATATTTGTGATTGTTCTACTTTGAGATATTCTGACCGAGATGTTGAGTTTTTTATTGACTTGGTGCCAGGAGGAGAGCCGATATCACAACACGTCTATAAGGTTAACAACAGCGAACTGGCAGAGTTGAAAAAGCAGGTATATGAGTTACAAAATAAGGGCTTCATCAGATCCAGTTCATCACCGTGGGGTGCTCCAGTATTGTTTGTACCGAAGAAGGATGGATCGATACGCATATCTATTGAGTACAGGGCTCTGAACAACCTCACCATCAGGAATAAATTCCCGCTACCGTGGATAGATGATCTCTTCGATCAGTTAAGCGGAGCGAAGGTATTCTCAAAGATAGACTTGAGGTCAGGCTACCACCAGGTAAAATTGAAGAAGGAAGATATTTTGAAGATAACTTTTTCGGACTCGGTATGGCCAGTTTGAGTTTATGGTAATGCCGTTTGGGTTGACCAATGCCCCGGTAGTATTCATGAACCTGATTAATAAGGTGTTCTACCAGTACCTTGATAAGTTCATGGTGGTATTCATTGATGATATTCTTGTGTATTCAAAGACACCGGAGGAGCATGAAGAGCACCTGATATTAGTTTTGGAGACTTTCAGGAAGGAGGAGATTTATAGAAATATTTTGAAGTATGAGTTCTTTCTTGACAAGGTTGACTTCCTTGGGCATGTGGTGACAGGATCTCAGTTGACCCGAAGAAGATCGTGGCAGTGGAGTCGTGGGCTACTCCAAGTTCAGTAGCAGAGATCAGGAGTTTTCTGGGGTTGGCAGGTTACTACAAAAGATTTGTACAAGACTTCTCCAGGATTGCAGAGCTGATGACTAGGCTGACCAGGAAGGATGTGGACTTTGTCTGGATAGAGTATTATCAGGCCATTTTTTATGAGCTAAAGAAGAGATTGACGACAGCTCTAGTATTGATGTTGCCATAAGTGATATGTGGATTCACTATCTATAGTGATGCTTCAGGGAAGGGTTTGGGTTGCATTTTTCTACAATACAAGAAGGTAATTTTTTATGCTTTCAAGCAATTACGTCCTCATGAGAAGAACTATCCCACCCACTATTTGGAGTTGGCAGCGGTCATCTTTGCTCTAAAGCTGTAGAAATACTATATGTATAGAGAGCATATAAAGATCTTCACAGACCACAAGAGCTTGAAGTACGTGTTTACACAGAAAGAGCTGAATATGAGGCAGAGGCGATGGTTGGAGATGATGAAGGACTTCAACATTTTATTATAGTATTACCCAAGAAAGGCCAACGTAGTCGTCGATGCCTTGAGAAGGTACCAGATGGCTATGTACTTGACAATGGACAGACACTTGTTGGCCAATGTTGAGAGCTTGGGCATTAAGGTGCTAGTTCCTGGTATCGAGATATAAATGTGGAGATTACAGATACAGTCTAAGCTGATGGATAGAATCAGGCATACACAGTATGATGAAGAGGCTTTGAGGAGTATCAGGGCACAGGTTCAGATGGGATTATCAGAGGACTTCATTATTACAGATGATGGATTATGGCGGCATGATATTAGGTTATGTGTGTCGAGTGTGGAGTTGCGTAAGGAGGTTATGTAGGATACGCATCGTTCTCAGTACTCGATGCATCCAGGTGCCAACAAGATGTATGAAGACCTGAAGGAGCACGTATTATGGTATTGTATGAAGCGGGAGGTGGCACACTTCGTATTCAGGTGTTTAGTGTGCCAGCAGGTAAAGGTGAATAGGCAGAGGCCAGGTGGATTGCTTCAGACTTTACCTATCCCAAAGTGGAAGTGGGAGCATGTGACCATGGATTTTGTTTCGGGGCTTCCGCGTTCTATAGGTGGGAAAGACGCAATTTGGGTCATCGTAGACATGTTGGTCAAATCGGCCCACTTCTTACCATTTAAAGTGGGGACGTCTACGGAGAAGTTAGATGAGATGTATGTGCGACAGATTATCAGATTTTATGGAGTCCCTGTGAGCATCGTCTCGGATCGTGATAGTTGTTTTACTTCCCACTTCTAGAGGAGTTTGCATGCTAGCTTGGGAACTCAACTCAAGTTTAGTACCACATATCACCCCCAGACGGACGGACAGTCTGAGAGGACTATTCAGACTCTTGAGGATATGCTCTCCACTTATGTTTTGGATCTCGAAGGTTCTTAGGAGGATCATCTTCACTTGGTAGAGTTTGCTTACAACAGTTACCAGGCCAGCATTACAATGTCACCATTTGAGGCTTATATGGACGGAGATGTCGCACTCCTTTATCTTGAAAAGATATTGGTAAGAGAGCCTTGTTGGGGCCAGAGATGGTCGTAGATGCAGCTGAGAAGGTAAAGTTTATTAGAGATAGACTTCGGGTGGTACAGACAATGGCATTTGGCTGACAGCCACAAAAGACCTTTGGAGTTTGAGGTATAGGTTTTGTTTGCGATTGCTTATGATTATTTTATTTTAGATTGCGTGTTAAGGCTATATTTTGTTCTAGGTTGGCGATTTGGTGTTCGTATGGATTTTTATGACACGGGACACGATTCACTTAGGTGGATGTGGGAAGCTTAGTCCATGATACATCGGACCCTTCGGTGTTCTTACGAGGGTCGGTGCAGTGGCCTACAGACTAGACTTGTCGTGTACACTAGAGGGAGTATATGACGTGTTCCATCTGTCATAGCTGAGATGGTACATGGAAGATCCTAGTCACATACTAGTTCACTCGGAGATCAAGGTTGGTCCGAATCTCAGCTATCCAGAGCAGCCAGTGGAGATTTTGGATCGAAGGAAGAAGGTATTGTGGAACCAGACCATTCCCTCGGTTCGTATCGCATGGAGACATCACTCTCCGGGTGAGTCAACCTGGGAGAGGGAGGATAAAATGCGCGTGCAGTACCCTTATCTCTTCGAGCTTTGAGGTATTATTCTTCTTATTTGTTGTGTTCTTGTGCTAGTTTAGTCTTTAATTTCGAGGACGAAATTATTTTTAAGGATGGTAGACTTGCCACTACCACATTTCTAGAGTAAAGATATTTTTGTCATTTTACAACAATTATATATTGTGTTTATATATATTAAATATAATATGTATAATGTATATATTATAACTATTATATTTATTAAAATTTGTTAGTGGACTAGACTTGACATGACCTATGGTGCCAACTAGTTGAGCTAGTCACAACTAGACTAGATTAATTAATTTCCTTTAAGTTAGATATTAGAATATCCCCTTTCATTAAGAATAGAACCCTTCACTAATTAAATAACCATACATGACAACCCAATAGGGACATTGTGGACTTTTTGGCATGAACCAAAACCCTAATATGTGGTCGGCCCTAATATGGGGGAGAGATTCTCCCTCCTCTCATTCTTCATCCTAATTATTTTCTAATTAGTGTTCTTTTGCAAATTGACTCATCCCTTCACCAAATTCTACCAAGTCACTCTGAATGCCTTCCCTAATAATCATCTAAGGATCACTAGGAGCTTGGATTTCTAGGAGCATTGTAGAAGGAGTTTGGCTACGAGCTTATGTCCAAATCGTGTTATATTGAGTTTTTATTAGAAATTCATCTCCTAATAGGTAAAATTCTGAAATAACTCTTTAATTAGATTCTAATTACTGCATTTGAGTATTAGGAACACACCCATGCATTAGGGCTACTTATAGGAAGAAGAACTAGGTTCTTATGACCCCTATTGTGACTTCTACATTGAGTTTTATGTCAAAATTAGGAAAAATTCGAGATTGGTGCACCAAGTGTGTATCATTGAGTGAAATAGGTTTAATTATACCAAATTTGATATTGTGGGGGTAGATATGTGTCCATAATTGGATACGAGTATGGCATATCATGATACATTGTGATACGTCATGATACAAGTTGAAAAATTAGGGGTTTTGTGTTTATTGGTGTATTTCTCTCTAATATTCATTGTAACTAATTGTTTTAGTTGTATATAGATGTATTTGATATGTATATATAGTATTGGTTGAGTATTGGGTATTTTGTATGTTGGTTGATAGTGTATTATAACATTATAGAGAGTATCTTTACTTGTGCACTCAAGGTGTTTTATAAATTGACTACTAGAGTGTGTACCTATATATATATATATATATATATATATATATATATATATATATATATTAGTGTATATATATTATGTAGTGTGTGGTGTGTTAGATACTCAAGGGTGATGCACCTGGTGTTGGTATTATACCTATATGTGTATATGAGTGTTAGTATGGTTACTAATAGGTGGTATATGCTTTGAGTATCATAGTATCCCAATGCCTATGTGGTGTTTTCATGTTTGTGTTAATACATGGTAACATAGGATTGTGGCGGAGTGTTGGTGATTAGTTGTTGGTGTGTGTGTGTTTCAGTGTTGTGAGGGGAACTGAGTTTAGAATCAGCAGCTGTAGCCGTATGGGAATATAAGTTTCATTGTGTGTGAGGGTTTAGGTGCAGATCAGTAAGTCTGCAGACTTGCAGTCCTGGAGAGCTTTATGTAAGCTTAGCTCGAGTACACTGATGGAGGGAGGCTCAGGTTCGTATATGTGATATTGCACTGGGAGCAGCCAATGTACAGAACCTACATATTAGAATATCAGTATCAACAGAATATCCTTGGCAGTGTGTTACATGCACTCCAGGCAATACATTTAGAATGGGGGTTCCAGATTTATTGTGTGTTCAGTATGTGATGTGGTGTGTTCTTCATAGTTGGGTTTGTGTCAGATAAGGGGACTTGAGCATTCAGATTTTCAGGTAATTAGAGTGGAAGTATGGGGGCACACTCATTCAAGGGGTTAGTGGTCTGCTAGTAGCAGATGTTTTGGTTCAGACCATGAGGGATTAATACTTGTGTATGCTTGTGAGGAGTATTGCATTCAGTTGTAGTCCTCGTGTAGGTTTGAGGGTCTACAAGCAAGGGGAGTTAAGGTATTCAATGTCAGTTGTGTTAGGATAATGGGTGGATACTAGGTAAGGTAATTTAAATACCAGGTGTAGTGTTCAGATACTAAGTGCATCAGATGTTAGTTTTCTAAGTGAGGAATCCATCAACAAAGGGATGAGGACTGTGACAATGAGTCATGGGTGTCTGCATTGTGTATCAGTGGTGGGTTAGAGTATCAGTGCTAGAGTTAAGGTGATAAGATATTGGTTAGTTTATAGAAAATAGCTGTAGGTGAGTTATGGGCTGAAGGTATTTGTTTGTTAATGCCAGTAGGTAGTGTATACCATACTTAGGTAGATAAGGTATTATATGAGTAGTATCTAATATTAACTAAGTATTAGTGACAATTAGTCACTAAGGTATTGACATACTAAGCAATTAGAAGTAAGGTAATATTAAGTATTAAGTTACTAGTTAAGACATCAACTCGTATAAACTAGGGTAATAATTAGTGGATTCTAATATTGACTAACTGACCTTGTTAAGACCTATAAAACCTAGTATAACAAGGTATTGACATAGTTTGACTTCCAAGACCTAGTTTTGGCCTAGAAATCATATTTCAGTATAGTTAATAATAATTATTATTCCAATTCACCAATTAATACTATTATTCTATATTTAATTCTTTGTGGCTCCATTTTGGATATTGATCCTCATACTTTGGTAAGGCCACAAGCATGTACATTCTCTAACAATTTTTATTATTTTTGATGATTACTATGATGCTAGTTTTTAGTGTATACTTGATTCCCGACACAGTATATACACAGGCTAGTATCATAGATACCAGTCATGAGGAGTCGTGATTGAATCCATCATACTAGCCGGGGACAGAGAAATATTAGCAAGTTATGTGATCATACTCCACCTTACATGCATCATAGCTCACCCTACATCTCACATAGGGTATAGCGTGACCATATTATATGCCTCATAGCCTGTTATATATGATTAGCCTGATTCTTGCTATCATCATAGCTAACCATATGGTTAGCTTGACCTCACATGTATTATAGCTAATTATATATAATAAGACTGATCTAGACCCAAGCCGATAATATAGCAAACTAATATTTCAAGGTACTTAGCCAGAATTTCTATTCCTCTATTTTTAGTTCATACATTGCTAGTATTTACATTATTTGCTTTTTTTCTGCTTACCATATATCTGTGATATAATAATTTACTCTCTAATTTTCCTTACATTCCAGTATTTTATTCCATCATGTATATTCCTTAATAACTGCTTTATAGTCTTTATAAAATTAATTGGAATTATTGTTAGTTTAGGTGCTTCGCTCCAATCATGTCTGGATAAGATTTTTTAAAGGATCTCGAGGACTTTTGTCCCACATACTATGGACCGGGATTAGAAGAGGGTTACATGTAGGAGCCTCAGGAGGATCCTGTTCCAGTAGATGATCCATTAGTAGTGACTTAAAGCCTAGCATTTATATTGTATTTGGGATTGTTACACTTTGAGATATTCTGAGTTGTACTATGTTTGACACTTATTTTGTTATTGAGTCAGCTAGACTCTTAGATTTATTGCTATTGTTTTGAGATGTTTAATTATAAACTTACGTATTGGAACTCCTTTATATTATTTTATATTTTTATCATGACATCCATCTTCCTATAGATTATATTGTGATTGAGTTTCCGTTTCGATATTATCTTATATTCATCTTGTCCTCCTTATGGAGTTGAGATATCATTGTCAGTTATATATTACTGTAAGATGTGTTAGTCATATTATGACCTAAACAACGTTCTACTGTTGATGCTGCGGCATGGGCTGGATGTACCCACGACTCATGTCTAATTTTCGGGTATGGGTCGTGACAATCAGACACTTCAGGCTTAGGCTCTCAGTAACACCCAGATGAAAATTCAGTATACACTTTCTCATCATCCATTCGGACCATTTTTGATTCTCAGAGATCCCAATAGACCAGGCTATTGCATCGATTATGCTTATGTGCAGCGATACTTGGATAAAATTGATGCCTTCTATGACCCCAATAGATCAGCTGAACATGACGATAACGAAGATGACCACTAGATGTTACAATGGATTTTGAAGCTTAAGGCTCAAGTTTTGCTCTACTATGATGTTCTTTGTTCACATCACTTTTAGTTTTTTTATGCTCTATGTATGATTTTTGGTTTCAAACTATTAATTTTAATTCAATAAATACAATGTTATTGATATTTGACATAAACTGTTGGTTGTTATATATGTATTTTTTTACTCTCGTGTTTCCTTGAAAAACATAATATTTCACCAATTTTGCGAGAGCGCGCCATTTTGATCAAATGACAAGGGGGAGAAGAAAATCCAACATGATACTTGACATTTTGTATCAAATTGCTCCACAAGTTACAGGGGAGCTATGCATATTCAAGACTTGCAGTATCATTCATAGTTTATCAATTATCAAAATGGGGGAGATTATTAGCCCACTAGGTCTCAATCAATGTGATTTTGATAGTTAACTAAACCATGTTTCGATATGTCGCAAATATGTTACAACAATATGCAACTGAAGACTCGACGATGCTGTAACGATTGATGTTTGCACTGTGTCAAGTTATTTATTTTATGAATGTAATCTTTATTTGATTGATTCTAGGACTTATGTACGTTGATTTTCACTGGCATACTCAAGTCCACTCAAATAGCCTAAAACCTATCCACATATACAAACCCAAATCAAACCAAAAGTAGCCCATACACAACTTAGATTATTCTTGAAATAAGCAAACCGAACTCTAACCGAACTCGATTTTGCTATTTATAGAAGAATATCCAGTTGTGAAATTCTTGATTTTGTGGTTGTAACGTTTGAAATTTCAAATAATTTTGATTAAACTATGGCCTTACTCTGTCCCACAAAACCCTATAAATAGACTTGGATTTCTACATTCCTACTCACTAATCTCTTCTCAATCTTTCTATCCTATAGTAAGAAAACCCTTAGAGCTTAAACCTTACCATCTCTAAGATCACCTCTCCACCCTTTTAGTACCAAGTGCGATTTCGATTTAGAAGTCTGCCATAGTGTTACGATCTTGGCTCAGAAAGTTTTCTTTAGCTATAAAGTTGCAAGACTTCGTATCAAAGCTTATGGTTATAAAGAAGTGGCAAGCCTTCACATCAAAGCTTGTGATTCACTATTGGTGATTATTGTGAATAAAACTTCGAGGAAGAGATCTCAGGACTGGACTAGTCTTCTCAGAGAAAAACCAGTATACATCGCGGTATTTGCGTTTTCTCTCTCTCCACTTTACTACTTTAGTTTATTTACTGTTATTAGTTGATAACTGCCTTTACTATGCATACATTTTTAATTGGAATTATTCTGCTATACTCTATTGACCCCCCTCTAAAGTTGCCTTATGATCTTACATGGGAGAGTACTAAGTAGGTATGTGATCAACCATTATATATATATATATTGTACTATTATGGATATCCAATCCTATGAGATTGTGTTGTACTATTGTGGATAGCCAATCATATACATGATTGAGTCATACTATTGTGGATAGCCAATCATACATTACCGGTATGATTGAGCCGTACTATTGTGGACATTGTTTAGTAGTATTGTTGTTGATCACATATCGAAAGTAGTACTTTAAAATACCGAATTAGGTTCAGTCTTTCCTGTTTCATTCCATATTTACTTTATATTGCCAAATTGTAACTGTCAACTCATATTACACTACCTGCCAAGCTATTGTTTCATATAGCTTATCTCATCATGTACTTCATTACTATTTGTTGTCTTATAATTTTTACTATGTATTGGAACTGCTGTTAGCGTTGTACTCGTTCCATCCTTATTGGATAACATTTTTAGGAGTTATTGTGCTCTACGATCCTGAATTTTAGAGTGATGCTATAGTCAGGACTGCTCTTGTACTCTAGACCATGAGGTGACATCTGTAGAGATCTAAAACAGTGTTTCTTATTTCTATATCATGTTCTAGTTTTATTTCTTTTAGATTGTTGTTTTGATTTTCTTTTTTATTAATTCTTCCTTTAGAATATTGTGATTGAGTATATGATAGAAATAGTTGTAATAGTATGATTCCATTATGGTCTAGACAATATTCTATCATCGATGCTGCGGTGTAGGCTTGATGTATCCATGTACTCATGCTATGATTATCCGGGTGTAGGTTATGACATGGGTAGCAATCCTCCTGTGCTCCACACCAACCCGTCGTTCCATGAAGATAGTAATTCTCAGGGAACTGACAATAATATACCTGGGGGTAGCCATCTTCGACAGGATAACGCAACATCCAAAGTTGGGGGCCTGACTTTGAAGATGATGTCATAATGCACAGTTTCCCTGAGGACAGTGCGACTCAGGGATTGGAGGCAAAAATTGAAGAATCTACGACCCCATCTACCTCTCCGTATATAATAACAGTATACATGGCAGGAGACAACTACAAATGTAACTCCAGTGACCGTCAATGCCTCGAGGCCCTAGAAGCAATGATGCATACTATGAATGACTCGATACAAACCCTAACTCAGGCAATACGGGGTATCAGGGAAAACATGGTCCCACCATAACCAAGAACTCTGGGACAAGCAAACCAGGATCCAGGGACCAATTAATGGGGAGTCTAACATACTTGCTCCTGCTCCTCCAATTGGAACCCCTCTATTGCTATGATCTTCTACTCCTACGGCCTCAAAAGATACTTAAGAGGCTATCCGAGAATTTTGTGCTCGCTTGGACTCTATGAACAACCGAGACAAGCTGTAGAGTCATGGGATAAGGCAACCTTATCCTCTGAAATGGAATAATATTGTATTTCCCCCGAAATACAAACTGCAGTCCATGATTTTGTTGAAGGGAAAGACGTCACCCCGTCAATAATTGACCTACTTCGAGTCCATGACGGGACATCAACCCTGAGACGACGCTTTGCTCAACAAGCTCTTCATAGGGACTTTAACCGAGGTGGCTTATGAAGGGTTCTGTAATCTCCCGGACACCTACATCTTCTCGTTTGACGACCTTCGATGACTGTTCCTCTCCAGATTCTATGACGGCGGGATGGATATGACCATGTCATCCATTATCGACATAGCCTATAGGGAGAAGGAGCCAACACGTGCCTATATAGAGTGCTTCAGAAAGACAGCCCTGAAGATGTCTTATGGTATCCCTGAGTCCATTCTTATGGACACTTGAAGACAAAATCTACTACAGGTGGTAAAACATTGTATCAACACTACCCAAGATGGAGACTGGTCAGCATTCATTGCGAGCGTGAACATAGTTGAAAAGAATGCAAAAGAGGTTCATTTGCTCGGAATACAGATTATCGACCCTGATGCTACAGGAAAATGCCCTCAGATTCGTGGCAGTGGTCATGACTGTAAAGGAAAGCAAGTCCTTACCGTCAACGTATCCAAAGGCTCTTCATCGTCCAAGCAAAAGTCGACGTAGGAACGAAATCCAAATGAGATGTTCTCCTTCGATGACGATGATGCTGTAAAAATTTTCAATTTGCTGATGAAAGGAAACAAGCTCTGGCTGCCGGACGTCAGACGTCTTTAGGAATTAGATAGGGTTAACGACCCAAAATAATGTCTCTTCCACTAATACATCCACTATTCCACAAAGGACTTCTATGTGTTAAAGAGACGTATCCAACAACTGATCGATGCTAAGGCTATCACCCTCGACTTCAGGGATAAGATGGTCAATGTTGACACAAAGTGATCACGGTCAACCTAATTCTAATAATCGACAAAACATCATAACTAAATACAAAGAAGCAGATACTAGATGTGAAGAAAAGTGACTGAGATCAAACTCCATCACTGCTAAAGACAGATATCTGCACCTGCCTCTGGATCTCATGTGTCTAATATTTTCTATATTTTGAGCAATTGTAAAATTTCTTTTATTGAGTCTAGGATCCATGTAAGTCAAGTCACACTGGCAATTTGAAGTACTTGTCTACCCATAGATACCTATCTCAGGAAGATTATCTAGTCTACTCAAAATAAACCATAGAACCTATCCACCAAACGAGTCCAAATTTAAATCCAAACCCTACCATAATAGGAAATTGAACTCGGACCAAATTCGTGCTAAACTTGGACCGAACTCAGTCACCTATTTAGTATGAAATAAACAAAGTTATCACATTCATGATTTCATGTCCTAACGTTCAAAATTTTTGAATTAAAATCTACCCAAACTCTGGCTGAATTCTGTTTGCTTACACCATATAAATAGGATTGAAATTTCCACATTTCAAATCATCCAATACTCAACTCTCATCTTTCAATCCTCTAGTAAAGCAATACCACTGAGCCTAATCTTTTCCATCTCCAAGATCAAGTCCTCAACCTTCTAAGTGCCAAGTATGATCTCGGTTAGAAGTTGTTTGAGTTGTAATAGCTTGGTTCATCAAGCCTCTCTTCTGTTTGATGTTTGCGTGCTCTTCGTATAAAACACACATGTGTGAAGTTGTGAGACTTCGGATCAAATCTCGTGGTTGTAAGAACCTTCGGACAACTCCGAGCAAGAGTTCTCGGGCCTGGACTTGTCCTCTCATAGGAAAACAAGAATAAAATCTCGGTGTTTGCGTTTGCTTTCTTCTCAACTCAATTACCTTGTACATCTATCTTGCATATCTACATATATATATATATATATATATATATATATATATATATATATATATATATATATATATATATATATATATTGCTAGTTGTAGTTGCCTTTACTTCGTATTATTCTTCACAAGTAATTTTTATTCTGCTGCATACACAAACTCTATTCACCCCCTCTAGAGTAGCCATACACGGTCCTTCAATTGGTATTAGAGCATGTTCTCTTGACTACCAGATTAACATCCAAAGAGTACAACACATGGCAACAACACGATCACTATTTTCTATCAATGGTGAAAGTTAACTCCCAGATAGACACCCCTATTTGATAATACTAACTATTCCTTCTGGAAAGCACATATAAGTGCATTCTTAAAATCTATTGGCTTTGATCTATGGACATATGTTACTAACGGTTACAAAAAAAGTTGACAAAGCAGATGATAAATATACCGAAGATGAAAAGAAAGTCGCAAGCGATGATACAAAGGCAATGTATATGCTCTACTATGCTCTACGCAAGGATGAATTCAAACGCATTTCAAAGTGCAAAATATCACATGAGATATGAAAAATGCTGGAAGCAACTTATGAAAGCAACGAAGAAGATGAAGAAGATACTGCAAGCATGTGTCCTAATAAGCAAGAAGCAAGTATGGAGAAATATGCATATATTCCATGCAACAACGATGACAGTAACTCAAGGGAAGAAGATACTATAGGCTTATGTCAAACTAGAGGCCTAGTAACTAATGCAAGCGTTCAGTACGAGAATGACAAAAACTCTCGACATACGGCAAACTTATGCTTAATGGTAAGTGAGGTAAATGATGATTCATTAGTAAAGGATTTTTCTTATGATGAATTATTTGAATCATTTAATGATTTATTTGAAGATTTCAAGAAGCATAGAAATAATTATAAGCAAGCTCGAAAAGATATCAAATCTTATCAGCTTAAGAATGAGCATCTCATTTGCTTACTTAAGGAAGCTAGAGACAACTTAAGCTTAGATTACAATAAATTTCCAAACTTAAGCTTAACTTAAGCTTAGACTCCATTAAAATCTCTAAACTTAATCGTAGCTTACAATAAGCTCTTGACTGCTTTGATGAAAGCAATCAAGAAAATGTTAAACTTAAGGAGGACTTAAAACATGAAAAGTAGAAGTACTCTAATGTCTCACTTAAAATTGATACTCTTACTGCTAGATATGATACAATACTTACAAGATCTAAAAATTTAGAGATCGGACTGGGTAAATAGGTCATGCAACCTATTGCTCAATCTATCACTAAACACGTACAACACGTGACGAAACAAAATATCACAAACACAAGATACTCACAGAAGAGTAATAAATCACACAATCATGCTTTTATTAACACTAGACCACAAAAAAAATATTCATGTCACACAACATACTTATGCACCAGTTTCAAACAGTTATATTACATGTTACTACTACGGTTTGAAAGGACATACCTCACATTTAAGTAAGGCTAGAAAAATGGTGAATATAAATATGTTTATTTGGGTTCCCAAAACTAATCATTGTGGATCCAAATCCTGGATACCTAAGTATTTATCTACTCATATAGGTGGAACACTTTACGGTGGGACGTAATCTAAAGGAGTAAGTTGGTGGTTGCAAAAACTACAAAGGGCATCCTCATGGCAATCGTACCAACATAAATATGACTAATAAGTCATTTGGTAACATTTATTTAGTCCACATTTATTATTTAGTAATTAACTACGATGATATGGTTGCATGAATCTTTTGCTAAATTTACTTTTATTCAGATTCTTTGGTCGACCAATTAACTATCATTTGCATAAATTCCATGCCAAAGTATATTATTCTTGTCATTGTATGAAGAAACATTTGTTAATGACTCTTAAAATTATGCTCTAAAGGTTAAAATTATCGTTAGATAATAGCCGAAAGTATCCTTTTGTCAACAAAGGTGTAAACAACATTAAGCGACATAGTACTTAAGAGTCTTCAGACCACCTCTAGTTGGGAACCGACCCCTACAGCTAATCAATTATATTAAAAGACATGACTGAGAAATGATGTATAAAGAGTTATGTTACAAACGTTTCTGAAATACAAATATCATCATTCATTCCGTAAATGATTACAAATTTACAGCTATTTGATTTGAATAATCTAGTTTTACACTCTGGCAAGAATTCAATATTCTTTATAATTTTTTTTCATAATATTGTGATTGACACCTTTTTATAAAAACTTTAAGAATATAAGTTACCTTCATAGATTCACAACTATTTATCTTAAAATCTATTATTTGTTGTGACTATTATTATGATATTTTTTACTACTTATTTCTAAGAGATCACTTTTATAAATTATTATGAATTAATAGGATATCTTTACTACTCTTAACATGTTTTAAAATTCTTAATTCATTAGACCATGTATTTATGAACCATTTTACCTATTTAGAAGCATTTATTAAAGGGGACAGAACTCGGGCTGAGTTTGGTCCGAGTTCGGACCGAACTCGATCTGGGTGGTCCAGAGAGCAGCAACAGCTCTCGGGCTGAGTTTGGTCCGAGTTCGGACCGAACTCGATCTGGGTGGTCCAGAGAGCAGCAACAGCTCTCAGTTATTGAACTTATATAACCCTCTTCTCCTTCCTTCCTTCATCTTACAAACAGAAAATACCTCTTCTCAACCAAAACCCTAACCCTAGTTTCTTAATCTCTTTCTCCAAAGGCTTTCCTCCCTCAAGATCTTAGATTTAGATCTCTCTCAAGGATCACTACCAGAATAACACATATTAACGACATCCAAAAATGTCTCTAATATATAAACTAACGTCGCTAAAATAATTTGGTGACATAATTAACAACGTAATTAGCGACATTTTTACGTTGTCGTGTATTACATGGTTGCTGACAACAAAAACGTCGTTATTCGTCACTGTAGCAACATATATTTACGATGAGAAGACGTCGCAGAATATACAATGATTAGCGACGTGTCATCATTAAATTGGCGACGTAAGCTTTGGTCGCAACACGTCGCTCTATTAACTATATTATGAGTGACATTTTGCTACAATAATGCTGACATGGCAAGTTTTGCCATGTCAGCATGTTAGCGACGTACTAGCGACGTTCATGGTACTAGGTAGCGACGTTTCGATACTTGTTAGAGACCTAACTGTACTTCGTTAAACGTCACAAAATGTCGCTAAATTGAAAAAAACTTAAAAAAAAATGATGCAGTTTGTAAAATATTTTCCAATAAAACTCTACCTGCAGTTATGAAATAACAGTTTATATAAATAGACCCAGAGCAACCCTCCGTTGAATTCCCTGGGTTCGCTGACCCCTTCGGTGGAATACTCAACACCGATAAATTTATATATAGTTAATATGAATAAGAAACTAAACTTATATAGAAAAAAATCTACAAAGTTACATTACACTAAATATGTCTCAAGAAGTAGATAAATGAATTTAAAATAAGTGTCACATGCGGTTGAGAATGTAATAAAAAGTATAAAATAAATACATCAAAGACCCAAGAATGGGCCATTACACATAAACACACTAAAATCTGTCCAAACAAGGACTACTACTGATCAGGAGGAGCACTACCACGCATTTAGGATAGAAGGAACTCATACTGCTCCTGTGAAAGCATCACCGATGCCGATGGAGAAGACAACGAAGGAGTCGTTGTCGATACCGGCGAACCAGGAGGACGTATCTGCTTTAATACTAGCAGCCGAGCATTGTATGAATCTATGGAAGATACCACCCTCGAAGTGGTCTCTACTATCGATAGACTCAACAAATCCTGCGCCGTATGTATCCTCGCAAGTGAGTCACTTATGGCCGTATGCGACCCCTCCAGCTCAGTCAGTTTGCGCTCTGTAGACGAGGCCAAATTTGCCAAGCTGCTCTCTGTCATATGGCTCATAATACTAAGCTCAATAAGGATGTGATCTGTAGTCTGGCTCAGAGTCCTGAGCTCCATAAGGCTATGCTTTAATTAATCAAAATGTGCGTTGATCGTCGCATCGTCCGTCTACGGCGCAAACTGTGGCTGCTACGTAATCCTTCGTATTAACTCGTTACGCAGGTCATCAATCTGATGGTCACCGCTCTCCTGGGCTTGTGTTGATGCCTGCGAAGGCTGGAAGGAAAGTACACTGACAGAAGGACCCTAGAAGACTGTGTTGCAACAAAGGCGTCGTAGGATCCTATACCGTAGTACGTACCCCTCTGAAGACCACCAACGACGATCACCCAGAGCTCGTCCGCCAACAGAGCTGTAGAGTACTGTGAGGAAGTACCAACTGCTCCCTCTGTAGGTGCACTAACTGTCGTCCGCTGTCACTACCACGTTCCAAAAACAGGGGTATTTTTGACTTTTCATATATAATTAATATTGCGTGTATTTAATTTAAATAATTGCATGAGATGTGTATTTATAATATTATATATACAATGTTCATTAATGTTGAGCTGGTAGACTTGACCTAGAAGCCCACTAGATGAACACCTGACCGAATTATAGGGTTGTGTATTAAATTGTAATAATTAGAACTTAATTAATTGAGGTTGTAATTATTACCATAATTTTATTTAATTGTTGCGCCTTACCGTTGCTTCGATATTTGGAGCGCTACCCTATCTTTTGTCTTCCAACAAATTTCACAACCTTGCCCTAGACATGCCCGCCTTCCATTCGGACCTTTTTGTAACTCATAATTATGCTCTCTTGTGCTGCATTTTAGCCGCACAATATTCATCGCGGACGTTTATTTAATTTCTAAATAAATTTCAACTTTGTATCGTTGTGCGTTCCAATCAAAATTGGAGGCAATCTCGACCCATTTCTCGTGCAACCAAAATTAGGATAATATTCTGTTCTGAGTCTTCTTCACTAATGATATTTGTGTCCCAACCTAATTTTGGCCCCATGTACTCCTAATTAATTTTAGGACACAGCTTGCATTTATTTCTAATTAAATTGGGGATACCATTTTGACTGATCCCATTTAATCCCGACTAAATCCAAATACCCCACTAATTAAGCCCAAACCAAACACATAACACCCCCTCACCCTACAAAATACTAAACGCCAAATCGCCCACCAATTTTTTATCATTTTATGTGTCTGTGCAAATACCCAAATTTAAGGGGGCTAATTTATACATGTTGCATTAGGTGTCAACACCCCATTGGTTCAAACCAAATGGAGAAGCCCTCAACCCTTGATCGGTTCAACCTCATCCCAACTCTACATTGGTGAACCCAATTTCCTCATGACAAATCTTAGCCACCCATTCAGAATGGGGCTCATCATCACCACACATCTTCCATCACCTCTCCTATAAAGTGTCTCTTTCTCCCCACTTCCCAATGCAGCCCTAATTCCAAGGAGCCTTGAAACCTTCACCCTCACCTTCTCTCTCCTCCCTCCTCACAAGCCCCCAAGGCTCCAACCGTAGCCATATATTTTTTCCATTTTTCCTTTTCTTTTCTTCTTCTATTCTTCTTCCTTCTTCTTCTTACCCTTCTTTTCAAATTCAGAAAGGGGGGGGGGGATCACACTGTTCACCGAGCATCTCCGGCCCGCAGCTTCGGCCGACCCGCCGGAGAGCACCTATCCTCCACCTCATCCCCAAGCTCTCACCACCGAACCAGCTCCCCTCTTCCCCGAGCTCCTCTTTCTGCCGGACTTCCACCATCACCACCACCACAACTCTACATCGAGAGATCTCCCCGGCCGGCCAGCCCCGGCCACCCAGTCCGGCTAAACCACTCTCCGACCTGCTTCCCTTCCCCGCCTGCTCAAACTGAGCTACACCCCAGCCGAGCTCTTCCTTCCCCTGCGAGTCAGCCCTGCTATATCCCGAGCCACCACCACCATCGTCATCAGCTTCCACTTCCCGACAGCTACTGCAGCGTCCACCAGGCCCAACTCCAGCAGCCTCCTCCATCTTCTCCGACCTCCTGCACTCGATGAGACGCTGGCCTCCTACTGCACACGACCACCACCACCAACTTCACCTAGCTCCTTCCCGTATCTTATCTCCGGCGAGCCAATCCCCCTGCACAGCTGAGCTTCCTCCTCTCCTGAACCGACTCCTGATACCACCACCCTCGTCTTCGTCTTCCTCGACGAGATCCCCGCTCGTCTCTGCCTCACCCATCCATTCGAGCCCTGCACCCAGCCTCCTGCACTCAGCCCACCGAGCTCCGTTCATCCCCACCGGCGTCTCCCCAACCGAGCTACTGACCCGGCGAGTTCCCCCTCAGCCCCGGGTGTCCACAACAGTGCAAGACCACCTCACCGTCACAGCCTCGTGCACCGCTTTACCTCGTCGGACCGCCTCGGCTACGACCAGCCCCGCAAGGCCGCCGCCTCCGCCATTGCCGGAGCTTCCTTGACCCGACTTCATCACTCACGAGCCCCCTCATCACTCTGCCTCTTTCCGGCCAGCCACCTCGTGGTCGACGTCTTCGCCGTCGTCGTGCGCAGGTACTGTCCCCCCTCGTATACGTATATATAAGTATACGTATGCATGTAGGTATATATGTATGTATTTAAGATATATAATTGGTATATGTATATATATATATATTTCGTATATGCATTTAGTATATTCTTAATATCTAGTAGTATGTATATGTATACATAGTATAAATTCAATTAGGAAATTAGTATTAGTATATGTATGGGCTTAAGCGTATTTTGGTACATATAAACATATATATGTATAGTATATGTTTGGTAAAAAAAAATTTGGTATATATATATATATATATATATATAGCATAATATACGTTAATACGTATGTTTTGATATATATATATATATATATATATATATATATATATATATATATATATATATATATATATATATATATATATATATATATATATATATATATATTTGTACATGTATACAAGTATATAGTGTATATATTATTATCGGTACATATATATTTATATATATATATATATATATATATATATATATATATATATATATATATATATATATATATATATATATAAAAGCTTTTTCTCAAACTAATAGATATATAATTAAATGTATTTTGGCATACATATGATGTATGTATATATATATATATATATATATTGTATTGCTCAATTGGTATAGTATACTATGTACATATGTTTAGTATGAGTACACTATATATATATATATATATATATATATATATATATATATATATATATATATTGTTAAACTATATATTATATATGTATTGAGTATTAATGTTTATAATTAATAATATGTATATTTATATATGTATCTCTACTAGGTAACCCGAGTGTAAATACGGATACCCGTAACTACACATGACCTTGTGACCCTGTGAACTGTTAGTGGACTGCCATACGTACATCAACGTACTGGCAAGACCCGTATCACCGACTGTCTGATTGCACAACAATCACAGACGCGATGCCCGTGCAACTTGACGCACTTGACCCTAGTCGACTAGTGCCATACCTGGCATAGCCCCTGAGTTCGATGTATTTTGATTGTGTGATAGTGTAGCATCTGATGCAAATGTTATATTTATGATTTGTCAATTGGACTGTTGGATCATCTAGGCGATACTCTGGAACAGAACATTGGTATTACCAGCTATGGACCCAAGGTGAGTACATTCTCTGATAATTTTTCCAATTATTTAATAATATCTATAATTCCAGTATCTAAAAATGTTACATCTGATTCCTGACACTGTGCTACACGGACTAGTATATAGATTGGATCTGCAATCATGAGATGTTACATTGATTATCGTATTGATATTGTAAACGATATTAATATATAGACCTTGTACATGATATATTGGATATTGCTCGTGTATCGTGACGGGTCGTGATTGGATCCACTGTACTAGTTGGGGACGGGGGACATATTAGTAGATTATGTGATCATACCCAACTCTACATGCATCATAGCTTATCCCACATCTCACGTCGGGTGCGGCCTGACCATTACATGCCTCATAGCTGTTATATATGATTAGCCTGACCTTTACATGCATCATAGCTAACCAAATGGTTAGCCTGACCTTATATGAATCATAGCTAATCATATGTAGCCAGCCTGATCTTGTCCCAAGCCGATCACACGTTAGACTGATATTTTAAACACTTAGAATAGTTACAGTTCTCTATTTTAGATTATATACTACATCACCCGTATATGATATTTTATCTCGTTCTCTTCGTTTCATATATACACTGACTATTTCATATTGTCTATATTGCCTGTCTCTTTACATTGCTTGTCTCTTTATTTTGCCATTGTATTTACTCACTGTCTTCTCTCAGTATATAGCATTATCTGTCTATTGTTTTATAGCCCTTATCAATTAAATAGAAATATTATTTGAGATGTACTTTGCTCCTTCCTGACTGAAAAATATTTTCCAGACTATGCCTAGAGGACTGGTGTCCGACACTTATGGACCACAGGGTGAGTAGCTGAGACTTGGACTTGGTAGTTCAGTTATGATTCCAGGAGGTTTAGCCGGAATTACTAGTTATCTAGTTAGTTCTTTTAGTATATTATTTTTGGTACCGGATTTGTCTCCGGCATACTCTCTGAGACTTGGATTATGTTGTTGAGTTAGACTACTTCTATTTTAGACTTGTGTTATATTTTATCTTATCTCTTCGAGATCTTATCGTGCTGTAGTTTTGTGATTGAGTATATTGTTCATTTACATTATTATTGTGACTATCCGTGCCTTCTTATGGAGTTGGATATCCATGTGAGATTGATTAGATTGTATCATGACCTAGACAACATTCTACCACCGATGCTGTGGCGTAGGCTGGACGTACCCACGCTCTCGTGCCCCTATACCGGGTGCGGGTCGTGACATCCGCTCACGTAGTTTAAGATACTCGTCCTAGAAAAGTGGTTGCTAACGTCTAAGTTACTTTTTTACTAACTATATAGATATCTATTTGCATATTTTCTAAGTTATATAAAAACTAACACATGGTAGTAAAACGTAATAGGTCTGCATGGACTTCTCATCGATGAGTTTTCCGTACTTCCGATGGGTGTCCAGGAAAACGGTCACCATGTTAGCATCCTCACCCCTCTATACTTATTGAACATTATATTATTTGTTATTAAAATTAAACATCTTATCCTACTTTTATTAAAATAATATATATTTAATAGAATACATACCAGACGACAAAAATATTTCGTCATAGGAATTGAGCCAACACACCACTTTTCTGCTATCGACCTAGCCGCCTTTGCCTTTCCCGACCTTTTCTTGTACTTGGGTTTCTTGAATATTGCCTTTATCGCAGTCCACTTCTCAGGTGTGATCCAACCCTAGATTATTTGTCTGGAGCAATCACGAGCCTTCTGGTCATTTATCACATCATAGATCAGCTTGGTGGCGATGGCAGAAAACTGCTCTTTGATCTTCTCAGCCCGATATGGTAGATAGAAATAGGTTTTTTACAAGAAGTAAAATAGAGAGTTATATAATATACATAAATGATTATTGATATTAAATGTAAATATATTTTTATCTTTAAGTGGGCAAACCAGAATGCCTTCCTATCTTCAAGAGCATCTGAGTAGTTGATCCAAGGTCCACCATAGTTCTGTCTCAGAAAATGCCCCAATGCTCTATGTACCATCGAGGGACGATATCTATACAATAATAATTAAATTCATGAATATGTAGATATAATCATTAGGAAAATCTTAACTATTTAACTTACTTGCTAGGCCCGTCCCTCCAAATTCCTATCCTCGTTTCGTCCGGAGGCGCGCATGGAGGATCGATCTGATCATGCGCAGACAGAGTCGGCTCCACCTACTCCATCTTCTCCTCTATCTCCATGGTGCCGTCAGTATGAGGAAGGCTGGACGGAGAGTAGTATCAGGCCTAGAACTGCTCGTCCCAGAAGTACTACCACATACCTTCGACGGAGTCAGAGATGTGACTGGTCGGTATATTGGAGTACTTTGCAACGAGGATTTGGAACCAGTAGTCGGTACCCGGAGGAGCACTCCTTCTAGAGGATCTACCTCCGAATGATCTGCGTCGTCCTGTCATACCCGATAGTAACATATGATGATTAAACATAGTCATGATCATAGTCACAACTTGATACCGTAAACTATTTTACAACACAAATATACATATAACCAAATGCGACACATAGGGCCCGTCATACACATATAACCAAATGCAACACAAATACACAAATACACACATGCAATACTATTTTGGAAGAAAAGTGTGTCTGTGTCTGTATATCATGTCAGCATGTGTATGCTATGTCAGTGTGAGTGTGTCATGTATCTGTGTCTGTGTCTGTGCCATATCTCACAGTATTAATAGAATTACACAGTAAATAACTAGTACTGTCACAAGTATAAATGGATAGTATATTCTACAGTCAAAATGTAATACATGTCACATGTCCAAATAGATTTATTTTATTTTTAATCATCTTCAAAAAAATTATCTTCTTCGTCTTCCTCGTCCTCCTCATCTTTACTTTCATCTACTTTGTCTTCATCTTCATCTTCAGATAATTCTACCTCATCAAAGTTATTAGTCGTGTAATGAGTAACCTCCGTTGAGTCCATATCTATAATATTTATTACAAGAGGTAGCTCGTCCTCCTGATAAGCTATTTTGTCAACGTCAAAGATATTTCTAGCTTTAGTCTTGCATACTGCCCACTAGTTCGACCATACTGTTTCTCGTCTAGGATAAGTTATGAAGTACACAAGTTGTGCCTGACTTGATAGGACAAATGGTTCGTAGCTTTGATATCTATGCTTGTAGTTTATATCCACAAGACCATGCTTGTCAATTTTCCAACCTTGATCTTGAATCAGATTGAACCATTCATTCTTGAATAAAATGATCATAGCAGGTTTTGTGCCATAATTATATGTCAATTCCATAATCTCTCGTATGATGCCAAAGAAATTATTGCCCGAATTGACGTCTTTGTAATTCGAAGATTTGATAAATAAACAACTATTTTTCGTGGAATCAAGATCCAGGAAGCTGTCTCTGATCGGATAATTTGTTGACTTGAACCTAAACCCATTCACACAGTAACTTGGCCATATTTTGTTGGCAGTAATTGGTCCCTTGGCTTGAGTTCTAATATATTCTGTCTCGGGTGTTATTAGACGATCGACCTAACAACAAAAGAAGCGATAGTTAGTTATTTATTGTTCAAGTGCATACAAAAAATGTAATTACCGAGCTCCTTACATATACGCTCAACCAAGAAGGAAATGATATCTCTTTTTTTGTTCTACATCTTCGTCTGTTATGTAGGGTCTAACCGACCTTATCTCATTATTATATGTGCTGAAAAATAATGAAGCAACCGCCAATTAGTAGCATAATATTAGCTTATACTATTATATTAAGATGACGTAAATATGGAAGTATTAATTAGTTACCCTCTAGTTTCTCCACTTCATCCTCGTCGTAATTGAGTAATATATACAACTGAGAAGCCCTTAGCTTATCGTCATTCAAATATCTCTTCTTCCTTTTCCTCTAAGGCTTTCCAGACGCATTGAATACTTTCAGTATTGCATCATTAGATTCCTAATATCTGTCATCGTTTCTCATAGCTCTCGTTCTATTAGTAGTAACATGAGTTTTAAAATACGTCGAGCAAAAGTTTGTAATCTCCTCAAGAACATAAGCTTCATAAATAGAACCCTCAATCCATGCCTTATTTTTGACCTTTTTCTTTAGGTGATTCAGATGCCGCTCGAACGGGTACATCCACCGATAACCGACAGGCCTACCAACACATGCCTCATAGGAAATATGAATTGACAAATGCTCTATGGAGTCGAAGAATCCAAGAGGAAACACCTTCTCGAGCTTGCACATCATTACCGCAATATCCTTCTCTTGCTTTTTTACATGATCGACGAGCAACTTAGTAGAACAAAGATCTCTAAAGAATATGCTGAGCTCTGTCCATGGATCCCAGAGGACCTACGGTAAAAATTCTCGAAATACAATCAAAATTAACCTCTCCAAGAATACGTTACAATCATGACAATCGTGGCTCTTCATATCCGTCAGTTTGTTCTCCTTGAGGTCGATGCATCTTTTCAGGTTTGATACGTACCCGTCTAGAAATTTTAGGTCCTGAATCCACCTACAAAGTCTTCCTTTATCCTCCTTCTCTAGTAAAAAAATTGACTTAGGCTGCTTTAACTTTCTATTCTCCTTCTCTATCAAATACAATACATGACGTCTACATATTTCTTCCAAGTTCAACCTGGTCTTCATATTATCTTTCGTCTTTTCCTTTACGTCCATTATAGTATTAATTATGTTGTCAAACACATTCTTCTCGATATACATGACATCAAGCTTATGTCTGATCAGATTGGTGCTGCAATATGGCAGATCCCAGAATATATTCCTCTTTGTCCAGTTATGAGTGCGACCAGATCTGTCATACTTGTACCCCATAGCAGGATCTTCGATACTAATTGGTAAATCTTTTACCTCTTCCCATATCATGTATCCGGGCCACCTTTGCGGTGGATTGGCCTTATCCTCAATGTCCGCACAAAAAGCATTCATGTTCCTCCGGTACGGATGATCCTTCGACAGGAATTATCGATAACAATCAAAGAAGGACTGTTTGCCTCAGTGTTTCTAACGAAAATCCTAAGTGTGGTCCATGCAATATGGACATGAGAGTCGACCATGAGTGATCCATCTAAATAATATTCCATTGGCCAAAAATTCGTTAATGGTCCGGTCCACATAAGTACTGCCCTCATCTGAAAATTCTGCTTTATAGAAATATCGTACGTGTTGGCACCTACTTTCCACAGCTGATTCAACTCATCTATCAATGGTTGTAAATACACATCGATATTCCTCTTCGGATTATTTGGACCTGGGATAATAACGGTTAGGAACATATATGGAGCCTTCATGCACATCCAAGGTGGTAGATTGTATGGAGTGACGATCACAGGCCAACACGAATACTGGGAGCCAGAAAGTCTGAATAGGGTAAAACCGTCGGAGGAGAGCCCCAATATGATATGACGTAGATACGAAGCAAAATCTGTATACTCTCGATCAAAGTGCTTCCATCCTTCTCTATCGGATGGATGATCCAACACTCCTTCGATCTATTTTTGCCTGTGCCAACTCATATTTTCTGCAATCTCCTTTACCATAAATAACCTCTGTAACCACGACGTAAAAGATAATTAATGCATCAAATCTGTAGCTTTCTTACACCGACAAACCTTACTCTACCAATGGCCTTGTTGCGATCAATACTACAGAATCTGCACGCATCCTCATCATTGTCATATTTGTAGTACAACATGAACCCGTTGCGACATGCATCAATTTTTTTGTATTCCATCCAGAGCAATCTTACCATCCTCTTAGATCGGTAGAAGTCTTTAGGCAACTTAGCACCCTCCTACAAGATCTCTATAATCAACTCTATCAGTCGTTTCTAGCATTCTTGTAACATGTTAAAATTGAACTTGATGCTCAACAATATTGTAACCACCACCAACGGTGAAGGATCCTCATAACCAGGATATAATGGAGTCCTTGCATTCTCCAGTAACTCTATGAACTTTACAACATCGATATTTGGTGCCTCCTCAGCTGCATCATGATTATTCGGAGTGAAACTAGGCCCGACCGCATCAAAAATCATGTTCACACACTCGTCGTCGTAATCAGCGTAGTCGATCAACACTACAGAATCATTATGCAGCTGAGGAGGCACCAAATGCCAACTTATATATGGCTCTACATATAGCTCCGACTACGATGCTAAAGACAAGTTCTCCGTGTAAGGTCTAATGATAGTAATTCGACATAAAATCCCTTGAGTTCAAATAATATGTTATATCCACTTGTGAGTGATATTTCAAGTTATGACATCTCACATATGGGCACTTAATTTTGGTATCGTCCATGTACTGAGGGAACATCTTGGCGAACTACATGAACTGTTCTACCTCCTGTATGAATTTATCCCGCACACCGCACATGTCATCAGGATGACGGTTGTACATCCACGAATGATGACATATGTAGTAATTCAGATCCATTTCTAGATACTTATACAAAGATGAATAGACATCGTACAAGTATATTATCCAAAAATATGCAAATATGGATTCACATGTGAACACTAATAAATGATATATGTGACATCACGTATTCAATGTGAACCATTCTCTGAAAAAATTACTTCTGCAAGCCTTTTGAGGATATTAGAGTTATACTAGATTCTCAAAGTCTTCTAGATTTCTGGTAGAACTCTAATGGACACTTGACTGTCGAACGGGTATCGGTATCGGGTATCAATATCATGTATCATTCTGTATCGGATCAAGACAAGCCAAATAGTATCGATATTGACCGTATCATTTCGGTATCGGCTGATACTTCAAACTATGATCTTTACACTAGGATACAATTTTAAATGACCATGATACAAACTATAGTTGCAAATTGGTATCTTGGTACCAACATACACTCTAGGCACTAACTATACTTGACACTTGGTATCTTGGTACCAACTTATACTCTAGGCACTAACAATCTAGGTATTTGTGTATCATGTGGATATCACATACCATGGTACATAATATCATATTGATACTCTCTTGTATCTTAACACTAGGATACAGTTTCAAATACCCATGACACTAACTATACTTGGCACGGACTCTCTTGAACACACACTTACACACACGATACACTAGTACAAATACACCATCATCCACCCAAGGACACTACCACTCGACACTCATATACACTACTAATTGACACTAGTGCATGTGAGTCCATATTCTACTAAATTCATAATAGAAATTATATCAAACTACTATATAGCATAGTGACAATCAAATAGAGAATATCTATCTAAAAGGACAAACATGAACACAAATAGCTATGCACTACCCAAATTCTTAATTATGAAACTAAAATTTTTAATTATACAACCAAATTTCCATATTAACTAGGGTGTGTGTTCATGTATGTTGGTGTCCATGTGTGTCCATACGTGTGGCTGTGTCTATGTGTGTGTGTGTGTCCGTATAAGGGTTAGTGTTAGTATCTGTGTGTGTGTCCGTGTGTGTGTGTTTGTCCGAGTTAGGGTTAAGGTTAGGGTTAGTATCCACGTGGGTGTATATGTGTCTGAGTTAGGGTTTGGGTTTACCTAAGGAGGGGGTGGCCGGAGAGGAGGGGGTTGACCGGAAAGGGAGTGCACGGAGAGGAGGAGGAGCTCGCGATGGAGCAGGTGAGCCCGAAATGATCGAGGAGCCCGGAGAAGAGGAGGAGGAGCTCAGTGGAAGAGGAGGAGCTCGGAGAGGAGGAGAAGGAGGATCTAGGTGGTGGAGGAGGAGGGGTGCCCGGGGACGATGGGGGAGCACGGTCGGTGCCGGGGCTGTGGAGCCGAAGGGGGTCATGGGGGAGCACGGTCGTGCTGGAGGTAAGAAAATTTTGGAAATTTTTGTAAATAATGGGGGGAAATGAAATCGGTTAACCTATATGAAAAATATTAGCGACGTTATAAAGAGGCATTGCTAAACGTCGCCGATTTAAAAATATTTAGCAACGTATGCAAAATTTTGTCACTATACGTCACTGTAATTAAAACTACAGCGACATCTTGCGACATCGCGTGACAACTTATTCCGTAATATTATTTGTAGTCGCTGAACATTGCGGACAATCGCTAATAGTGACGTTATAATAGGACATCGCTAAATTCATAAAATATAGCGAAGTCAAAACTAAATATTGCTAAAAATGTCACTAATATGTATTATTTTGGTAGTAGATCTCCACCACATTCTCTTATCCTTTTGACGTCTCTCTCTCTCTCTCTCTCTCTCTTTCTCTCTCTCTCTCTCTCTTACTCAATCTATGGCTCCCAAAATTTCTAAGAAAAAGAGAAAAACTGGAGAAGCCTCACCTTCTCATCCTCCCCAAGAGGACACTCAATATTCTTAATTTTCCCATCTATGTCACCTCCATGAGAATATGATGATTTCATATTTACATCTCTTAAAAAATCTATTTATTGTTTTAAATATTTTATGGAAAAGAACATTTGTAAGGGCATTTTCATTAATTTTATGGTGTTCCATGCCCAAAAACCCAAGCTTGTTGAATTTTATCTTGATCGCCTCACTACTAGGAGACCCATCTATTGGATGCTATTCATATATTTTACTGTAACATATCCCATGACCAAGGGACTATCTCATCAAGAGTCGGCAAGATAGACCTTGAGTTTGATGATACAACTTTTGGTAAAATTCTCGAGATCCCAAACGAGGGTGAAGCCCTAGTTCCAATCGATCAACTTAATTTTATTGATGATACAACTATTGATTCTTTTAAGGATATTTTGTATTCTCCTTATTTCTGTCCTGACAAAAAGTTTCATGTTCACTACCTGAACCAATACTATTACAAACTTCACCGTATCATCTACTTTGCTATTCTGCCCAAGCAAACCTCAAAGGACGAGGTTACTTATCGGAAGATGTCAGCCATGTATCAGTTTTATTCCTCTACTCCTTTTAGCCAACCTAAGACCATGATCAAACAAATGATAAACTGTTGCAAGCCTCCGCGCCAACTTCTATTTTTTATGTGCTTACCTATCATATTTGAGCACTTCCATATTACTATAGAAGAACCAACTTTTTTGTCCAAGCCAGCCTATCTAACCAAAGCCCGCAGCACACATCCTACTTCCCCCCTTCTGATGAGAATGACTCATCTGGATCTGATTTTGATGTTGCTGCCGAGCCAGTTGTCCCTACTTCTCCAGCACCAGTACCTACTACACCATCCTCCTCTGCACAGCCTGCATCCTTGGATTCTATCCAAGAGATGTTCCGCTAGCAGTTTTGATTGCAAAACGAGATGATAGCTGCTCAGCATTGTTAGCAGAACAAGATGATCATCACTCGTCTTTACGACCAAGCTTATCGCACCACCATCTAGGCCTACATATTGGCCAACTCCATTACGGATCTTTATTACCACCATGCTCATCATCCTACCACACCATATATAGTGGCTCGTGATCCCTCTCACCCAAGCTACTGGATCGACGACCCTTTTGTCCAGCAGTACTTTGATCCTACTGGAGCTTATTTTGATGATCATCCGCGTGCTGATGACCCTGTTGTTGATGATGATCTGTGACTACTCAGGAGATTATCACTTATGACTTAGTTTATATTTTAGCTATGTTGACTTTTATTTTAGTGTATTAGAAATATTTATGATCTATGCATGTTATTTGTGACATTTGCGCCACTTTGCTATTTAAGACATTAATTTATGTTCCTCGACATATGATCTTCACATAACCAATATCTGCAATATACTTTCAAAATAAATTGCATGCTCTATGTTGTCTTATAATAAGATGTATTTACTTTCTTTCATCCCGGTCATTCATTTCGGGGGAGCCATAACTTACTCATATGATATTATATGAAACGACCAAATACAAATATGAATAATATAGTTGGACTGTGATGATACTATAATACTACTAATAATAGTTGGATGTCATACTCATACTCGATGTAAAGAAATAACATATTGCAGGTGTTTTGACTCAGTACCTACTCAAAGGAAAGTTTTTCGTACGGAAGAGCTATTCTATTCCAAAAGCTCGCATCAAATACTACATCAAGGATACATCAATTTGTATCTTGGCATAGTTTGTCAATTATCATAATGGAGAAGATTGTTGACACAACTGGTCACAGTCAACATGATTCTGATAATTGACAAAATATCATAACTAAATACAAAGAAGCAGATACTATATACGAAGAAAAGCGACTAAGATAAAACTCAATCACTGTTAAAGAAATACATCTGCACCAGCCTATGATCTCATGTGTCTAATCTTTTCTATATTTTTTGCAATTGTAATATTTCTTTCATTGAGTCTAGGATCAATGTAAGTCGAGTTGCACTGGCAATTTGAAGTACATGTCTGCCCACAGATACCTATCTCAGGAAGATTATCCAGTCCACTCAAAATAAACCATCGAACATATCTACCAAACTAGTCAAAATTTAAACCCAAACTTTACCAGAATAGGCAACCGAACTCGGACCGAACTCGATCACCTATTTAGTATGAAATCAACTAAGTTGTCACATCCCTGATTTCGTGGCCCAACTTTCAAAAAATTTGAATTAAAACCTATCCGAACTCTGGCTGAATTCTGTTTGCTTATACCTATAAATATGATTGAAATTTCCACATTTCAAATCACCCAATACTCAACTATCATCTTTCAATCCTTTAGTGAGGCAATACCATTGAACCTAAACTTTCTCATCTCCAAGATCGACTCCTCAACCTTCTAAGTGCCAAGTATGATCTCGGTTAGATGTTGTTTGAGTTGTAATAGCTTGGTTCATCAAGCCTCTCTTCTGTTCGAAGTCTGCGTGCTCTTCATATCAAAAGCACGTATATGAAGTTGGGATACTTCGGATTAAATCTTGTGGTTGTAAGAAGTGGCAAGCCTTAGAATCAAAGCTTGTGATTCACTATTGGTGATTATAATGTATACAACTCCGAGCAAGAGTTCTTGGGCCGGGACTAGTCCTCTCAGAGGAAAACCAGGATAAAATTTCGGTGTTTGAATTTGCTTTCCTCTCAAATTAACAACCATATACATCTATCTTGCATATCTACACACACACACACACACACACACACACACACACACATATATATATATATATATATATATATATATATTGCTAGCTGTAGTTGCCTTTACTTCGTATTATAATAAACATGTGAATTTTATTCCGCTGCATGCACAAACTCTATTCACTCCCCTCTAGAGTTACCATACACGGTCCTTCCTTCACTACCAATATGGTGTCACTCCAATTTGTAACCTCCCTGGAATCAAGGTTGAAGATGGTGTCGTCATAGTCCCAAGGCGGCATTAGAGGTCGTCAAGCTCCCGCCGGCTTGCAACAAAGCAAACGAATTTGTACCACTCACAATCCTACGAGGAGAAGTCATATGGGTTCACCCTGACATTGTCGAAGACTTGACACAGCAAGCAGCACCTTTAACTTCTAGATCTAAAGGAAAGAAGCCTAAACCATATCACATGGTCTCTCCTTCGATTGAGGAAGCCTTGTCGGGTGAAACTAGGTCCGACAAGACCTATTTATGCAACTATGAGCCGGTGTAGGAGGATTCTACGCCTTTAGCCCCCATACATGCTACTCCAGTAGTACCTGAAGCAGGTTCATCCGAGCCTTTTGTGACGAACAAACTGAAACAAAATAAGACTTGTTTTGACAAGTCTCTGAAAAAGAACCCCCAGCCAGCGTTGGATAAATCCTACAACTTCGATATATTGGCACAAATTGCCAATACACCAGCGAGGTTGTCTCTCTTCGAGATCCTTCGTCTCTCTAAAGAAATCCAAGATGCTCTGAGCGGGGCATTGCAGCATATAGACTTCTACTTGTCTCAAATCAAAGAGCCAGTTGAGGATCCCGCTGCATGTCCTCATTGAAACAGCGTGATGGAGAGAATCCCTAATATAACATTCTCCTAGCAAGACATGCTACTAAAAAATAACAAGCATGATTGGTCTCTCTATTATACAGGGTACATCGGTCTCATCAAGGTGGATCAGATGCATATCGATCTGGGCTCGTCTCTCAGCATCATCCTACGAAGTTAGCTCCAGACCTTTGGAATTTTGATGTACCGGTTGTCTGCTACCAACTCAACCATTAGCGGCTTCAATGCGAAAGAAGCTAAGATCTAGGAAAGATTCGTCTGAAGTGCCAGATAGGTGATCTGTGAACTGAGGTTACTTGCTACGTTATTGGCATAGATGTATCCTACAACATCTTGTTGGGGCGTCCATGGATACATAAGCATATAATTGTACCATCAACTCTTCTTTAGTGCCTTAAGTATATTGATAGTGAAGGATTCATCAGGACATAGTTTGCTGATATCGGCCCCTTCAAAGGTGTTAAAGCCTACTACTTTGATTATGTACTGTATAGACGAACACACCAGGAGGAAGGGACATCATGCCGATGACGAAGCCTAAGTAGACTCTGCTTCGGAGGGACCTTTAAGGATCCGCATGAAAGGATGAGCCACTAGCACTCCTGTCCCTCTCGCCATCAAGATTCACAAGAATGTCCCAGAGCCCCTGGTAATCAACCTCCATAAGACATCCCATAAAAAAAGGTCAGATCACCCACCAAAGAAGGTCTCTCCTGCTATAAAGGCCTCTGAATGGCTGGTAATAAACCTCCATTGCCCCAATAAGAAGGTTCCCCTCGCATTGATGGCGGACACCAAAGGTGATGAATTAGAGGAGTATGTCAGTACTCAGAATAATTTGACTTCTTTCGACGATGTAATCCCCGATGAGGAGATACTTTATTTTTTTGAATAAAAGCCTATATTCAAACTACTTTAATGTCGAACATATGAGATCCATATATTTCTTAAAAAATAGCCTAAGCCCGAAACTGCAAATGCTAGTAACGAAAACTTATGCAGTCAATAAGATACTCCCGTATGGGGGTAAAGTCTTCATAATTCCAATAAGGAAGAGGGAAGAAAAAAATCTATAATCTTCGGTAAAGTGGAAGATTGCCAGACTTCCTCCCAAATGAACCAAAACTTGATAACAATAAAATACTGCTTTACCATTACAGCTCACAATTTAAGGATATCATCCATAAGATGGGTTATGACTTGAAAAGCAATCGAGGTCTCAATTACGACGAAGGGCGACGTTTACCATTATGTCACTTTGCTTCCGTGGGCAAGCCAAAAATATACTATCAATGGACCAACCATGGTCTGGGATACGTTACACCTCCAATAACAACGGACCAGCCATGGTCTGGGCAAACCCTGGGATACGTTACTATGCTAGGGTTGGATCCTTATATTGTAATGCACAAGCTCAACATCCAGTTGAATGCTAAGCCAATAAAGAAACAACAACGACAATTCCGTCCGAACGTCATGGATGCAATAGAAGCTGAAGTAAATAAGCTAATAGCAAGTGGCTTGATTCATGACAAACATCATCCAGACTGGGTAGCCAATATCGTGCTAGTCATAAAAAATAATGACAAGATTCGAGTTTGCAAAGACTTTCTTAATTTAAACGTGGTTTGTCCAAAGGATGAGTTCCCTCTCCCGATCACATACGTGATGATCGACAACACTTATGGTTTTGAGCTAATGTCATTTATAGATGGGTTCTCAGGCTACAACCAGATCGATATGTTCCTATATGATGAAAAATATACGTTATTTTGAACATTATTGGCGGTATATTGCTACACAGTGATATCCTTCGATCTGAAAAATGCAGGTGTGACATACTAGCAAGCTATAAGCACCATTTTTTGTAAGAATCTACGCAAAAAAGTAGAATATTACATCGATGACATCGTTGTCAAGAGAGGTTTTAAGGACGATCATCTCCATGATTTAAAGACAGTGTTCGAACTGATGCGAGCGCACCAACTCAAGATGAATCAGACCAAATCATTACTGGGAGTCTCTAGAGCAAGTTCTTGGGTTTTATTATAACTTCAAAGAGCATTTACATAGACCCCGAGAAGACAAAAGCAATCCTTAATATGCACCCTTCGAAGAATCTCATAGAGCTTTGCGGTCTTCAAGGAAGATTGGCATACATTAGGAGGTTCATATCTAATTTCTCCGTATGGTATCAACTATTTACTCAGTGATGAAGAAGGGAGTTTTCTTTGTATGGACTGAAGAATGTTATTTCTATTACAAAAATTAGTTTTGCTAACTTTGATTGTGAATAAAATAAAGAGAAAAGTATAAAGAATTCCTAGATAGAAACTCCAAATATAATTGATTCTGGAGAAATATGAAGATGGAGATCGAGTACTACACCTGACTTCTTTACTCCGTTGACGATCTACCAATGAAAGGGATTGCAAAGTCTCTGGCTCATTGGCACGAAAGACTGGAATTGGGCTCTTGGAATTGCTCTCTCTGCCTCCTTGTGTGTGTTTGAATATACGGGTTCCTACTATTTATATCAATTTACACTGAATGGCTACGCACAAATACGCGAATTTTGGGTTGTCGTATGGCATTCTCAACAGAATACATTTGCAACCTGTGTGTGCATGTCGCGATTCAACTACCACATGGCATTTATTAGGATTGGATGTTGTTGAGATCTCGGGTTGTTGACACCCATCACGTGCATGACCTAGTCAGTGTGACACATGGCCTGCGTTGGCTACTTGAAAATCTTGGTAGGTTGTTAACGAAAGATTATACCACATAGAGGTTTATAGGAATACTGCCATATAATAATATTCTAGCATACCGCTACATCATGATAATGCCGCATGGGGATTTATGGGAATACTTTTGCATGGGGATTTATGGGAACACTACTGTATAATAATACTACAGTATATTGCCACATAGAGACTTATTGGAACACTACCGTATAATAATACAGTTGTATACTACCGCATAATAATCCTGCCACATGGGGACTTATAAGTGCTGACGTTTTGTCTTGTAGCCACCGTTTGCATGTACTATGAAGCATCATATTGTAGGGGTCAAGGGAATTATGACTGTAGAAGTGACCGCATGTGGATCAACTTTTGTGGACTTCTACTTGGTATTAAATGCTTCTGTCTGTGGGGGTGCGACTAAGGTCAGCCTCATGACCTTTTTGTCGTATCAGGATTTTGTTGCCATTGTCGCATCAGGATTTTGCTATCTTTGCTACATCTGGACTTTAATGTCTTTGTCACATGACTTTTAGCGGACATGATAATTTTCCATGCTTCTACAAGATCCCCTTCAAACTTTTCAAATTTGAATAAGTTTAAAATACTTTTAAAAAGAAGCATGGATGAAAGAGCTTGTTGTCACATGGATTATTTGTTGCATGGTCGACTTAATACAGTATGGCCAATCTGTCGCATAGGCTTGATGTTGAATGATCTTTTCCACATAGGCGAGGCTGCCAGACTGTCACATCTTCATTGATGAGATTCATTCTTGATTTCTGTATAGTCAAAATCCCTTACATTACAGGACTTGAAGCGTTCCTATAACCGCTATCTGTTAAGATTCGCAAGTTGTAGATCCATCCTTATTAAAGCCAGGTTCAACCTTCGATTTAGCTCCTTACGTCAGGGGGGTTGACACTGCCTTATCCTGAGCTCATCCCGAGCCTATAAATAGGGTCTCTGGAAGAGAGAGGAATGACATTCCCCTTCTCATGATACCCCAGCTCTTCCATATGCGGAAGTCGGACATGGGCAATCTCGTCGAGTACTTCGTCGGTTCCCTACCTCTGATGGTCGATCACGCTATTATGCCCTTTCTGACTGAAGTAAGAGGAGATGCTCTTAACTTCTTACTTCGGTGACTAAAGAGACGACGGTCTCTACTCGTGCATCTATCATGCCCCAGTACCGGAATACGGAGATGGATATGGCCAGCTCTCCCGTACAAGGTATAGAACGTCGTATGGCGGTCACGGCTGTAACTAGATAAGGGGGTGGATACTACAAGCAAGTCATTTAGGGTCACATAGATCATCTATTGTCTCAATCAGTCAAATAAAAATAGTAACCATAGAACATATATGACAAGGAAGTAAGGTGTCCCAAACGCCCTGCCACAACATTCAAGAAATCTGCTGTGCAAAAATAAAATGGCTAGCAGAGTAACAAAAGTACATGACCATGATCAGCTACAGTCTGATTAATTACAATCATGTAGGGAACTAAATATCCAGATTCACGGCTAACAAGTGCCGTGGCTAAATGTCCAAAATAAGTAAAATGTGAAATAATGAGCAGGAAAGAAGAAACCCACTCGTTTCCCACAGTGGCCATCCGCCTGGTGCGCGCTATTGTTCAGGGGGAAGTGTGCTTAATCATCGCGTGCTGGCTCAAAACCTGGCCACGCAAAACCAGTGGGGTTAGACTCCAAATAGCAAGTACCACAAAGGAAGCACGGATGCAGAAATAAAACCAGGTTATAAAATATATATATATATATATATATATATATATATATATATATATATATATATATATATAGTTCTGTCTCGTAGTTTAGGTTCATAGCCTATCGTGACACATCAATCTAACCCAACAACCAAACAAGGACAAGGGTTAAATATCGCACCATGATAGTCCATGTCCCTAGACTATTTGATAGCAGATAAAATACATAAACACGCTCAGTTACATAATAGGCCAATCACTTATACGACTTACTAGATGGAGTTTGGGTTATCCGAGAGATATTATGCATATAGGAATCCTCGGATCGAACCAGGTACTAGCAGGGTTAGCCGAGCCACAAATAGCCGCATAGCATATAGTAGTATGCACCGTACCCTCGTAAGGCCACCGGGCTAAGATCGCATAGAACACATAGCATCATATAATAGTCGGATATTGCCGTCCACTGATGAGGATTTACACAATATCCATGTGGACTAGGATGCACACACCAATTCAGATGATTGGAGGTGGCTAGTTAGGCACTATCTCGAGATTCCATTCCCTCAAAATGCTCTACAAGTTTAGTTTCCTAGTTAATCCTAATATTAACTAGAATCTCACGGCTTGGTCACATGGTATTTCCCTTATATGACGTGCCATAGTAGGGCCACCCTAGATACGAATCCACTTTGTCACTTGATAGTTTAATTTTGATTCACCCCAACGTGATGCAACAATTAATAGATCCTAGCCACAGTTGGTCATTGACTAACCCTTATGTCCATGCTGGAGATTGAGTCATATCACATGTCATGTAGCGCATAGGTACACCACAGTATAAATATGTAATATAATCGTGTAGGAACACTTAAAACGTAGGAACACATAATACATAGTAAGTATATCAGCATGGATACAAGTGGTCAGGTTATGACGCATAGATAGGTCTAATACTTTTGTGGTCATCAAAGTCACACATACAACTCATAAAGTCCAAAGGAACATTCAACCAAAACTAGTCCAATTAAATGTGTGCAAGGGGCCACATGCGCAGAAGGATCAAGGCCGCATGGGAATCAGCTATCGCATAAGATCAGTTCCCGCATATAGTAGGATGTCGCATAGAGTCAGTTGCCGCATAGAGTAAGTCAAAGTTTACTACTCGTCTAATCGTGCAGAAACGACGGTTAATAAATGCGGGTCAGGAAAGTGACTGATGTGACTGATGTGACAGGCCAAAAAGTGTATCAAAAAGAAAAGACAAAAACACAAAAAATGTGCCACGGTTTCAGAGTCATGCGTCCAAGGATGGTGGTCGCATACTCTTCTTGGTATCGGTGTCGCATTGAGTTCGATAACGCATGGAGTATTTTAGACTGAGCGAAATTCTCATTCGTTCAGCGAGTGAATACAAGTGTTCAAGGACACTTGTGTGATGGCAGTCATGAGTCTAACAAGATGGACTCTTGCTGGTCAATATGCGGCAAGAGCTCTGGCCGCATAATCCTCTCGGGCCGCATAGCACTCTCAGCCGCATAGCTTGCTGGCCGCATGAAGTCTTCGTCTTCTCCAACAGTAAGTTCGACCATGGCAAAAAAGCTCCAAAATCTAAAATTTATTTTCTTCATAAAAACTATATTTGAACTCTAAATTGAGTGAACCAAAAGCCAAAATGTTCGAAATGAAGTGACCCATCCTTCCCAAAAACTATTTTTCGAAAATACTATATTTTAGTAGATCAAAATCACCAAAAACTCAAAGAACCCATAAAACCCTGAGTTAGAAAATTAGATCTAAGCAAATTTATGCATCAAAACCGAGAACTCTAAGTATTAAAAGAGGTCAGAATCATCATAAAGACATAATAGACTAATAAAATGCAATAAAAGAACAATAAGCAAAAATCAAAAGTTTTCTCCATGTAGTGCAAGGTGTACTTGCCTAGAAATGAAAGAAAGAAGGAAAATAAAAATGAGGGAAGAGAGAGAAACAAGTTAGCATATATAGCTAGGATTTGAGGTTTAGACCATGGGTTCAAATTTATGAATTAACCAACCCACAAATAAACCATGAATCATGCTAAACCAAAGAATGGGTCTAGTCTCCATGCATGCAACCTAATGATCATGTGAGCAAGAAATACTCTAAGCAGGAATAAATATAAGAAATAAATATATCCCAAAATACGTATTTCAGGAACGGGGAGTGACATCTCTACCCACCTTAAAAAATTCGTCATCGAAATTCAAACCCAAGGCTAACTAAAGAAATCAGAACAAGCACTACGCTAACTATAAGATCATGCAATCAAATTCAAGCATATGAAGAAACAGTATCACATAGCATGGATAAACGAATCACGAGATTCGAGATACAAAGGCATAAGAATGAATATACCTTTCGAGTCAAATAGGTGCGGATACCGAGACCAGATATCATCCTCGCGTGCCCACGTCGACTCTCACAAAAAAGTGATGATCCCAAGCAACTCGAACAATATGAATAGTCCGATTCTCTAGCACCTTCTCCCTTCGGTCCAAAATGGATACGACTGCTCCTTATAAGACAAGTCGGTACGAACGACTAACTCGGAATGGTCGAGGATATGAGCGCATAGATGGCTAGTTTGCCATGAATCAACGAGTGACTCATGCTTTTGTAGATGTGCATCTTTTGATATTTGTTTGCAAATATCTGACTTTTCGTGTGCTCGTTTTGCAGGGACTTCCTTGGATTGCTTGAGTCCTGATGGAGCATGGAAGGATATCATAGTTGCCATTATTTATGATGAATAAAGACATTACCCGGAGGATTGTCTGCGATCATCTAACCCAGCTCACTGTAGCTATTTCTCGTATGTGGCTAGGATGTGATGTTTGGATCTTAGGTTGGATCCTAGCGGCACATCTGTGTGGTAGAGATGGGGCTAGTTATCTCAACCGAGATTTCTTGTTGCATCCTTTAACATGACATAGTTGGGTCTGTAGACTTGGCTCTGTGTTGCAATCTCCCTTTCTATCCATCGGTATGGATTATTTTCCATGTATTGTGGCTTGTACTGAGGAGTTTGCTGAAGTGATGACCTAAAATGCGTTGATCTGCCGGCTTTATAATCTTTGGTACCAAAACAAATATAGAGGGGTCTCCATCTTTTCAAATATACTCATGATCTTGAATATTAATGAAAAATCTTTAAATGTAATGGACTTCCATATGTACTCGTGATCTTGAATATTAATAAAACTTTTTCCTTCTTTCTTGTTTAGAACTTTTCTTATTGATGTGGTTATCATGGTTGTGAGTATTATACCAGAGGTAGTATGGACGTAGCATAACATCATAACGACGATAACACCAAGCCCTATCAGAGGTAGTATGAATGTGATAGGTTAGATTAGTTCATTTAAGGAACTTCGGTGGGGACGTCATTTGTCATGGTAGGGATACTTTGGTATAGAACCGATAGTCAAGCAAGTTTGTTTTGTGGCTAAGTACGACCATGGTAAAGTTTTTTGAGGAGATAAAAGGAAACGATTCAGAGGTATCATGGACATGACTACTTTATTTTAATAGAGAACAAGGGCATCTCATAGTTCAGAGGTGATGGAGACATGAACTACTTGCTTTTTAGAAATTTTGCAGAGATAACAAAAGGGACGAGTCAGAGGTAGTATGGACATGACTGCCTTCTTTTGGTTGAAAGAACGGCTTATAGTTTAGAGGTGATATAGATGTGAACCATTTTCCTTAGAGAAGTTTTGTAGATCTGTTACCTATTGCGTACTCGTGACTCCCAAGTATGAATATCAGATTTGTTCGCGTGCTACGGACAAAAATATTTTTCTGGGCAAGACAACAACTTCTGTACATTATACTTTTATGTCCCTCTACTAGGGATAGAAATGATATTCTTTTTTTTGCACGCCTAACTTAGGCATAGTATTTTTTTAGGAACTTGTCGTTGAATAGCATCATTGGCAAGTCACCATTAGGCTTGGTGAGCCTGTATGCGCCCCTGGAGTAGACTGTCTCTACTACAAAGGACCCTTCCACTTGGGTTAGATTTTTTTTCCTTCTTGTGGGTCATGGTCATCGATCTTTTTATGGTTAGGACGAGATCACCGACTTGGAATATCCTTTCCTTCACCTTATTGTTAAAGGACCCGAAGATTCGTGCTTGATATAGCTTAATGCGTTGTTGAGAAAAAAGAAATTTTTTGTCAAGTGCCTCCAACTCTTGTAGACATCAACAATGGTTGTCTTTGGCAGTTGGTGGTTTGGTAAGGGCCACCCGGAGAGAAGGAATTTGGGTCTCCAAAGGAAGTACAACTTTGCTTTTGTAGACCAAAGAGAACGGCGTATTGCCAATAGGAGTTTGGATCGTTGTACGATAATGTCACGATCCGTACCCGATATAAGGATACGAGAACGTGGGTACGTCCAACCTACGTCGCAGCATCGATGGTAAAATATTATTTGGGTAAACTATACTATCTAACAATAATGATCATCAAGATATATAACGCCACCGATTAAATATGAATACTCAGTCACAGAACTATAAGATGGAAGAACGCACGAATATGATATAAAGAACTGAATAGTCAAAATATAACTCATAAGATAGAAGATAATATCCAATGAGTCTAAAATATAAAAGAGTACTAACTGCCAAAGCTGGAGATAAATCAAGTACAAAATAAACATGTCTACTGAGTTACAGGTAAAGTGTTGTCTGTCTCAACCGGGATGAATCCCTCGGTAGCAACAGTCTCTAGCTCTAAGCCAACTATGACCTGAGGCCCATAGTGAGTAGGATACCACTCCTCAATGTCATCTGAAAAAATATATCCAATCAGGATTGGAGTAAAGTATACCTCTAACAGTAGTTCCAAAATGATAAAGACTATGTAACAGTAAATAGAGAGCATATACAAGATGAATAAGACATGACAGAAATATACAGGAATAAGGACATGCGGGAAATACATACAAGAGTTATGAACATCATATATAGAATAAAAAATACATCTAAGTGAGTGAGTACTAGGAACAACATGTGATCAGCTAGGAAACTTGCTCGGGAATCATGGTATGGTTAATCATACGTATGGTGTATGATTAACAATATCCAAAGAAAATAAGAACTGTGAAGGTATGATCACATATCTACACTAAATACTCCCCGTTCCCGACTGGTATAGTGGAACCAACCATGACACTCTATGACATGAGATTCCATGAGAAGGGAGCTAATCTTCTCATGAATCAGTGTCCATACACATATAAGAACAATAGGCTCGCACATAAAATACGCTAGAAACTACCAGGAATAACATCTCATGACAAGATCCAGGAATACCAATATGTATAACCAAGTGTCAAGGAATCAAGGATATCTATACTAAATACAAGAAATATAGTGTATATCATAAACGAGAAACTGTCAGAGAATGCAATCGCTTAGAATCTGGTGAACAGTATCAAAGATGTCCGGAACGGTACCTTGGAGACCTAACTATGGAATAATATTATATCAATACAAGATTTTGGAATGAATACAAGTTAACTAGTCCTGTAACCTCCGATTTCTAATTTTCGAAATAATTAGATTTTTATTTATTTTAAAATATCAAGTTTATAAAATATTTTCTCCTTGAAATTTTTATTTGATTTTGAACAATGTTTGATTGTAGAAGGTGATTTAAAATCTTTTATAAAAACCATTTTTCCTAAATGTCGCTTTCTTATAAATTAAATAGATAAATAATGATGTAAATATAATACTATAGCTTCGAATATTTTTGGCTTGAAATTATAAAATTATTTGGTTAATAAAAATTTATTGAAGAACTAGTTGTTTTCATAATAAATTTTTATATCCTTTTTTTTATAGTAAATAAATGAATTACATATTTTCTAGGGTTTTGAAATATGGATTAATTAGTAGCTAATTGGAAATCAGCTAGCTTTCCTAAAATATTTTCTGAAATTATAATCTTCTCTTTTTAAAATTTTACAAGTTTGCCATTTCCCATTAACTAGCCAACACACCCTCATTCCCACATGAAGAACTCATTCATATCTAATCTGGGCCATTCATTTAATGGGCCAATCATAACCCTTTATTCCACACCCTCTTCCTATTTAAAGTAACATCCAGCATCTTTCCCTAGAAAAAAAAAAAAAACCTAGGTTTCCCCTCCCTCGAGCTAGCTCTCATCCAGGTGGAGGAGCACTTCGCCGCGGAGGGGCTGACCATCGTCGGCTACTACCACGCTAACGAGTGCCACGACGACGCCGATCTGGGGAGCGCCGCCAAGAGGATCGGCGACCACATCTTCCGCTACTTACCCCCCCCCCCCCCCCGCGCCGCCGTCCTCTTGTTGGACAATGGGAAGCTGGAGGCATTGCCGAAAGGGAAGGGACGGGATCCTGTTGTGCAGGTACTTCATTACTTCTTTGCCAATCTATTTTATGCTCGGATTGTTAGGATCCTGATGGGAAGGATGGTGGTTATTTGTTATTTGTATTACGAATTAGGCGAGGTTATAGCTGCATGTAGATCAAATTCTGTTAATAGTAGTCTAGTAGACTGATGTGCATAGAAAAGAAAAAAAAAACAACTCTACAAATTTATTAGATTTTGCCTGTTGGGTTGGAGTAGGTAAGGGATTAGTTCATTTAGTTGGGGTAGATAGTTAAATTAAGCCCATCTTTGGTTTTTAGGGGAAGTTTTTGCTTGTTTGGTTAAATGGGAGAGTTCAAATACAATCACGGTGAAAGTTGTAAGAACAAAGCAGGATTGGGAGGAGACTGGGATGGAGGAAGAGGAAGACTGATAAGTTATAAAACAGTTGAAGTTAAATTAATGTAGGATCTTTAGGTGAATAAATCGACTAAGGCAGAATAAAATAACTCAAGTCTTTCTTCTTAGTTATTTATTCATTTCCCCCTTCATAAGCTATTACTCGAGGTGATAGATGGGTAGAACCTTTTGTTCATCTTAGTTGGAGTTAAGGAATTGGAACTCAAAGTGTTGTTTTCGTCTGCTTGAACTGCATTTCTGTATGTTTAGCCATCACCATCCTGCGTTTGGTTAGCCTGAACTAGAATTTCAAGGATTTTAGATAGTGTTTTATTAAGCTTGAATTGGAACTTTGGGGGTTCCTAATGTTGATTCAAGCTCCCTTTCTTTGAGAAGCCAGGGTATTTCTGCAACAAAAATATAGCAAAATAACAACTTTTTGCTATTGCTGTTCTTTTTTCTCGTTGGAAATGTCTTCAGAAGTTTTCTTGTTGACCACTGTAGTTAGTTTAGTTTTTGTAATTAGTTAAGTTTATATGTGATTAGTTAGTTAATTAATTAATCAATTAGTTAATTTATATTAGTTTAGTTTAGTTAATTATTTCTTAATCAATTAATAAATTAATCAGTGGTTAATTATTATTATAATTAGTTTAGTAATTAATGTAATTAATTTAGTAAATAAATATAATTAGTTTATTGTTTATAGTGTATAAATTAGTTATGTATTATATATAGGGATTTGGTTATATTAATATGTAATTAAAAAAGGTTTTTGATTATGTAAAAATAATAATTTCTGGTTTATATTATTAATTAAGGAATAGTTACAATAATAAAATTTGTTCAAAATTGGTTATTTGGACTAGTAACTGAATTTACTATAAACATAAGAATGTATTGGCTTTTACGTAAATTCTAGATTTTTATAAATAAACTTTTAATTGTAATTATTGTTCAAAATAATTTCGAAATGATTTTTATTAAATTAGGGTGTTACCTTAATTACAAACAAACGACCATTTCTCCTAATAGCCTGGTATCCTTATCTCGGTTTACGTGCCGAACTTCGATCATGGACTTCTTTATATAGTTTCTAGCTATTTGGACTGCTCCGGACCCATTGGAACTAACTGCTACTTTATTTGGGATCACCTTGAGAAGTGTGGCATTATGTACATTCTTGATTGTTAATATACATATATAAAAATGTTTGATTGACATATATATACAAATATGTATTTTGGTATCAAATTATATATATATTTATATACCTCTATTTAGTGTATATACACATATACGTATTTGTACAACTACTAATAGACACTTATATATATATTATATACGTTTTTATTGGTATATACTTTGAGTGTAAATGTGTATTATATACGTATCCCTACTAGATGACCCTAGTTTACTAGTGCCATACCTGGCACGGCCCTGAGTTTGATGTTTTGTGTTGTGTTAGTGTAGCACCTGATGCAAATGTTGTATTGATATATTTTAGGACTGTTGGATCCTCCAGACGATACTCTGGGACAGGACATTGACATTACCAGCTAAGGACCCAAGGTGAGTACATTCTCTGATTAGTTTCTAATTTATGATATCTCCTATGTTCACTGTATCTAGTGTAAATATCCATGTTCTTGACACGCTGGTTACACGGATTGGTATACACGGATCTCGTCATGAGATATTATTCCTTATTCATGGTGTAGCTTGTACAAGACTTGTTTTCCTTGTTATCTTGTGCATGTACAGACACTGATTCCCGGGGAGATTTGCTACCTTCCTAGGGAATCCCGTGCCATAGCGTACCATGATTGGATCTACTATACCAGTCGGGGGTGGGGAGTATTTTAGTGTAGATATGTGATCATACCCAACTTTTCATGCATCATAGCTCACCCCACATCTCACGTCGGGTGCGGCCTGACCATCTCCATGCTTCATAGCTGTTACGTGTGATTAGCCTGACCTCTCCATGCATCATAGCTAACCAACGGTTAGCCTGACCTTCATGAATCATAGCTAATCACATGTAACCAGCCTGATCAAGTTCCCAAGCCGATCACATGTTAAAGCTAGTACTCACACACTTAGTCATAGAACTCTTGCTCATTGACATATTGCTTCTTTTCCTGTATTTATTTACAGTAGTTCCAGTATATCCTTTCTTGTATATTTCTCGTACCTATACATGCATCTTGAATATTTCTATCTATATACTGCTACATAGTTTATGTCATTGATATAGAACTGCTATTTAGAGATGTACTTTGCTCCTTCCTGACTGGAAAATATTTTTTCAGACTGTGACCCTAGTAGACTGGTTTCTAACACACTTGGGGATTGGAAGTTAATGATTGCAGGTATGATTATTTTGTCGTTAGACTTGTCTTGTATGTCTTGCTTGCCTTGATATCTCATCGTGCTTTAGTTTATGTGATTAAGTATTTCTAGCATTATTTTATGATATCCACGTCTTCTTATAGAGTTGGGTATTCACGTGAGTTGATTAGATAGTTACATGACCTAGACAGCGTTCTACCGCCGATGCTGCGGCGTAGGCTGGACGTACCCACGCACTTGTGCCCCTAAACCGGGTGCGGGTCGTGACACGTTTTAGTGGTGGCCCATGCAGGTCTGACGTCGCAAGTTGTATGATGTCGTGGTAGTGCGACGTATTAGTTGTACTACCGCGTGCCTGCTATAGAATATAGGACATAGGATACTAGGATGAGAGAGGATACTCAATCACAAATTCTTGAGAGATTCTTGGGATGACCCCTTGAGAATCTTATTACAATTTCTAATTTTAATTCCTTTCCCTTATTTTTGTCTGTTCTCGCTTGTTGATATTGAGCTTGATTCTTGTCGAGCAGTTGTTAACTTTAATTCTTGGTATCGTTGTTGAGTTGATTTCATATTGAGATGAATTTTACGGACTAGAATTTATGGTATCATCTGATGACATATATTGATGAGGACAGTGAGAAAGGTAAAACGTCTACTTTGGTTATGGAACCTAGAGTTTATCGCAGCCATATTAGCTGTCGTGACGAGAACGTAGGAACCTAACTTGGATGTACATACTTTAGTTATGAGATTTAGAGTTTCTCGCAGCCATACCGGTTGGCGTGGCGAGGATTCTAGATGACATGATTATAGGGTTGCATACCTTAGTTACGGAACCTGTCGTTTATCGCATCTATGCTTACTGGCGTGGCGAGAATTCTGAGTGTCATGATTTCGGATAGACGTATATGATTATCAGGTTGTATCTTAAATTGGTTCTTAAAGTATCATCTCAAGGCTTATCTATTTCTGTTATTCCAGGACTTTGTTCCATCGCTTCTTTTCTTTACTAGCAGTAAAGATACCTTCTGTCCTCAATCCAATTCCTTTTGAGCTTCTATTCCTTGAGGGTTCCTTGTTAAGTATGATAATTAGTGACTTGTAATTTTGTTTGTGTCTTGTATTAGTGTTGACTGAGTATGAATTGTGAGTTTGTAAGTGTTTTTTGGTTGGACATGTGAGCAGTAGGCATTAATCTAGAATTAGCCCATAGCATAGTACCTTGTAACAATGGTTCTTGGATGAGTATCATTAGAGACAGTAAGTAGAAGGAGAGTATAGGGTATCAGTGATAGTTCCTAGAGTTAGTATCAGAGCCAGTATACCCATCCTGGATAATCATGATTATGCAATTGGATGATCTACGTGAACAATTAAGTATCTAAGAATTGTGTTAAGGATTAATGGAGCATGACGTTCAATTTGATTATTTAGATCGGGTGTGTTAAAGGTAAAGAAATATATATGCATGAGGAGTAATAATAAGATGTCATGAGAAGAGAAATATCGGAATCGGTAATGAAGATGGTGAAGCGTATCACAGATCAGTTTAACAGACTAAAAAAGTTAAAGGGGAATACCTATACATCAATCGAGATGAGGAACCATACACATACCCATGAGGGTAAAGAAACATGAGTGTAATAGAGGATTCAGGTGATCATGAGTTCTAATGAGCTTGATGAGATAATCTATTAATGAAGCTAGTGATATAATACCAAGAGTGCTAATGATTCTATATCGAGGAATAGTCGAGAATAACGTTAATAACAGTAAGCACTCTGTGTGATGATAATTAAATGATATACCAGTTGACATAAATTGAAATCATGAAAGAAAATGTAGGTGATGATAACTTTGATCATTGGAGGTAATAGTACAAGTGATTCAGGCAGTACAATTCTAGTACAAAATTATAGACACTAGATGCATTGAGTGCACCTTGAGTATCAGAGACCGTGAGCACTGATATGTACCTTTGTGGAGTTATAAATTAAAAAGGTGGAAATAAAATTTTATTTTTAGAATAATTGAGGAGTTGAGATTATGTCATTAAAATTTTTGATGATTTCAAATATTGATTCAATAAAAATGGTTAAGACTACAAAGAATTTTAGAAGTGATTAAAATTTTATTCGATGTTGAGTATCTGACTTGAGGAGGCATATGCATTTATTTTAAGTTGATCGAGAAGTTAAACCTTGATGGTTATTTTTGAGAATTAAATTTATGGTAAATGAGAAATATGAATATTAATATATGAGTAGATCATATACACGTGTAAGGATCTGGTGACTTGAGCATGGTTGAGATGACACCGCAGACTGACTTGGGTGTCCATCTAAAATTGTATTGGAAAGAGCAGTACTTAGTATGGTGTTACACTTGGTGTGCACTGGAGTGATGAGAACAAATAGTATGGACAATTGTAGTAGGAACGAGAACTAGCAGTGGGTGTACTGAAGTAGAACAGAGGTACCTAAAGAGATAGAGGTATCAAACTTTACATGCACCAATTGACCTATAATCGTGTTAGAGAATCTTGGTATCAGATTTAAGTATTAATAGACAAGTATGTGCAATACGGATATATTCATGGATCTTGTGGATTAATGATTAGTTGATATGGGTACCAGTGTACATGAATAGAAATTTGTTAGTAAATGTGCTAGAGTTAAGTGTTTGTTAGAGATAGTAGATACTACAAGTAATATGTTAGCAGGTTCTTTCCTTCCTTCCTAATGTTCCTTTTTCCGTCTTTCGATTCATTGATTTTCCTAGTACTGTAGTTCGTATGCATGATTTCTTGTTAGAATAAAACTAGTAGTACACCTTAACAGAGACTGAAATACCATGACAAAAGATACATGACCTATATATTTTCTTAAATTGCATGGCTGTAGGTAGAGTTTTCTTAAACCATGATCATTAGGGTTTTGACCATAGCAAAGATCTATGACAAAGTTATGACCGACAAAAATGGGCAAGATGATTAAATTATGGATGAGCATTAATTTAAATAAAGAATTAAAGGGTTGTTATAACAGAGGTGATGGATCATTGATTGTACGAAAATCGAGGTTTGATTGAAATTCGAGGATAAGCATTTAACTTAAATAGAGAGTTAAGAAATTCACAGGGCAAAATTGAGGATTTATTAATTTTAGGAAGGTCTTGATATGATTAAATTGATTATTAAAATTTGAGAAAATTTGAGAGATTATCATTTTACCTATTTGATTGCAAGATAGAAATTTTATATTTTATATTAGGAATGTTGCATTGAAGATTCTGAAAGTATCGCATCGTTGAGTATTGAGGAAAAAGAAAATCAGGAAATAAAATCGTTAATGGAATAGTGTCGAATTAAATTCTCGGGAGGAGGATTTATATTGGAATAAGCATCAATTAAAATTGAGTTAGGGGAGTCAGATGATTGATGGATTAGTAGTTAAAATTTAAATTTTGGGATACAGATTTTTAAGTTTTATAAATATGCATTGATTGGATTTCCATTGGAGGATTGGATATTAAATCCTTGAGTATTTAGATGCGAACTTAAATTTTGGAGGAGATTATAAAAAATTTGAATTTGATTTTAAAACTTGAAGATTTTCCGGAATATGATGTTATAAATTTTTGAAAGGTTGTGAAATAGCAATATGGAATTACTTCATGATTATTTGGTTTGAAATTTAAATTTGATAGAAATAATATGATGAGTAAAGACAATTACTGAGGATCCTAAATTTCGAGGACGAAAATTTTCTAAGGTGGATAGACTTGTAACCTCCGATTTCCAATTTCTGAAATAATTAGATTTTTATTTATTTTAAAATATCAAGTTTATAAAATATTTTCTCCTTGAAATTTTTATTTGATTTTGAACAATGTTTGATTGTAGAAGGTGATTTAAAATCTTTTATAAAAATTATTTTTCCTAAATGTCGCTTTCTTATAAATTAAATAGATAAATAATGATGTAAATATAATACTATAGCTTCGAATATTTTTGGCTTGAAATCATAAAATTATTTGGTTAATAAAAATTTATTGAAGAACTAGTTGTTTTCATAATAAATTTTCATATCCTTTTTTTTATAGTAAATAAATAAATTACATATTTTCTAGGGTTTTGAAATATGGATTAATTAGTAGCTAATTGGAAATCAGCTAGCTTTCCTAAAATATTTTCTAAAATTATAATCTTCTCTTTTTAAAATTTTACAAGTTTGCCATTTCCCATTAACTAGCCAACACACCCTCATTCCCACATGAAGAACTCATTCATATCTAATCTGGGCCATTCATTTAATGGGCCAATCATAACCCTTTATTCCACACCCTCTTCCTATTTAAAGTAACATCCAGCATCTTTCCCTAGAAAAAAAAAAAAAAAAACCTAGGTTTCCCCTCCCTCGAGCTAGCTCTCATCCAGGTGGAGGAGTACTTCGCCGCGGAGGGGCTGACCATCGTCGGCTACTACCACGCTAACGAGCGCCACGACGACGCCGATCTGGGGAGCGCCGCCAAGAGGATCGGCGACCACATCTTCCGCTACTTCCCCCCCCCCCCCCCCCGCGCCGCCGTCCTCTTGTTGGACAATGGGAAGCTGGAGGCATTGCCGAAAGGGAAGGGACGGGATCCTGTTGTGCAGGTACTTCATTACTTCTTTGCCAATCTATTTTATGCTCGGATTGTTAGGATCCTGATGGGAAGGATGGTGGTTATTTGTTATTTGTATTACGAATTAGGCGAGGTTATAGCTACATGTAGATCAAATTCTGTTAATAGTAGTCTAGTAGACTGATGTGCATAGAAAAGAAAAAAAAAAACTCTACAAATTTATTAGATTCTGCCTGTTGGGTTGGAGTAGGTAAGGGATTAGTTCATTTAGTTGGGGTAGATAGTTAAATTAAGCCCATCTTTGGTTAGTAGGGGAAGTTTTTGCTTGTTTGGTTAAATGGGAGAGTTCAAATACAATCACGGTGAAAGTTGTAAGAACAAAGCAGGATTGGGAGGAGACTGGGATGGAGGAAGAGGAAGACTGATAAGTTATAAAACAGTTGAAGTTAAATTAATGTAGGATCTTTAGGTGAATAAATCGACTAAGGCAGAATAAAATAACTCAAGTCTTTCTTCTTAGTTATTTATTCATTTCCCCCTTCATAAGCTATTACTCGAGGTGATAGATGGGTAGAACCTTTTGTTCATCTTAGTTGGAGTTAAGGAATTGGAACTCAAAGTGTTGTTTTCGTCTGCTTGAACTGCATTTCTGTATGTTTAGCCATCACCATCCTGCGTTTGGTTAGCCTGAACTAGAATTTCAAGGATTTTAGATAGTGTTTTATTAAGCTTGAATTGGAACTTTGGGGGTTCCTAATGTTGATTCAAGCTCCCTTTCTTTGAGAAGCCAGGGTATTTCTGCAACAAAAATATAGCAAAATAACAACTTTTTGCTATTGCTGTTCTTTTTTCTCGTTGGAAATGTCTTCATAAGTTTTCTTGTTGACCACTGTAGTTAGTTTAGTTTTTGTAATTAGTTAAGTTTATATGTGATTAGTTAGTTAATTAATTAATCAATTAGTTAATTTATATTAGTTTAGTTCAGTTAATTATTTCTTAATCAATTAATTAATTAATCAGTGGTTAATTATTATTATAATTAATTTAGTAATTAATGTAATTAATTTAGTAAATAAATATAATTAGTTTATTGTTTATAGTGTATAAATTAGTTATGTATTATATATAGGGATTTGGTTATATTAATATGTAATTAAAAAGGGTTTTTGATTATGTAAAAATAATAATTTCTGGTTTATATTATTAATTAAGGAATAGTTACAATAATAAAATTTGTTCAAAATTGGTTATTTGGACTAGTAACTGAATTTACTATAGACATAAGAATGTATTGGCTTTTACGTAAATTCTAGATTTTTATAAATAAACTTTTAATTATAATTATTGTTCAAAATAATTTCGAAATGATTTTTATTAAATTAGGGTGTTACCTTAATTACAAACAAACGACCATTTCTCCTAATAGCCTGGTATCCTTATCTCGGTTTACGTGCCGAACTTCGATCATGGACTTCTTTATATAGTTTTTAGCTATTTGGACTGCTCCGGACCCATTGGAACTAACTGCTACTTCATTTGGGATCACCTTGAGAAGTGTGGCATTATGTACATTCTCGATTGTTAATATACATATATAAAAATGTTTGATTGACATATATATACAAATATGTATTTTGGTATCAAATTATATATATATTTATATACCTCTATTTAGTGTATATACACATATACGTATTTGTACAACTTCTAATAGACACTTATATATATATATTATATACATTTTTATTGGTATATACTTTGAGTGTAAATGTGTATTATATACGTATCCCTACTAGATGACCCTAGTTGACTAGTGCCATACCTGGCACGGCCCTGAGTTCGATGTTTTGTGTTGTGTTAGTGTAGCACCTGATGCAAATGTTGTATTGATATATTTTAGGACTGTTGGATCCTCCAGACGATACTCTGGGACAGGATATTGACATTACCAGCTAAGGACCCAAGGCGAGTACATTCTCTGATTAGTTTCTAATTTATGATATCTCCTATGTTCACTGTATCTAGTGTAAATATCCATGTTCTTGACACGCTGGTTACACGGATTGGTATACACGGATCTCGTCATGAGATGTTATTCCTTATTCATGGTGTAGCTTGTACAAGACTTGTTTTCCTTGTTATCTTGTGCATGTACAGACACTGATTCCCGGGGAGATTTGCTACCTTCCTAGGGAATCCCGTGCCATAGCGTACCATTATTGGATCTACTATACCAGTCGGGGGTGGGGAGTATTTTAGTGTAGATATGTGATCATACCCAACTTTTCATGCATCATAGCTCACCCCACATCTCACGTCGGGTGCGGCCTGACCATCTCCATGCTTCATAGCTGTTACGTGTGATTAGCCTGACCTCTCCATGCATCATAGCTAACCAACGGTTAGCCTGACCTTCATGAATCATAGCTAATCACATGTAACCAGCCTGATCAAGTTCCCAAGCCGATCACATGTTAAAGCTAGTACTCACACACTTAGTCATAGAACTCTTGCTCATTGACATATTGCTTCTTTTCCTGTATTTATTTACAGTAGTTCCAGTATATCCTTTCTTGTATATTTCTCGTACCTATATATGCATCTTGAATATTTCCATCTATATACTGCTACATAGTTTATGTCATTGATATAGAACTGCTATTTAGAGATGTACTTTGCTCCTTCCTGACTGGAAAATGTTTTTCCAGACTGTGACCCTAGTAGACTGATTTCTGACACACTTGGGGATTGGAAGTTAATGATTGCAGGTATGATTATTTTGTCGTTAGACTTGTCTTGTATGTCTTGCTTGCCTTGATATCTCATCGTGCTTTAGTTTATGTGATTGAGTATTTCTAGCATTATTTTATGATATCCACGTCTTCTTATGGAGTTGGGTATTCACGTGAGTTGATTAGATAGTTACATGACCTAGACAGCGTTCTACCGCCGATGCTGCGGCGTAGGCTGGACGTACCCACGCACTCGTGCCCCTAAACCGGGTACGGGTCGTGACAAGTCCAATCTAGGTCATTAGACCAAGTCTAAGTCAAAATAGTCAAACTAGGTCAACTCTAGGTCAAACTTGGTCAAACTAACTATTTTTAGGTTGTATGAGTCCATCTCTAGGATGTCGGGTCCATAATCTATGTATCTAGGCTATACTAGTTATATTAGGATACTAGAGTATCAACACTATTCTGTATCATAAAATATGTAATATAGTATATAAGAAAATACTATATAATATATAAGTATAATATATATTAGTATCTCCTAGCTAAACTAACACTATAGTATGTACAAAGTCTAAAACATCAACACATCATCTAAATCTCATATACTAAAACAATATCTAAATCTCAATACAAACAAAGTCTTGAAAATCCCCAATAGTATGTACAAGCCAAAAGTTTAGTAATGAGTCTAAAATAATAACATAAAGAGTAACTAGGTCTCCTCGGTATCACTCATGTGTGACGAGACCCATGGTTGTTATCCCCTTCTCTTCTCCGTAGTACGTGGGACATCAGTCCTCTAAACAGTCATCTGAAAAATATATCCAATCAGGATTGGAGCAAAGTACACCTCTGCTAGCAATTTCAATTAATTTACAAAGACTATAAAATAGTTATAGTATGTAATACTTGATGAGCAGGAAAAGAAATAATCATAAAAAGAAATAGAACATCAGCTAACTAAAGTACAATAAAAAGCAAATATGGTGTAAGCCCCTGATTTTTCAAAATTATTAAATTTGGATTTTTCGCAATTTTCTTGAATTTTCTAGGAATTTTCTGTAATTAAACTCAGGGTTTTGAATTATTACATAATTTTTATTTGATAATAAATAACATTAAAATATTATGAAAATAATATTTTTTGGGTGTAAAATAGAAAACCGGACTTAGGGTAATTTTCCTGGATTTTATTGGGCCTCGGACCTATTTTTAAATACCTAAAAACTATTATTTATTTATTAAATATTTATTTAATTAGTTATCTATTTATTTATTTATTTATTTATTTTTCTAGCCCGGCCCGACCCATTTCCCCCAGCCCAGCCCGGCCCACGGGCACAGCCCGCTCACCCGACCAGGTCGGGTCGGATCCGCCAGACCCGACCCGAGACCCGCAACCCGCAAGACCCGGCTCCCCTCTCTCTCCCCCAGCCCGCATTTTCCGCCGCCTCCGCCGCGTCCTCCGCCCGCTCCGGCCGGCCACCTCGCCACGTCCAACCCACGCCCCGCCCGTCTCGGCCCCCTCACCCTCGGCCATCCCTATTTCAACCCCCTACGTCGACCCCCCTCCGCCAAAGATCCACGACTCCACCGCCGCAGCACCGTGACGCCCCGCCGTGTAGACCACCGCCACGACGCCGCCGGCCCTCCTCCTCCGCTGCCACCGACGCATAGCTCCGCCCCCTTCTCCTCCTTCCTCCCTCCTCCTCTCGACGTCAACAGCAGCTCCAGCGCCGCACAGCGCGCCTCCGGCCGCCCCGAGTCCCCTCCGCCTCCGCCGCGTGCCCCCAGCAGCCGTTCCCGCCGCCGGCAATCCCAAGCCCTAACCCTAACCCTAACCCTAATTTCCTGTGTCCGGACACGTGTCGGACACGATTCTGACCCCAGTTTTCGGGCTCCGTTCAGGTGCGTGTATTTTCTTGCTCGTAGCTCGGATTTCGATTCCGTAAATTGCATTGTGAAGCCTGTATGACCCTCTCGGTGCCCGGACAAACCGCTCTGGGCATCGCGCCCTGTGGTGATCGCACACCGCAATCCAAAAACAGGAAAAACCAGTTCCTGTTTCACCCCGGAACTGAGTACGCCCCGCCAAACGAGACGACTTGGTTGCGTGCGGTCTTCACAGATACGTACGCGTCATTGATATGGACATGTGAGATTTCGCGAAAGCTGATTCGGGTGTGCGTCAACACCGAAAACAACGCGTATACGCGGACATCGCCCCGTATCTGACTTTTTTGCAATTCACCCTAACCTTGTGTACACACGTCGGATCGAGACGAAACTTGCGCCAACGGACTCGTAGCAATACACTGGTCCTGTGGGTCAAGTTTGGTTCGATTCTGAGAACGTTGACAAAATCGCGTGTCGTGGGCCCCACAGGCTCCGCTCGACGGGCGATTTTATGGTCGGCTCATCGGAATCTAATTCTGGAAGTTTCGTTGGGTTCGTATCATCGTTCCTGACCTGTTGACACTAAGTTTGGTGAATTTGGAGACCTTTGACCCTGACACATTTTTTTTGGTGCAAAGCGGGCCCACATGCGGACCCCGTTTTGGCCCAAAATTGCCGTTTTGCCCTTGTCTCCAAATTGGACTCAAGGACAGGCGTTTCTAGCTATTTAATATCTTCTGAGCATGATGGTAATATTTATTTCAGCATCTGGACACATTTCTGGAAATTTCCCCGAGATACAAAACTATATTTGGATCCAAACATCAGGCAAGTACCTGCACTTCAAGTTTATTCTTTATATTGTGATAATTAATTCCTTGCTCTACTAGTATCCTTGGATGTTACACGTAGTGTTAGAATACTGGATTTTATGTCTTGAATATTGGATTTCATGTCTTGCTTTTCGTGTCGGGTGGGAGAATACTAGAAGGCATGTAGTTTACCCTTCCCCCTGCCGTGACTGATAGCTGTTGGTACACGACTGTACCTCAGCCGGATCTCGATTATTCCTATCTGATAGCCGTCTATGACGGCCGGATTAGCCTTATAAGCCCCTACATGCCAACTATGTATTCTAAAAATAAACACAAGTTTATACACATAGCTTCTTGTCTTGTTATAGTTCCTGTTGCCTTGTTGTAGTTTTATTTCCTGCTTCATCTTTATTCCTGTTTGCTCATATTCCTGTTTATAGTATTGAGTCTTAGTTATTGTTGTTTACTTTATGCATATTCTCAGTATGTTACTCAGTCAGTTTCTTTTCTAATTTGTCATAAATATTTAGTTTAATCTTGTTGTGCATTGTGTACTTTGCTCCTTTCCTGACTGGATCCGTTGATTTAGGCGATGATGAGGACTTTGCCCCCACCTATTATGGCCTCTATGAGGTAGCAGGTGATACCTTTGAGGAGCCGGTTCCTACTCAAGAGACTACCTTTGAGGAGTAGCAGCCAGTTAGCTAGTATTTTCTTTCAGCACAGTAATCGGGTTTGTCCCCGATTTATCTTCTGGATTCTGTATTAAACCATGGATTTGTATATCACATTTTGTTTATGAAATCTTAGCATTCCTATTTCCTTTTATTTTCCTTGTCTGTTTACTTGACTGTGGATGAGATAGATTCTAAATTACCTGTGATTATGACCTAGACAGCGTACTACTGCCGACACTGCCGCGTAGGCTGGACGTACCCACGTACTCGTGCCCGTATATCCGGGTGCGGGTCGTGACAGGTTTTTGTGGTGGCCCATGCAGGTCAACGTCTAAATTGTTCGGTTTCAACTTAGGGACCGAACAGGCCTGCAATAAGATTGAGGATTTTAGGAAAAGCTCATCCACTCGATTAAATCGTTCTTGATATTCACATCGGATTCGAATTATTTTATTGACTTGCATCCTGCCTTGATTTCTGTGCGCCTTTATCGTTTATTTTTGGATGCAAATTAAATGATCTACCAGCAAGCGACGAGGTTCCTACAAGATCACCACGAGATGCTCTACCAGCATAACCGAGAAGAACGCGCAGACCCTTGGAGTAGCTAATGCGCGTAAGTGATTTGTAGATACCGTTCCTAGTATTATTTAGCTCGTGCCTATTGGTTCGTGACCTCAGCCCCAACCTAGTAATCTTGAACTTTCTAATAACCTGGTATGCTTTCATATTCGATAACTATAGAGATGGTAGAGTCTTTTGTTATTGTGATTATTGTGTGTTGTTTGTGAACTTAAATAATTTGTACCTCCTTTTCATCATCATCTAGCGTACTTAAATTTGCTGAACTTGACTTATGCTGCTATTTTATAGCCTAGTTTTGCAAGCTTACTCTTTATCAGGCTTGTTCTTGACACATATATTATTGAGGCCTGATTAACCCCACTAATACAAGTGTCTATTCAGAATCAGTGTACTACGGTCTGATCAACCTTAGTGCATTTTGATTCGCACTTCGCACGACTACTTTACGTGGATTGAGATATACAGTTGACTAGTATACCTGCCCTAGACATGTCTGAGCATAACTGTATTAAATACGAGCATGTGAATAGAAATTACCAAGATAGGATTCAATCCACAACTGCTTGACATTTCCCATTGGAATTCTTTAAACGCCTTGATCCCGATACTTCTGTTCTATCACCTCACCCTTGAACTCTTTATTGTTGATCTTCATCTTCCCTTATTTCGGAAAGACAAAATCTTGTACTTGGTATAAGTTTGATATATAGATAGTACTAGATATACCCCTCAGACCGGTCACATTGATGATGACCCTTTATGATTAAGGGAATACCATAGGTGATGTGTTTGGTGTTAAAGACTTACAGATTCAATACCATGATTAAAAAAGTTAGGACAAAGCTTTACTAGTTGTATAGCCTTAGAGGATAGATGGGTAAATTCTAAGTTGGGTAGCGACCGCAATATTCACCTGAGAGAAACCCGTTAGACTGTAATCAAGTGAGATTGGATAGAGAGAACCCTACCATAATTTAAATTTTGAGGACGAATTTTTTTTAAGTTGGGTAGAATGTAAGCCCCTGATTTTTCAAAATTATTAAATTTGGATTTTTCGCAATTTTTTGGAACTTTCTAGGAATTTTCTGTAATTAAACTCAGGGTTTTAAATTATTACATGATTTTTAATTGATAATAAATAACATTAAAATATTATGAAAATAATATTTTTTGGGTATAAAATAGAAAACCGGACTTAGGGTAATTTTCCTGGATTTTATTGGGCCTCGGACCTATTTTTAAATACCTAAAAACTATTATTTATTTATTAAATATTTATTTAATTAGCAACTATTTATTTATTTATTTATTTATTTTTCTAGACCGGCCCGGCCCATTTCCCCCAGCCCAGCCCGGCCCAGAGGCCCAGCCCGCTCACCCTACCGGGTCGGGTCGGATCCGCCAGACCCGACCCGAGACCCGCAACCCGCAAGACCCGACTCCCTTCTCTCTCCCCCAGCCCGCGTTTCCCGCCGCCTCCGCCGCGTCCTCCGCCCGCTCCGGCCGGCCACCTCGCCACGTCCACCCCACGCCCCGCCCGTCTCGGCCCCCTCACCCCCGGTCATCCCTATTTAAACCCCCTGCGTCGACCCCCCTCTGCCACAGATCCACGACTCCACCGCCGCAGCGCCGTGACGCCCCGCCGTGTAGACCACCGCCACGACGCCGCCGGCCCTCCTCCTCCGCTGCCACCGCCGCAGGGTTCCGCCCCCTTCTCCTCCTTCCTCCCTCCTCCTCTCGACGTCAACAGCAGCTCCAGCGCCGCACAGCGCGCCTCCGGCCGCCCGGAGTCCCCTCCGCCTCCGCCGCGTGCCCCCAGGCCCTCCGCCTCAGCCGCCCGGCCGCCCAGCCGCCGTCCCCGCCGCCGGCAATCCCAAGCCCTAACCCTAACTCTAATTTCCTGTGTCCGGACACGTGTCGGACACGTGTCGGACACGATTCTGACCCCGGTTTTCGGGCCCCGTTCAGGTGCGTGTATTTTCTTGCTCGTAGCTCAGATTTTGATTCCGTAAATTGCATTGTGAAGCCTGTATGACCCTCTCGGTGTCCGAACAAAGCGCTCTGGGCATCGCGCCCTGTGATGATCGCACACCGCGATCCAAAAACAGGAAAAACTAGACCCTGTTTTATCCCGGAACTGAGTACGCCCCGCCAAACGGGATGACTTGGTCGCGTGCGGTCTTCACAGATACGTGCGCGTCGTTGATACGGACATGTGGGATTTCGCGGAAGCTGATTCGGGTGTGCGTGCACACCGGAAACAACGCGTATCCGCGGACATCGCTCCATATCTGACTTTTCTGTAATTCATCCTAACCTTGTGTACACACGTCGGATCAAGACGAAACTTGCGCCAACAGACTCGTAGCAATACGCTGGTCCTGTGGGTCAAGTTTGGTTCGATTCTGAGAACGTTGACGAAATCGCGTGTCGTGGGCCCCACAGGCTCCGCTCGACGGGCGATTTTGTGGTCGGCTCATCGGAATCCAATTCTGGAAGTTCCGTTGGGTTCGTATCATCGTTCCTGACCTGTTGACACTAAGTTTGGTGAATTTGGAGACCTTTGACCCTGACACGTTTTTTTCGGTGCAAAGCGGGTCCACATGCGGACCCCGTTTTGGCCCGAAATTGCCGTTTTGCCCTTGTCTCCAAATTGGACTCAAGGACAGACGTTTCTAGCTATTTAATATCTTCTGAGCATGATGGTAATGTTTATTTCAGCATCTGGACACATTTATGAAAATTTCCCCGAGATACAAAACTATATTTGGATCCAAACATCAGGCAAGTACCTGCACTTCAAGTTTATTCTTTATATTGTGATAATTAATTCCTTGCTCTACTAGTATCCTTGGATGTTACACGTAGTATTAGAATACTGGATTTCATGTCTTGAATATTGGATTTTATGTCTTGCTTTTCGTGTCGGGTGGGAGAATACTAGAAGGCATGTAGTTTACCCTTCCCCCTGCCGTGACTGATAGCTGTTGGTACACGACTGTACCTCAGCCGGATCTCGATTATTCCTGTCTGATAGCCGTCTATGACGGCCGGATTAGTCTTATAAGCCCCTATATGCCAACTATGTATTCTAAAAATAAACACAAGTTCACACACATAGCTTCTTGTCTTGTTATAGTTCCTGTTGCCTTGTTGTAGTTTTATTTCCTGCTTCATCTTTATTCCTATTTACTCATATTTCTGTTTATAGTATTGACTCTTAGTTATTATTGTTTCCTTTATGCATATTCTCAGTATGTTACTCAGTCAGTTTCTTTTCTAATTTGTCATAAATATTTAGTTTAATCTTGTTGTGCATTGTGTACTTTGCTCCTTTCCTGACTGGATCCGTTGATTTAGGCGATGATGAGGACTTTGCCCCCACCTATTATCGCCTCTATGAGGTAGCAGGTGATACCTTTGAGGAGCGGGTTCCTACTCAGGAGACTACCTTTGAGGAGTAGCAGCCAGTTAGCTAGTATTTTCTTTCAGCACAGTAATCGGGTTTGTCCCCGATTTATCTTCTGGATTCTGTATTAAACCATGGATTTGTATATCACATTTTGTTTATGAAATCTTAACATTCCTATTTCCTGTTATTTTCCTTGTCTGTTTACTTGACTGTGGATGAGATAGATTCTAAATTACTTGTGATTATGACCTAGACAGCGTACTACCACCGACACTGCAGCGTAGGCTGGACGTACCCACGTACTCGTGCCCGAATATCCGGGTGCGGGTCGTGACATATGGTGACTCAGAGAGCATGGCAATAAAGACTGTAAATAAAAAATAGCTAACAAGAACATGTGTGAAGTGAGTCCAACAAGTGTAATGTAAATCCAGCAAGAAAATACTAAACTAGTGTGTTCTAAAATACCGCTTTCGACATATAAATTACTAGGGGGTAATACGGTTCACTGCACACTTGGTGTACGACTGCTATCATTCTAGATTAGACCAGAGGGGATAATTCCAGATTTAGGGAATTTTTACATGTCTACTCGAGTATTTTCCCGCCCCAACTAGTATAAAAGGATCCAATCCCAATACGTAAATCACATATGAGTCCATCCAGATAAAATAAGTGATGCCAGAAGGTGAATCTTGATGTGATGCCAGTAGTGAGTCCAGAAGTAGAGGCCAAACAAGTATAATATACGTGTCACAGAGAGTGAATCCAAATAATACTAATCCGTGTATCCAAAGTATCGAGGATCTGGTAAAACAATATTATAAACCAAAATCATAGAAATTATCAAATAACGGAAACTAACAGAGAATGTACTCGCATGTGGTCCTGAGCAAATGGTAGGACTCGGTGTCCGAGCCGGTGTCACACAGACCTATATATAAAATTCTATATCATTTGGTGTATTAGAGAAATAAACATGTTTAAATAAGCTAAAATATGATTTCTAGGTCCAAACTATGTCATACTAGTCAAACTAGGTCTTTACCTTGATTTTAGGTCCATACTTAGCTTCTAGGTTGATTATAAGGTCATGCTAGTTGATACTAGGTTGTACTAGGCTATGGTTAGGTTCCAAGTCAATACCTAGTAAGTATTAACTATACCAGCTAGTACTAATTATTCTAGAAGTTACTAGTATATATAACTTATATGTACATTGGTATCAATATTACCTTAACTGATTACTACAACCAACCTCATTACCCCAAAACTCTAATAGCTTAACATTTCCTTAGCTAACACTTGGCACTAACTTAATACCATTACTTGTACCCATATCACACCCAATACTTGGCCTAAAAAATATATCATACTTTCCATATCAAGTATAACTAATACATATACTAATATATACTAACTGTTAACTATCACTCTAACTTAACTTATACTAACATACATTAACTTAACCCTATACACCAACTTATACCTACACTAACTGATACTCTTGGTATTAACATCTAACTTAACTTACATTACCCAACTGAGATATTGACTTAACTTGGACTGTGAAATGCTCATCCCTACTAATCTAGACACTCTTTAAACTCTCACCTATACTTAATACCTACACAATACCACCTAACTCCACATTCATCTACTGTATACATAGCAGTATAGCTACTACTTCCCTTCAATACACCCGACCCCCAATCTTCCCAATGGCCATAACAGAGAAACAAGTGCTCCGTACATCAATTTCTTCCACTTTCAACATACAAGAACCACTGCATAGCTACTGCTGCTGTATGCATAATTTTGGCCTGAACTTCATTATTCTTCTCCCCTTAACAACTGATACCCCTCCTCAGTTCAGTCCTAACTAAATTGCTGATACCTATGCTTGCTGCTACTGAATATCTCGTATCAGTTCATCCCTCAACTCTTAGCTATGAACTAATACTCCACTATGTATCAGTGCACACTATGCACTATGCACAGATAGATAATCTCCGCTTACACATATTTCTAACACAAGACACCAAACACAGTCACAACCTTGCCAATTCACTGAACTATTCCTCGCTTACTGATACATAACCAACACATATACCCAAACCCATGAATCTTATAATACTAACCAACTCCAATTATAGACCTACACAAATAACTTGCTTATACCCTTATCCAAGTATTTAATTCCTCCCTCTTTTTTTAATGTTATAGCTGACTGAAATTACAACTCCTTGCAGGAATATGAATACCTTCCCCTAATGTTACAGGTGACTGCAATTACAACTTCAGCTAACTATTTCCCCTTGCTGTAAACCTGAATCCCCCTTTCACTGATACCTTAACCTCTCAACTACATTACTACCCCTCATCACACCTTGAACAGCTACTGCTACTACATTTGATCCTATCTCCCCCTCGACTTTACAGACTAAACACACCCACTAAAAATTAATTACTCTGATACACTCATAGAACTTGAACTCATTAAAACACACCTACATAGATCACTCTCTCACTATACTGCAATCACACCCGAGCCACTCATACCCATACTACACTGTGTTGCAGTTCCTTGTGCAGTATACTCAAGGACCTAGGCTTGCATTCCCTGTTATTGTACAGGCAACATCATGATCTCCCATTGCTGCACTAGCAACTTCCCCCACTGCAAGTCTGTAACCCCCAATACTCAGTAACCCCAAGTTGCTGCTGTTGTTGTCACCTAACTGAACTTAGGTCCACACCATATCTGATGCTCCCTCCGAGTCACAGTCATCAACACCAACCGAAATCACAACACCAACAACAATCACCACACCAACTACAACACCACCCCACACCAACAGTGTCACCCTCCAGCTGTGCAACCTGACACTACTGCTACACCACACCTTCATCACTGAACACATTTCCCCTTTGAGTTAATACAACACACAAGAAACCACCAATTATCCTTCATAACCAATACTTAGTTTAAAGCTTAACCTCAACTCCAACTACCTACTGTACTAATGTGCAACTTGTTCAGTTGGCTCCAAATACTGCTGGTCGAGTTCTCACATCCTGTGCATTACCTAACCCCATATACTTACTCCATGCTTACTCAAATACTACTCACTGATCAAAAAAACACCCTAATTAGGAAGCACACTCATACCCAAGAGAGATACAGTGCTGTCACGCCCCAGTCCCAAAAATACGTAGGACTAGGACACGTAAGCATGTCAACCGCATGGATATGGCAACTCCAATATATGGAAACCAAATCCATACGTACGCTGTAATATGAATATCAAATCCACAAGTGGTATAACATATGTCGCAAGTCACAGGGTATAATCTAAATCTCATCCACGAAAAATCAAATATAAATAATTAACCAGTATCTATGAAACTAGATCTCAATAAGAAGTATCTAAGGATGATAGTTGGATGGAAATAAATCCACTACCAACTCAAATATAAGAGAAACTACAAAATAAGTACAACACAACAAACACAATATAAGAATATCAACTAACGACCACGGGACTCGAAGAGAAGACATCCTCGAAGCACATGTAACCATCTGAATCTGCGCTCCTGCGAATACTCAATAACAAATACACCTGGAAGGGGCCAGGTCCTCAGAGGAACGTAACAAGATACATAAAACACATGCCAATAAAGTACTGAAAAAAATATCCAATCAGCTCTCCTAACCATCTATGTGAACGCAGTTAAGAACAACTTTTCTCACAAGTGAGCTATCTGGCTGAAAACTGGGATTTGGCATGGTTCCCTTTTGGGGATTCAGGGGCCTACAAAGGCATGTCGTCTTTCGAATGCCGAAGGCCCGCCTGATAATATATAATATATAGTGTTCATCACCACCCGTATCTCCGGCGGAGAATTCGGGCGCACAGGAGAAAAGTGCAAAGGAGCTCAAATGCGGTACTTGTTGTTCTCCCCACCCAATGCTCTAAGCATGTCACATCCATGACAAAATTTAGTTCATAGCCTATTCTTAGTACCCTAGCCCAATCCTGCAACCAAACAAGGACAAGGATAGGACCATCGTACTATAATAGGCTATGTCCATAGACCTCTAATAACTGCTAAGTCTACTAGCATACAAAGTTTCTAACAGCAGTTATTCCTAATGCACGGCCCACACGTACATGAGGCCAAACCCTGCACGCCAGCCCATGATCTATATGAGACTCATAACTCGTGTAACAACTGTGTCACGGCCAATGAACCTAAAGATGCTACATGATAATGGGGTAGTCTCATAAACAAGGTCAATGCAAATACATAAATAAAAACATACCACGACGACACCATCGCGCGCATTTTATATAACAGTTAAAATAAATGAACTAAAGACAGGAAATAAAGATGCATGCAACATATGGAATATAAATAACAGTACAATGGCAAGGTATACTTGCTTGGCAAGGAAGCTACAATGTACCAATAACCTGCTCCAGAAGTCGCACAGAATAAATCCAATATCCTATGTACACATAAATATAATAAAATAAAATTATTAGTCATTACACAACCACATTTATACTGTACTCAGGGGGTATACTAGGGGTGGCACTAGTTATCTAACATGATAAATTATGCGTTGAATTATGCAGGGTCACATCTTCAAGTATTGTACACAATCAGACAGTCAGCTGATAGGTGTCTAAGCCAGTGCGTTAATGTATGCAAGGCAGACAATTCACAAGTTCTTAGGGTCAACATGGTCAAGGTAAGTACGGGACAGTCCACGGTGTCCTAGGGTCGTACAGTCTAAATATATATAGTCATAATTATAAATTAGCATTTAATTACATATACCCATATGATTATATAATATATAACTAGTAATTTATTTACGTAACTATTGGAATACATATACATATTAAATATGTACATAAATATATACCAATTCATAATATGCTAATGATTAACTTAATATACATATACTAGATTGAATAATATCTACGTACGCGTACGTGTACGTGCACGAACGCGAGTTGGGTTCTCCGACTCAGGGTCTGATGTAAACTAACTGTGGTGACTAAATACTAATGTCCTACTGGAACACACACAAACACACATAACAAGGAGAAGGCGGGACAGGTTCGTACCTCGAAGTACGTATACGGGTACGACGGTGAGGTTGACAACGATGATGACGATGGTGACAACTATAACGACGATGATGGTGAGGACGACAGTGATGATGATAATAATGAATGGTGAGGTGACGATGAGGTGATGATGATGATGGAATGATGGTGAGATGATGATGCGGTGATGATGATGATTATTACGACGATGATGAGATGATGACAACGACGATGATGAGGGGATGATAATGAGATGACGATAATACGATGATGATAATAATGGTGATGGAATGATGATGATGAATCGAGGTGATGATGGTGGTGGTGGTGAGTGGTGGACTGCCGGAGTCCGGCCAGGAGAGCTTCTCCAACGAGTCATGGTGATGGTGAGGGTGATGTTGTTAATGGAAGAGGGTGATGATGATGACAATGGCCAGGGTGGTGATACCATGATGGTGGTGACTGCTGACTCCGGCCAGCGAGGGGAGGGTGTCCGGCCGGAGGAGGACAGGCACACAGGAAGGAGAAAGGTGTTCAGGCTGGGGCTGGGTCGTGCACTGGGAGGAAGGAGATGACAGGGAAGAGGAGTCCGGTCAGAAGGAGAAAGAGGCCAGGGTGGTGGTACTGGTGCAGTGGTGGTCGCATTGGGGTGCTGCTCCGGCCATGGAGAGGCTGAGCAGGGCGAAGGAGGTGGAGGCAGTGGCTGATGTCAGGAGTAGAGGAGGAGGAAGAAGATGGCAATGTGGACTCAGGGTGAGGTCCGGCGAGGCTCTGGAGAGGTTCTGCGGGGTGTATAGTCGATTGAGCAGCAGTCAGCGGGGATGACAACTCCGGTGGGGAAACGGAGGAGAGGAGGGTGGACTCGGGGACGCTGGTGGTTCGAATGGGGTGTCGGTCGATCGGCTCAGGCGAAGGAGGGAAGGAGAAGAGACAGGATCTGGTCGAGGGGAAGATGAGCAGGTGAATGATGGTGGTGGTGTTGGTGTTTGCCGATGGTCGAGCTCCCCGGGGAAGATCACAGGAGGAAGAGCAGAGGCTTATGGTGGCTGGGAGCAATGAGGCGGTGGTGGTTGTGCTTTGGGTGAGTCGGAGGCGATGACCGAAGCCTGGGTCATCAAGGGAGGAAGTCGACAGCGGGGTCGGGTCGGTCTGGCGTCGGTGCAGCGGCTCCCAGACGGTGCTGGAGGAGAACTGGGAAGTGCAGCGGGATCTCCAGCGGTCGGGGGCGATGCTGCTGGGTCTACTCCGACAGAATTGCTCGCCAGAGGATTGTCGGGGAAGGAGAACAATAGATAGGGATGTCGGCTGGGTGTTTTTGCCTTGGTTTTGGTGAAAAGAATTTTAAGATATATTTATATGTGATGAGGTGAACTCTTGAGGTTGACCTAGGGTTTGATGTTTGACCTAGGTTTTGGACTTGGTCAACATTCCTTGGGGTGGGCCTTGGGCTTACATGGGGGTGTTGGGAGGCTACAATTTGCATTGTTTAATTGCAAGGATAGGTTTAAATATATGGGGCGATGTGCGCGCGTTGCACATCCAAAAAATTATAAGAAAAATTCCTATGAAGGGGAAAACTAGATTTCTTTATGAATTATCCAATGGTGGGGACACCTCAATGCATTTTTGCATAAAAGCCCCCCAACAATTAGAAAATTGTACAAAGACGGTAATTGGATTTAATTAATTAAATTGAACGCGCATGATGTTCTAGAATTAATTAGGAGTGCATGGGTTTAAATTTAGGCGGAACATAAGTGTCAGGGGCGTAGAGGGTACAGTGTAGAATATTAATAAAATCCGGGTTGCACAAAACGGTCAAGGTTGTGTTTATAATTTTGATTGGAACGTACAAGGGTACTGAGTTGGAATTTATTTAAAATTAAGAAATAACGTCCGCGATATTTATTGTGCGACTAAAATATAGCACCAGAGAGAATGATTATAAGTTACACAAGGGTCAGAAAGGTAGGTGGGCACGTCTAGGATGAGGTTATGAAATTTTTAGATAGGCAATGGCTAGTGTCCAATTAACGAAGAAACGGTAAGGTGCACTACGCGATAAAATAGTGTACAGTTAAATCAAATGTCGTGTTCTAAATTTTAATTGGTTCAAACTAGCCCTAATTTTGGGTGAGGGGGTTTACAAGTGCACAATTGTGCACTGTTACAGTGTGCAGGTCAAGCACCTAGTCCCCCATACAAATCATCACCATAGTCTACTCACAGTTCCCTCACCCCACATGAAACCCGAACCCTAACTGTGTGAACACAGTTCACTCACCAGACTAAATACACCCCCACCACTAATACCTCTATAATGCACACACTCAAACACAACAGTAAACTCTCACCAATAGCTATACATACATACAGATATCCATATTTATCACTATATATATATATATATAAACACTAATCTATATGAATATACAACTAATATAAAATACCAAAACTGAATTTACAGCCATGAGTGGCCACTTAGTCATTTTGTCAAACAGTTGGCGTGCGTATCGCGATACGTTGGGATACATCCATAGTACGCACCCCAAATGTATCCAAACTCGTTCCAAAGCACACCCACATGTTCTAAATGACAATTAGGCCCTAACTAACCTACTCACAAGTACTATGGATTCTATTCTTGGATTTCCACCAAAAATGGCATAAAACACAAAGGGAAAATCTCTAAATGGGACAAGGGAAGCCAAAGCTTCACCCCATGGGTAGCCCTAATGCAAGGGGGTCCCTAAATGAGATATTTACTCTAATAATGCATTCTAAAGAGACAAATTCCGAATTTACCTATTGGGAGATGGATTCCCAATGCTTTGGTTCCAACACCCAATAGCTTCAAAGAACACAAGCTCCAAGTGCTCCTCTTCTCCAACTATCATAAACCGCACCCGGATATTCGGGCACGAGTACATGGGTACGTCCAGCCTACGCTGTAGCATCGGTGGTAGAACGCTGTCTGGGTCAACTCTACTATCTAAATATCCTAAATAATATATATGGTACCTATCAATCATCTCAACTCCAAACGGAGAAACAATATGGTATCTGATAATTGTAAACTATACTCAATCACAATATAAATTAGGGAAGATAAAGCACGAGATGGAATAACGAAAGAAAGAGTCACAATACATCCACAATACTGAAATAGTACATATATGCTAATAACCTCAATAAAAGTCTAATACGAGCCTAACAATAATCTAAACCTCCTCGGGCTCTGATACTAAGTCCTCTTTCTCTAAATGAGTATCCTCCAATGGAACACCGTCCTACGATCCGTAGTATGCGGGACACTGGTCAACAAGCGAATCATTTGAAAAAATATCCAGTCAGGATTAGAGCGAAATAGATACCTCTAAAAGCGGTTTCAAATACATAATCAAGCATATATAACAGATAATAGAAAAGAATACAAGATAACTAAACAACATATTGAAATAAAGTAGAGTGAACAGGTAATGTACTAGAATAAAGAACATACAATAGAATATCTGCAATATAAGAAAAATAAATAAAATTTAGCTAATGTGCCATGGAATACAAGTTCATTATGTGATCGGTTTAGGTTGAACAAGAATACAATATGGTAACTCGATTACACGTGTGATATGTAATTGACATGTACATGAATACACTGGGGCTTGATCACATAATCAACTCCTATTCTCCCATCCCCAATCAATACCAATGGATCCAATCACGACAAGTTACGAACATGAATATGGTCACACTGAACACGAGCAGTGTGTGAATACGATGTACACTAAATCAATATTCGATACACACAATAAAATACATGTAAAGAGTACCCACTGAACACGGTAAGGGATAATATCTTCTGACAGGATCCATGTAGTACCAGTCCGTGAAACCACTGTGTCGGAATCAAGTATACAGTTATAGAACATAAGATATATACACTATTATGGAATAAAAACTAACAGAGAAATGTACTCGCTTGAGGTCATGAGCAAGGTGTGTCTCTCGATGCCCAAGATGGTATCACACAGACCTATATATGGAATATTGCATCAATACAAGGTCTTGGAATAAAAATAAGTTAAATGAGTTCAATTCTAGGTCATAAAGCTATTTCAAAGTCAAAATAGTCAAACTAGGTCAACTCTAGGTCAAACTAGTCAAAATTGGTCAAACTAGCTATTTTTATGTTGTATGAGTCCATCTCTAGGATATTGGGCTCATACACTATGTAACTAGGCTATACTAGCTATGTTGGGATAGTAGGATACCAATACATTATCGTATCATAAGATACGTATATATGAAAATACAATATATATATATATATATATATATATATATATATATATATATACAAGATAAAAATATAAAGTACTCCTAGCTAAACTAATGCTAAGTGAATACCTTGGCTTTGAGCCAAAAGCGGTATCACACCACCTACACACCCATCTTGATATACAAACTGAATACCTTGAGTATAAACCAAAACCTTGATATCACCTTGGTATCACAAGGTAATCCAATATCTAACATTAACAAACTAACCATACATACCTCACTATACACTAACATGCATTTATACTCATAACTTATAACAATATTATATCAAACTAGCATACTAACCTACACAATTGATATTCAATACCCATACCCTATGATACCTCAACTCTCATTACCTTGATGTAACTCACGGTGTCACTATCACATTTTCTAGGAAAGGATATTTTAATAATTTTATATTTAATTAAATATTATGCATGATAAATAATTATTTGTTGTATTATTTAATTATTGTTAGATGTTAGTTATTTATTTTGGACTTGTGTTAGTGGACCTAACTAGTTTAGTTTAGGCTCATGGACCAACATGAATTAATTGATAGAATTTAGTCCATTTAGAAAGCTCATTGATTAGGAGATGGATTAAATTAATTAAACTATTAGACTATAAGCTTCCCTCCTTAATTATTTTTTCATGAGAGGCCTCAAGGGGTATATTGGATAATTCATAGTAGCTTGAGGAAGGAAAAAGGGGGGTCGGCCTATATGGAAAGGGGGGAAATTATTCTCTCTCATCTTTTCATTTGGAAACTAGATCTAGAAATTTCCTCAACCAAATTCCTTCATTCCCACTTCATTTTTTACCAAAATTTCATCTCAATTCTTTCCCAAATCACCATTAGAGGATAGTAGAGCAGGGATCTAGAAGGAGGAAGCAAGGATCTACAAAGAGGAGCAATGATCTACAAGTTGGAGGTCAATTTCATCAAATTTGGAGGTTGTATTGGGAATCCATCTCCCAATAGGTACAATTCAGTTTTTTCCTTTAAATTAGGTTCTAAATATGAGATTTAACCTTGAGAAATCAACCCATATGCATAGGCTACCCATAGGATTTGGTTTTGTGTTCATTGCAGGCCTATTAAGAAAGTTATGGTATTTTTTGTGTCAATTTTGGGAGAATTCCGAGATTGACATTTGTTGTGTGTGTCAATTAGTCCAATAAATCAATTTGGCATGTTCTTGTGTGTTTGGGGCTAGTGTCGTTTCCACAATAGGGTACGTGTAGGTCGTATCCCATCAATTTGGTGAAACGTGTGGATTTGGAGATTTTTTCTCCGACACGAAACTTTCTACATGTCACATTTTGACACAGACACGCAGATTTGTATTTGACTCTTCGTATTATTCATAAATAATATATATGACTTGCTCGTATCCTTTGGGGCACGTTTGGATGTGTGGTGGACTCGTGTCACATGCGTATCCTCGATCTAGTGGGATACGGAGTGATACGTTCCATGAGATGTGCAAATTATATGTAGATCTATTTTCTTGTGTTCTTGGTATTGTGTAATTGTATATATGTATATATATTATTATTGTTATATATTGTTGTTACATATATGGATGTATTAAATATCATAGATCTACAGATCTAAGTATATATTTATGTATATTGTATGTAGCTATTATTCTTCATATGTATGAACTATTTAATAGTGTAGTGTATGTATATATATATATATATATATATTATAGTGTATATATGTTGTGGTGATCTATTATTCTTCATATGTATGAACTATTTAATAGTGTAGTGTATGTATATATATATATATATTATAGTGTATATATGTTGTGGTGATGTATTATGTATTTATATATATATATATATATATATATATATATATATATATATATATATATATATATATATATATATATATATATATATGTTGTTATATTATATGTATATACTTATATAATACATGTATAGATATTATTCTATAGTTATATATATATATACATATATGTGTAGTTATATATATATAGATTAGTATATATGTATGGGTGTATGTATATTCGTATGTAGTAATTTCATGTATTAGTAATTATAGGATGTAAGTATAAATTATATAGTGGTTGAATATATATATATATATATATATATATATATATATATTGTTTATACGACTGCAGCAAAGGCGACGACAGCAGCGTAGCTACAAAGCAGCAGCCGCAAAAGCATACATCAGCAGCAGCGATAACAACAAAGGCGACGACAGCAGCGTAGCTACAAAGCAGCAGCCGCAAAAGCATACAGCAGCAGCAACGACAACAGCAAAGGCGACAACAGCAGTGTAGCAACAAAGCAGCAGCAAAAGCAATAGCATACAGCAGCGACGGCAGCAGAACCGTCGCTAAAACAACAGAGTATCAGTAGCTTCAGCGACAGACAACAGCGGTCATTAGTGACAGTTTAACAGATTTTATATTAATATTATATATATATATATATATATATATATATATATATATATATTCCTAAATTGCTAATAGTTTTTGTTGTATACTATATGTATAATAATTAGTATAGCATGTATATAATTACGGGTAGTTAGTATACACAAGTTTTGGGGTATTACCTTGTGATACCAAGGTAAGTACCAAGGTAATTGGGGATACCCAAGGTATTAGGTTTGGGTATCAAGATTATGAGTTAATGTTGTGATACCTAGTTGGTTCAAAACCAAGGTATCTATTTAATTTTTTTAACTAAGATTTTATATTATTACTAATTGTTTGACTTATATATGTAATATTTTACCTATTGATTTACGTATCCGAAGATACGGTATCCTAGTATTTAAGATATGGGTTTTTTGACCTAGACTTTAGTATTTGAACCCAATATCTTTATGTTAGACTTGTGTAATCTAGAAATAGGTAGTTGACCATAGTTGACCATAGTTGAACTTAGAGTTGACTTAGTTTAACTTTTGACTTAGAATTGACTTGTTGAACTAGAGGTTGACTAGTTTAACTTATTTTCTTTTCGGAACCTTGTATTGATGTTGTATTCCATATCTAGGTCTTCGAGGCACCAGACATCTGTGAGACTATTTTTTGGACTTCAGACAAGTACATTCTCTGATAGTTTCTCATTTATGATATCCTCTATGTTCATTGTATCTAGTGTAGATATCCATGTTATCTTGACACTATGGTTACGCGAATAGGTATATCCGGATCTCGTCATGAGATATTATTCCTTGGTATATGGTGTATCTTGTGTAAGCCTTGTTTCATTGATTATCTTGTACATGTACAAATACTGATTCTCGGAAAGACTAGCTATCTTCTAAGGGAATCTGGTGCCATAGCGTACCATGGTTGGATCTATTATACCAGTCGAGGGTGGAGAGTATTTTAGTATAGATATGTGGTCATACCCTCCTTGTATCAAGTCTTGCATTGAATAGTATTAATCATACACCACACGTATGATTAGCCAGGCCATAAATCTTGTATCATGTTCCCAAGCCGATCACATGTTAAAGCTAGTACTCGCACACTTAGTCATTAGTATTCTTGTTTATTGACATATTGCTCATTATTGTATTTATTCCAGTATTTTCTTATTGTATATATATCTCTCGTATCTATTATGCATCTTGTATATTCACATATATTTACTATTACATAGTTTTTATCATTGATTAGAACTGCTGTTAGAGATGTACTCTGCCCCTTTCCTGACTGGATATATTTTTTCCATATGATACTGAGGACTGGTACCCCACACATTATGGACCTCAGGATATTGTGGGCTTAGAGTCAGAGACCCTGGCTCAGGAGGGACTTATCCCAACTGAGATAGATGACCTGGGATTAGTACATTCTTAGTATTTATTGTACTGGATTTGTCTCCAGCTTATTTGTTTGTATTATTTCAGACTCATTGATGTATTATTTTAGACTCATGAGTTGTATGTGATTATTTCTATTCTTTATCATATTCGTTCTCGTTTCAATCTTAGACCTGTGATTGAGTATATTGTTTTATTGGTGGTTCATTATATTGCTAGATAGATTACCCAGACAACATTCTACCGCCGATTCTACGACGTAGACTGGGCGTTGTTTCCGACTTGCATCCTTACATCGGGTGCGGGTCGTGACACATTTTTAGTGGTGGCCCATACAGGTCAAACTTCGTAAGTTATGCGATATCATGGTAGTGCGACGATTTAGTTATACTACTGCGAGCCTGCGTTAGGATATAGGATATAGGCTGAGATACTCAATCATATCTAGGAAAATTCTTTTGATTCAACTATTCTCCTTTGATATTGATACTTGATCTCTTAATCTGTCCTTTCCTTGAGCGTCTTACATCTTATGCCATATGATTCTTTCTTTCGCTTTTTCTCAGGATGCCCCCTAAGACTAGATCGCAGCAGGGGAGAGCAGCTTCTGAGAGGTCTGCGACATCCCGAGGGCCTGTACTAGTCACTTCTCCGGTGATTGGAGTGTCAGCTTCTTTCGGAGGTCCACCACCTACTCAGAGGACTGTGTTAGCTGTATCTGAGGGGCTTCCACCTCCACCTCCTGTGCCAGCAGAGGCGACATAGATGTTTACACTATTTTGTGAGATGCTCGAGGCACAGAGGGCTCAGTTTGAGGCATATCAGAGGCAGACCGACATTCTACGGCAGGGCATCGAGAGTGTTCATCAGCTTGCTCGTGCCATAGTCAAGAGAGAAGTTCCGGTCCAGCAGCAAGTTGCTCCTCAGGTTGCTCAGCTTCGACCAGGCAACATTCAGGACTTCAAGAAACTGTAGCCTAGGGTCTTCAAAGGGACGGAGGGCATCGTCTATGTTGATGATTGGCTCGAGGACATTGAGATTCTTATGAGGGTGTCCCGTCTTTCTGATGATCTGAAGGTTGAGGTGGCAGGACTTCAACTGTTCAACGTCGCTTGCACTTAGTTCAGGAATGAGCCAATTCTTGTTAATACGGGACAGTCTTGGTAGGTATTCAAGGACCTCTTCAAGAAGAAGTTTTTTTTTGGACAGACAGGCTAGACTTGGGTAGGCAGTTTGAGAGTCTCATTCAGGGGAGCATGTCTGTAGAGGAGTATGCTGCGGAGTTCGGTAGGTTGAGCCAGTTTGTAGAGTATTTGGTGAGAGAGCCAGAGATTTGGGCTATTCGTTTATATGAGGGTCTAAACTGGGAAGTGAAGATCCTCATTCCGTATTTTTATGAGACATACTTGGAGATACTTGCGGAGGCACGCAAGGTTGAGCGGGAGTTGGGTTTGAAGCCCAAGAGAGACCGTGATTCTTTTCTATGGGCCAATAGTAGTACAATATCTGCCAAACATCCTTATTTCTAGTCCAGACCTTTCCAGCAGCCACAACAGTACCAGACTCCAGCTAGGGCACCGTTTCACCAGGCACCACAACAGCAGAGACAGTTACAGCAAACTTCCTACCTCTACTGCAAGAAGCCCAGCCATATCTGGGAAGTTTGCAGGAGAAGGCTAGGAGTTTGTTTGTATTATGATACTGAAGGTCATCAGCTGAGGGAGTGTCCTTCCAATCCTCGTTGTGCAGTTTAGGGAGCAGCTTCAGCTCCGAGGGTACAGGCGAGACCACCTGCAGTACAGCCGAGGGGACCGCTTTTGACACAGCAGCATCGTTATGTCCAGCATCAGCAGCAGGGAGGTGCACGTACAGCCGAGCGTTTGCTATGACCATCGAGGAGGACGAACCCACCAGAGATGTCATCACTGGTTCTATTCTTCTTGATTCTATTCCAGCTTTAGCTTTGTTGATACTGGTGCTTCCCATAGTTTTGTATCTGTTTCTTTTGCTCTGAAGCATGGTTTGGTAGCTGAGTCTTTGCTTAGGACTTGCAAGATCATGACCAGGGGAGGCATTATCCTGGTTAATGATATTTACAAGGATCGAAGAGTTACTCTAGGAGGCCGGGAGTTGAGTGTGTGTCTACTTGTAATGCCACTTCCGAGCTACGATATTGTACTCGGGATGGATTGGTTTAGTAGGCACCGTACTAGCATAGATTCTAGAGGAGGTAGAGTTTTGTTTGGTCCGCCGGGAGAGCCAGAGTTAGAGTTTTTTAGAGGAGCTGTAGAGCAGAAAGAAGGCATTATTTGTGGAGCTATGGTGGAAGACAAGGCATTGCCATATCCGTTGATAGAAGAATTCTTGGATGTGTTTCCTGAGAAATTGCCAGGATTGTCGCCAGATTGAGATATTGAATTCTCTATAGACTTGGTGCCAGGTGCAGAACCAATTTCGTAACGTGTCTATAGAGTAAACAACAACAAGCTGGTCGAGCTGAAGAAGCAGGTGAACGAATTACAGGATTAGGGGTTTATCAGATCAAGTTCTTCACCGTGGGGAGCCCCGGTATTGTTTGTACCGAAGAAGGATGGATCGTTGTGCATGTGCATTGATTATAGGGCTTTGAATAATCTCACTATCAAGAATAAGTATCCTTTGCCATGGATTGATGATCTATTCGATCAGTTGAGTGGTGATAAGGTGTTTTCTAAGATAGATTTGAGATCAGGCTACCATCAGGTGAAGGTCAATCTTGTGGACATATCGAAGACTGCTTTTAGAACTCGGTATGGTCAGTACGAGTTTATGGTGATGTCATTTCTGTTGACTAATGTACCAGCGGTATTTATGAACTTGATAAACAAGGTGTTCCACCAGTACCTTGACAAGTTCGTGGTGGTGTTCATTGACGACATACTCATATACTCGAAGACACCGGAGGAGCATGAGGAGAATTTGAGGATTATGTTAGATGTGCTGAGGAAGGAGAAGCTGTATGGAAAGTTGTCCAAGTATGAGTTTTTCCTGGATAAGGTGGAGTTCTTGGGGCATGTTGTGACAGGTGATGGTATTTCAGTGGATCCGAAGAAGATCGCAGCAGTGGAATCTTGGAAGACCTCGAGTTCGGTAGCAGAGATCAGGAGTTTCTTGGGATTAGCAGGCTACTACAGGAAGTTTGTGCAAGATTTTTCCAGGATTGCCGAGCCGATGACCAGACTCACCAGGAAGGATGTAGAGTTTGTTTGGACAGAGGATTGTCAGGTTGCTTTTGAGGAGTTGAAGAAGAGATTGATATCTGCTCCTATTTTGACATTGCTATCAGGCTCTAGAGGTTTTACTATTTATAGTGATACATCGGGAAAAGGTTTGGATTGTGTTCTTCAGCAGAATAGGAAAGTGATTGCCTATGCATCTAGGCAATTGCATCCTCATAAAAAAATTATCCTACCCATAATTTTGAGTTGACAGCTATCATCTTAGCCCTGAAGTTGTGGAAATATTATTTATACGGAGAGCGTGTGGAGATCTTCATAGACCACAAGAGATTGAAGTACGTTTTTATGCAGACGGAGTTGAACATGAGGCAGCGTCGGTAGTTGCAACTGATAAAGGATTTTGATATATCTTTGGAATATCATCCTCGAAAAGCTAATGTAGTTGCCGATGCTTTGAGTAGGTATCCGGTAGCTATGTGCTTGACGCGGGATCGATATTTGCTGGAAGACTTGGAGAGCTTGGGCATCGAGGTGATAGTTCCTGATTTGGCTATAAAGATGTGGGAATTGCAGATACATTCAGATTTGACGGACATGATCAAGGTAGCCTAGTATGAGGATCTATTTGTAAGGAGCATCAGAGCTCAGGTGAGAGCAGGATTGGAGGATGAGTTCACCATTGCTGAGGATGGATTTTTGAGGCATGGAGTTAGCTTGTGTATGCCTAGTGGGGAGCTGCGTTAGGAGGTATTTCAAAAAGCACATCACTCTCAGTATATTATGCATCCAGGTGCCAACAAGATGTATCGGAATATGCGAGAGAGTGTGTGGTGGTATGGCATGAAGAGTAAAGTGACACAGTTTGTATCCAGATGCTTAGTGTGCCAGCAGGTGAAAGCCAAGAGGCAGAGGCCAGGAGGTTTACTTCAGCCATTATCCATTCCAGAGTGGAAGTGGAAGCACATTACTATGGATTTTGAGTCCGGACTTCCACGATCTCCCGGAGGGAAAGACGCAATTTGGGTCATCGTTGATAGGTTGACCAAGTAGGCCCACTTTTTGCCTTTCAAGGTGGGTTTGTGTCACGCCCCTGTCCCAAAATACATAGGACTAGGACACGTAACCATGCCAGCCGCATGTATATGGCAACTCCAATATATGGAAACCATAACACATGCGTACGTTGTATAATGAATAATAATTCACAAGTGGTAAAACTATCACAAGTCATACGGTATAATCTAAATCTCATCCACACAACAAGTCACAGAGAAGAAATAACTAAACTAGAATCATGAGTCTGAATAATCCAATAATGATAGTCAGGTGGAGACAAATCCACTACCAATGACTATATCAATACTAAAATAAGAGAGAAGAGTATAATCACTAATATAAAATAAGGTGATGATATAAGTGTTAGCTAAAAGATCCATCGCTAGAGATAATCAATGATGCTCAGAAGGTAAGACCTCCTCGGAAGAGATAAGTAGTAAGTCCTGATCCGTGCTCCTGCGAATAGTCATGAACATCTACACTTGGAAAGGGACCAGGTCCTCAGAGGGACGTAACAAGATATATAGAAGCATGCCAATTTGAATACAGTAAACATGCATAATAGGTAGAAAATATATAAGTACGCTATACAAGACAATCTATATAAATGCAAATGAGGACAACTTTTTGACGTATAGGCAGGGTAGGCTACTCTATCTAATCTCACAACTCACACACACGTCAAGAACATCATCAGCCAACATACCGCGGGAGTAGCGACCCTCGTGACACCATAAATCGACATACCGCGGTGGTAGCGACCATCGGACACGACTACCATAGTGTGTGCTAGTTACTACGGTTTACCAGAGTGGTTATAACCCATACGCCTACTGATTGTCCTCTATGATACTAAGTGTCAAGTGTGTGTCAACATATCTAATATATAGTAATGACTGAATAAAACTACACATGCAATAAATATACAAAAATATAATAAGCATACAAAATACTGTAAATAATTTGACAAGATATACTTGCTTCGCAAGAGAGCTGCAACGTGTAACATCAAGGAGTCAAGCACACAGGATCAGAAACTACGGTCCCAGAATGAACATCTCCGGATGCTGAAATAAACATCACAAACATTCCCAGAATAAGCGAGATAGCTAGAAAACACTACCCTTTCGTCCAATCTGGACACAGAGGCAAAATGGTAATTTTGGAACAAAGCGGGCTCCACATGTGGCCCACTTTGACCAAAAAGTGTGCCAGGGATAAATGTCTCGAAATGGGACAAATTATAGGTCAAACCAATTCTAAACGTCAATACGAACTCAACGGTATGTCCAGTTTTGGATTCCGGTGAGCCGAACACAAATTCGCCCAAAAAGTCAACCGTGAGGCCCGCAAATAGGCGGCTTGGTCAACTATCTCAGAATCGCGTGAAACTTGGGTCACAGGACCAGCGTGATGCCACAAATCCAATGGCATAAGTTTCATCTCGTTTTGACGAGCGTACACTAAATGGTTCGGTATTTTGCAAAAGTCACGATACGGGACCTTTTCACGGATACGGGGTGATTTCGACGCGCACACGCGTCCGAATCAGTTTTCCAGAAAGTCCACATATCTGTACATACCATACGCGCCTTTCAGTGCAATTGGTATGCGACGGAGCGGTCCCTTTTGGCGGGGAGCGCTCCGTATCACAAGTTTTAGAAGTTGGAAAAATAGGTTTTTATGAGTTTTTTTACCTAATTTAATTCAGCATGCAGCATCAAATAAAATAATATAATTAACAGAATTTAATCTCGGTTTGGTGGTCTTCGCATAGCAAAAAGAAAAACTAAATTTGGATCTCTGTGGTGGGATATACGAGTCTGTAAACATTGATATTTACAACAGTTTTTTCTGAGAATAAAAGTGGTCATTTTCTCCTACTTTGCCTCGATTTTGCCTAGGGTTACGCACTGTTCGAGGTAAACTAATACACATAGATGGAATAGGGATAGGTCGTGAATATACCGGTGAAGACGGGGTCGAGTTTGGTCGAGCGAGGGCACGGGAAACGAAGCCTGAACAGAGGTAAGTTGCTGTCCAGCACTTGCTGTCGCGAGGCGCTCGAACGACGACGTGGACGTGTGGTTGGCAGGCAGCGCTGGGGCTCCGGCGGCTGTGGTGTCGAGACTGAAGGCAGCGGATAGGTCGAGGAGATGAAAATGGGTTGAAGAATTAGGGTTAGGGTTTGGGGTTTTGCAATAGGAGATGATATATATAGGGATTGAGGGAGCGGGGGTCTCGCTCGCGCGGGTCTGTGGGAATGCGGCTGCTGCTACTTAGTTAATTAAGCGGGCCGGGTTAATTTAGGTAGCGAGTTGGGTAGGATATGGGTTTGGGTTTTGATTCATTTTATAATTCTTTTTCTTATTCCTTTTCATTTCTATTTTCTTATTTCTTTTCTATTTTCTTTTATTCTATTATATTTTCATTTTATAATAAACTATATATATATATAAAAAATTCTAAAATTTAATTTTAGTGCATACAATTAGTCTATCAACTGTCCGCAAGGTCTCCTACATGGGATAAATTAAGGAAAAATAATAATTGCTCCGAAAATCCTTTATTGCATAAACACCTAGAAATAAAAATCCAATAATTTTTATTTTTTCTAATTAGCTAATAATTACTATAGATCAATTAAATAATTAATTAAATAGTTAATACGGTTTTTTAAATTAGAGGTTTTACAGTTTGTCTACGGAGAAGCTGGCAGAGATATATGTGAGGCAGATCGTTATGATGCATGGAGTTTCCGTCAGCATAGTCTCGGATCAGGATAGTCGTTTCACTTCTCATTTCTGGAGGAGTTTGCAGGATAGTTTGGGTACTCAACTCAAGTTCAGTACTGCATATCATCCCCAGACATATGGGCAGTCAGAGAGGACTATTCAGACTCTCGAGGATATGTGGCGCACTTGTGTACTAGATTTTGGGGGTTCTTGGGAGGACCATCTCCATTTGGTAGAGTTTTCTTATAACAACAGCTATCAGGCTTGTATAGAGATGTTACCTTTTGAAGCTCTGTACGGTCGGAGGTGTCGTACTCCCTTGTCATGGGACGATGTTGGAGAGAGAGTTTTGCTTGGGCCAGAGATGGTTGTAGATGCAGCAAAGAAGGTTCAGTTTCTCAGAGACAGACTTCGTGTGGCGCAAGACAAACAACGACATTGGGCTGATATCCACCGGAGACCTTTGGAGTTCGAGGTATAGTTAGATTTTTGTTTTGTGCTTGATTTTGGTTATTTGTTATAGATTAAGTTCTTAAGGTGGTATTTTATTCTAGGTGGGTGGTTTGGTGTTTCTGAGGATTTCTCCGACCCGAGGCACGATTTGCTTCAGTGGAGGCGGGAAGCTTAGTCCGCGATTCATCGGACCTTTCACTATTCTAGAGAGGATCGGTACAGTTGCTTATAAACTAGATTTGCCACCTGCATTAGAAGGAGTGCACAACGTGTTTCATGTGTCACAGTTGAGACGGTACGTGGCAGATCCTAGTCATGTATTGGATCACTCGGAGATAAAGGTGGGCCCTACTCTTAACTATCCAGAGCAACCAGTTGAGATTCTGGATCGGAGAGAGAAGGTGCTGAGGAACCAGACTATTCCTTTGGTGTGCGTCGCATGGAGGCATCACTCTCCGGGGGAGTCTACCTGGGGGAGAGAGGATGAAATGCGAGAGAGCTATCCATATTTGTTTGTGCTTTGAGGTATGTTCTTTCCTAGTTATGGTATGTTCTTTCATAGTTAGTTATGTTCTTGTCACTACCATATTTTCTAGGAATGGATATTTTAGTAATTTCATATTTAATTAAATATTGTGCATGATAAATAATTATTTGTTGTATTATTTAATTATTTTTAGATGTTATTTATTTATTTTGGACTTGTGTTAGTGGACCTAACTAGTTTAGTTTAGACTCATGGACCAACATGAATTAATTGATAGAATTTAGCCCATTTAGAAAGTTCATTGATTAGGAGATGGATTAAATTAATTAAACTATTAGACTAGAAGCTTCCCTCCTTAATTATTTCTTCATGAGAGGCCCCAAGGGATATATTGGATAATTCATAGTAGCTTGAGGAAGGAGAAAGGAGGGTCGGCCAATATGGAGAGAGGGAAAATTATTCTCTCTCATCTTTTCATTTGGAAACTAGATCTAGAAATTTTCTCAACCAAATTCCTTCATTCTCACTTCATTTTCCTACCAAAATTTTATACCAATTCCTTCCCAAATCACCATTGGAGGCTAGTGGAGCAAGGATCTAGAAGGAGGAAGCAAAGATCTACAAAGAGGAGCAATGATCTACAAGTTGGAGGCCAATTTTATCATATTTGGAGGTTGCATTGGGAATCTATCTTCCAATAGGTACAATTCAGTTTTTTTCCCCTTAAATTAAGTTCTAAATCTGATATTTAACCATAAGAAATCAACCCATATTCATAGGCTACCCATAGGATTTGGTTTTGTGTTCATAGGAGGCCTTTTGAGAAAGTTATGGTACTTTTTGTGTCAATTTTAGGGGAATTCCGAGATTGACATTTTGTTGTGTATATCAATTGGTCCTATAGATCAATTTGGCATATTCTTGTATGTTTGGGGCTAGTGTCGTGTCTACAATTGGATACATATAGGTTATATTCTATCAATTTGGTGATACGTGTTGATTTGGGGGTTTTTCTTCCGACACGGGACTTTGTACATATCATATTTTGACACAGACACATAGATTTATATTTGACTCTTCGTATTGTTCATAAATAATATATATGACTTGGTTGTGTCCTTCGGGATACGTTTGGATGTGTGGTGGACTCGTGTCGCATGCGTATCCTAGATCTAGTGGGATACGGAGTGATACGTTCCATGAGATATGCAAATTATATGTAGATCTATTTTCTTGTGTTCTTGATATTAATTGTATATATGTATATATATATTTATTGTTATATATTGTTGTTACATATATGGATGTAATAAATATCATAGATCTATGGATCTAAGTATATATTTATGTATATTGTATGTAGGTTTTATTCTACATATGTATGAACTATTTAATAGTATAGTGTATGTATATATATATTATAGTGTATATATGTTATGGTTATGTATTATGTATATATATATATATATATATATATATATATATATATATATATATATATATATATATATATAAAAGTTGTTATATTATATGTAAATACTTATATAATACATGTATACATATTATTTTATAGTTATATATACATATACATGTATGTGTAGTTATATATATATAGATTAGTATATATGTATGGGTGTATATATATTCATATGTAGTAATTTCATGTATTAGTAATTATAGGATGTAAGTATAAATTATATATATATATATATATATATATATAAAAGTTGTTATATTATATGTAAATACTTATATAATACATGTATACATATTATTCTATAGTTATATATACATATACATGTATGTGTAGTTATATATATATAGATTAGTATATATGTATGGGTGTATATATATTCATATGTAGTAATTTCATGTATTAGTAATTATAGGATGTAAGTATAAATTTTATATATATATATATATATATATATATATATATATATATATATATATATATATATATATATATATTGTTTATACGACAGCAGCAAAGACGACGACAATAGCGTAGCTACAAAGCAGCAGCTGCAAAAGTATACAACAACAACAGCGACAACAGCAAAGGCGAAAGCAGTAGTGTAGCAACAAAGCAGCAGCAACAACATTAGCATACAGCAGCAGCAGCGACAGCAGTTTAGGAATGGCAGCAGAACCGTCGCTAAAACAACAGAGTATCATAGTATCAGTGGCTTCAGCGACAATCAACAGCGGTCATTAGTGACAGTTTGGCAGATTTCCTATTATTATTATTATTATTATTATTATTATTATTATTATTAATATTATTATTATTATTATTATTATATATATATATATATATATATATATATATATATATATATATATATATATATATATATATATATATGTAAATATATTCCTATATTGCTAATAGTATTTATAGTATACTATATATACAATAATTAGTATAACATGTATACAATTACGGGTAGTTAGTATACACAAGTTTTGGGGTATTACCTTGTGATACCAAGGTAAGTACCAAGGTAATTGGGGATACCCAAGGTATTGGGTTTGGGTATCAAGATTATGAGTTAATGTTGTGATACCTAGTTGGTTCAAAACCAAGGTATCTATATAATGTTTGTAATTAGGATTTTATATTATTACTAATTGTTTGACTTATATATATAATATTTTACCTATTGATTTACGTATCCGGGGATATGGTATCCTAGTATTTAAGATATGGGTTTTGTGACCTAGACTTTAGTACTTGAACCCAATATCTTTGTGTTAGACTTGTGCAACCTAGAAATAGGTAGTTGACCATAGTTTGACCATAGTAGACCTTAGAGTTGACTTAGTTTAACTTTTGACTTTGAATTGACTTGTTGACTTACAAGTTGAATAGTTCAACTTATTTTCTTTTCGGAACCTTGTATTCATGTTTTATTCTGTATCTAGGTCTTCGAGACACCAGACATCTGTAAGACTATTCTTTGGACTTCAGGCGAGTACATTCTCTGATAGTTTCTCATTTATGATATCCTCTATGTTCATTTTATATAGTGTAGATATCCATGTTCTCTTGACACTATGGTTAAACGGAATGGTATATCCGGATCTCGTCATGAGATGTTATTCCTTGTTATATGGTGTATCTTGTGCAAGCCTTGTTTCATTGATTATCTTGTACATGTACAAATACTGATTCTCGGGAAGACTAGCTATCTTCTTGGGGAATCTGGTGCCATAGGGTACCATGGTTGGATCTATTATATTAGTCGAGGGTGGAGAGTATTTTAGTGTAGATATGTGATCATACCCTCCTTGTATCAAGTCTTGCATTGAATAGTGTCAATCATACATCGCATATATGATTAGCCAGGCCATAAATCTTGTATCATGTTCCCAAGCCGATCACATGTTAAAGCTAGTACTCATACACTTAGTCATTAGTATTCTTGTTCATCGACATATTGCTCATTATTGTATTTATTCCAGCATTTTCTTATTGTATATATATCTCTCGTATCTATTGTGCATCTTGTATATTCACATCTATTTATTGTTACATAGTTTTTATCATTGATTAGAACTGATGTTAGAGATGTACTCTACTCCTTTCCTGACTGGATATATTTTTCCCAGAAGATACTGAGGACTGGTACCTTACACATTATGGACATCAGGATGTTGTGGGCTTAGAGTCAGAGAGCCTGGCTCAAGAGAGACTTATCCCGACTGAGATAGATGACCCAGGATTAGTACATTTTTAGTATTTCTTGTACTAGATTTGTCTCCAGCTTATTTGTTAGTATTCTTTCAGACTCATTGATGTATTATTTTAGACTCATGAGTTGTATGTGACTATTTCTATTCTTTATCATATTCATGCTTGTTTCTATCTTAGACCTGTGATTGAGTATATTGTTTTGTTGGTGGTTTATTATATTGCTAGATAGATTACCAAGACAGTGTTCTACCGTCAATTCTGTGGCGTAGGCTAGGCGTTGTTTTCGATTTGCATCCTTACATCGGGTGTGGGTCGTGACACAAAGTAAACTAGAAATTACTGCTTGCTCCGGCTTACTACTTCTGCTGTTGCTGCAGCTTACTGCTTCTACTTCTGCTGCTGCTTCTTGCTGCTTCTGCTGTTGCTTCTTGCTGTTTCTGCTGCTGCTTTTTGCTGCTTATCCGGCCTGCTTATTGGTCCCCCTAGCTCATATGCACACATCTACACACACACACACACACACACACACACACACACACACACACACACATATATATATATATATATATATATAATATCAATTATAACTATAATACTCTAATAGCTATAACCAAGGTAAATTTAATTGTAACACAAAGAATCAAATACGTAGAGTGCACCGCACCCGTATCACATTCAATCTATGATATGCTTGTGATATGGCTCCACCACACTACCAAAAATACTCCGAAGGACACAGGCAAGTCTAAAATCATAATTAGAAGCAACACGAAGTGTTAGCTATTCGTCTATGTGCCCGTGTCAAAATATGACATGCTCAAACCCCCGTGTCGGAAGAAAACCTCTAAATCAACCCGTATCGCCAAATGTTAGGATACGGCCTACACGTATCCAATTATACACACGACACTAGTCACACATAATTAAACACATGTCAATTTGGTCTAATTAACCTATTAACAAATACAAGATGTGCCAATCTTGAAATTTCTCCAAAATACACAGAAAACACCACTTAACTTTCTTTATAGGCCTCCTATGAACCTAATTCCACTTCCTATGGGTAGCCTTAGTACATGGGAGTGTTCCTAATGATTAAATTATAGAGAGAAAAAACTGAATTGTACCTATTGGAAGATGGATTCCCAATACAATTCTCCAAATGAGTGTCAAGTGCCTTCAACTTGTAGATCCTTGCTTTCTCCTTATAGATCCTTTCTTTCTCCTTATTTTAATAGCCTCCAATGATGATTAGAGAAGGAATTGGGAAGGAATTTGGGTAGGAATTGGTGTAGGGATGACAAAATTTGGAAGAGAAAAATTCTAGATCTAGATTAGGAATAAAAAATAAAGAGAGAGAGTCTCTCTCCTCCCTCTATGGTGGCCTGTCTCTACCCCTCCTCCAAGCTACTATAAATTATCTACAATTTTCCTTGGGGCTTGTCATGAAAGAATTAATTAAGGAGGGAAGGTTCTAATCCAATTGGATTAATTAATTAATTCATTCTCCTAATGAATGGACTTACTATTGGGCTCAAATCTAACTAGAATAAAATGTGGTCTATGGATCTAATCTAAACTAGTTAGGTCCACTACTATAAGTCCAAAATCAAATACTAACATCTAACAATAAATAAATAATATAATAAATAATATTTATAATATGCATAATATTTAATATTATATTTCTAAAATAAATAACCATGCTAAATTATTAAACTATCCCCAGCTGGAAAAGTAAGGGTGACAAACCTACCTACCTTAGAAAAATTTTGTCCTCGAAATTAAGGAAGAAACTAACTACCAAAGAATCAATACAAGCAAGAAAGAATTATACCCCACGTATCAAAAAGATAAGGATATCGCTCGCGCATCTCGGCCTTTCACTCCCAGGTACTCTCTCCTGGCGAGTGATGGCTCCACACGACGCACACCAAAGGAATCGTGTGGTTCCACAGCATCTTCTCCTTGCGGTCTAAGATATCCATGGGCTGCTCTGGATAGCTGAGTGTCTGACCAACCTCGATCTCTGAGTGATCTAGTACATGTCTAGGATCTACCATGTACCGTCTCAGCTGCGACACGTGGAACACGTTGTGCACTCCCCCTAATGCAGACGATAAGTCTAGTCTGTAGGCCACTGCACCGACCCTCTCAAGAATATCGAAAGGTCCAATGTACCGTGGACTAAGTTTTTCGTCTCCACCAAAATAAATCGTGTCTCGTGTCAGAGAAATCATCAAGAAAACCAGATTGCCAACCTAGCACGAAACTCAGCCTTAGCACTCTAACAAAAAAATCATAAGTAATGCAAAACAAAATCTATACCTCAAACTCCAATGATCTCTGGTGGCTATCGGCCCAATGCCACTGTCTGTCCTACGCCAATCGAAGTCTATCCCTGATGAGCTTTACTTTCTCAGCTGCATCCACGACCATCTCTGGTCCCAATAAGGATCTCTCACCAACATCATCCCATGATAACGGAGTGCAGCATCTTCGTCCATACAATACCTCAAATGGTGACATCTCGATACTGGCCTGGTAGTTGTTATTGTAAAAAAAACTCTACAAAGTGAAGACGATCCTCCCAAGAGCCTCCAAAATCCAAAACACAGGTGCGTAGCATGTCCTCGAGAGTCTGGATAGTACTCTCCGACTGTCCGTCTGTCTGAGAGTGATATGCGGTATTTAACTTGAGATGAGTGGCCAAGCTAGACTATAAACTACTCAAGAAGTGGGACTTGAAGTAACTATCCTAATCCGAGACTATGCTTATAGGAACTCCATTCAATCTGACTATCTGACGTACATACATCTTCACGAGCTTCTCCGTAGACGTACCCACTTTGAATGGCAGAAAGTGGGCTGATTTGGTCAACCTGTCTACGATGACCCAAATTACATCTTTACCTCCTGGAGAATGTGGAAGCCCTAAAACAAAGTCCATCATCACATGCTCCCACTTCCACTCTGGAATAGGAAAAGTTTAAAGCAATCCACCTGGCCTCTGTCTCTCTGCCTTTACCTGTTGGCATACCAAGCATCTGGATACGAAGCTAGCCACTTCCAGCTTCGTACAATACCACCGAACATGCTCTCTCATATCCCTATACATCTTGTTGGCACCAGGATGTATAGAGTAGTGAGATCGATGCGCCTTCTAAAGAATCTTCTCGTGCAATGCTCCACTCGATACACACAATCTGGTACCGTGTCGCAATAATCCATCATCTGCAATGCTGAAGTCCTCTACCAATCCTATCCGGACCTATCCTCTAATGCTCCTCAGAGACTTATCCTAGAACTGTGCGACTCTGATCTTGTCTATCAACTCTGACTGTACCTGAAGTCCCCACATCTGTGCTGCAACTCCAGGAACTAATACCTTAATACCCAAGCTATCAAGATCAACCAATAAATGTATGTCCCTAGTCAAGTACATAGCCATTGGATACCTGCTCAAGGCATCCACGACTACGTTATCCTTCCCTGGATGATACTGCAAAGCAATATTGAAGTCCTTTATCAACTCCAACCACCGTTGTTGTCTCATATTGAGATCTTTTTGTGCAAATACATATTTCAAGCTCTTGTAATCTGTAAGGATCTCTACCCGCTCTCCATACAACTAGTGCTTCCACAGTTTAAGCGCAAAAATAACTACTGCAAACTCTAAGTCTTGGGTAGGGTAATTCTTCGTATGTGGGCATAATTGCCTGGAAGCATAGGCAATCACCTTCCCGTTCTGCTGCAACACACAACCCAAACCCTTACCCGATGCATCACTATATATAAAAAATCCTTCTGCCCCTGATGGAAATGTCAATATTGGAGTTGTAGTCAACCTCTTCTTTAGCTCCTCAAAAGCAAACTGACAATCCTCAGTCCAGATGAACTCCACGTCCTTCCTGGTTAGTCTAGTCATTAGCTTCCCAATCTTGGAAAAATCCTAAACAAACCTCTGATAATAGCCTGCCAGTCCAAGAAAACTCATGATCTCCGTTACTGAACTCGGGGTAGACCATGACTCAACTGCTAAAATCTTCTTCGGGTCTACTGAGATCCTGTCTCCTGTAATCACATGCCGGAGGAATTCAACCTTATCAAGGAAGAACTCACACTTTGAAAGCTTGCCATATAGCTTCTTCTTCCTAAGGGTCTCCAGAACTATCCTCACATGCTTCTCATGCTCCTCTACGGTCTTCGAATAAATTAATATATCATCAATGAATACTACCATAAACTGATCCAAGTACTGATGAAACACCTTATTCATCAGGTTCATGAATACCGCCGGGGCATTGGTCAACCCAAACGGTATCACCAAGAACTCAAATAGCTCATACCGAGTCCTGAAAGCTATCTTCGGAATATTTTTCTTCTTCACTTTTACCTGGTGGTACCCCGACCTCAAGTCTATCTTTGAGAATAGCTTTGCTCCGCTCAAATGATCAAATAAATCGTCAATCCACGACAACGGGTATTTATTCTTGATAGTGAGGTTATTGAGTGCCCTATAGTCGATACACATGCGTACCGACCCATCCTTCTTTTGTACAAATAATACCGGTACACCCCACGATGAGGAACTGGAGCGGATGATGCCCTTGTCCTGTAACTCATCCACTTGCTTCTTCAACTTTGCCAGTTCGTACTTGTTCACCCTATAGACATGCTTTAATATTGGCTCTGCACCTGGCACTAAGTCTATAGAGAACTACACATCTCTGTTTGATGGCAACCCCGGTAACTCCTCCAAAAAGACGTCCATATACTCAGCAATCAATGGATGTAGCAGCTCCTGCTCTTCTACCAAAGCTCCACAAAAGTCTCCTTCGCTCTGCTCTGCTATGCTGCTCCCTTGACGAACTCAATCTCTAGCTCTCTTGGTGTCTGGAATAAAACTTTGCCTCCTCGATAATCTATACTAGTATGGTGCATATTCATCCAATCCATCCCGATCACTATATCGTAGCCCAAAAATGGTATTACAAGTAGACATATGCTCAACTCTCGGCCTCTCAAGGAAACTCTCCGGTCCTTGTAAATATCACTGACCAGGATAATGCCACCCCCGGTCATGATCTTGCAAGTCCTCGCCAATGGTTTAGTCTCAAGGTGATATTTCAGAGCAAAAGATTCAGATACAAAACTATGTGCAGCACCGGAATCAAATAAAGTATGAGATAGAAAAGAATCAAGATAGAATGAACCTGAGATAACATCATCGACTGGATCCTCCACCTTGATGGCCAAGGCAAAAGCTCGCCTCTGTCGCTGGGTACCTCTCTGTTGCTGCTGGTGCTGAGCGAACTGCTATTGTTGTAGTGGTAGAGGAGGTCCTCTCTGCTGTCCCGTTGGTGGTCTCGCGGGTGCTCTTTGTACCTGAGCTCTGCCCTGAGTCGGACGAGCTGGAACTTTAGGACAAGCCTTCAACTGATGGCCTCCTGATTTACAGAATAAGCACTGGCCCAATCTCATCCTGCATGCATCCCATCCATGTACCTGCTTCTTATAGAAGGTGCAAGGAATATATGGCCTCTAGATCTGGTGTATTTATTGTGTCGGCGCTCTAGCTAGTCCAAGATACTACTGCCTCGGTTGCTGGAAGTGCCTCTGGTGCTGCTGTTGAAAGTGAGGCTGCTTCATTATACCAGTGTTGGTACTGGATCCTCCTATGTCTCTCGGCCACTTAGAGCCAAGCTCTAGATCATCCTCTGCCTGCTATGCCTATCTCATAATCACATCAAAAGTAGTGGTGGGATCTCCATTCGTATGTGATTTGATCTCCCTATTTAGGCCCTTTCTGAACTTTATGGCTCTTCCTCTGGGGTTCATCCCCTCCACAAAGTGGCCTAATATGCAATACTCTACCACATATTCATCCACCGTCATACCTCCCTGAAGGAGGTTATTGAACTGGCTCTCTAGAGATGTCATAGCATATGGAAAAAACTTTTCCCTGAAGAGCTATTTGAAAGCTTTCCTAGTAAGTCCTGGTGCTGAGATCCTGGGGTCCTTCCTGAACCAAGTCAATGCAATGTCGAACATTATGCTCCATGCGGCCTCTATCTGCAACCTCTCTGGAATCTGTGCCAGCCGTAGGTTTCTCTCAATGTCTTCTATCCAATCATCAACATAAATGATCCCTTTAGTGCATTAAAGTCCTTCAGCCCCATCCTCTTGAAATCTATAATAGTCCCTGACCTCGGCTGCTACGGGGTGAACTGAGGTGGTGCCATCTGTGGCTGGGCTAAAGTGCCTCTCTCGACTGTTGCGAGCGCAATCTGGTAAGCATTCTCAATGCCTTGCCTCATAACCTTTGACTGACGCTACTGTACCTCCATTATCTGCTGAAAGAGCACAAATAACTGCGTCTGATCTACTACGGATGGTGGGGGTGGAAGATCTCTAGGAACTGTCGGCGCTGCCCTTTATACCAGAGGTGGAGCACCTTTAAAAGCTGCTGCGGAAATGCCCACCTGGATTGGTAAAACTGACCTATGGAACGTAGTTGCTGGGACAGCGTCTGTTGGTACTGCCCTCAGAGGTGATGAAGTGACTGACCTCGCTGACATTGTGCTATAGCACTGGAAATGCATCTTCGACGGCATCTTCAAGATAGATGGAACAAAGGAATCAATATTGAGTATGATACGATATCATCAAAGAATGACAGATTTTATTCAAAGCAAACATTCAATAGATAAGGATAGCAGAACTGATATTTGGAAGTATTTCCAAGTTTGGATTGAGTATACTCCCAACCTATATCCTATATCCTAAAACAGGCTTGTAGCAGTACTCTAGGTGAGCACTACTACGATATCGCTCTACTTGCGACTCTAGATGACAGAAATGACCTGCATGGGCCACCACTAAAAACTTATCATGACCCGCACCCGGATATTTGAGCACGAGTACGTGGGTACGTCCAGCCTACGCCGTAGCATCGACGGTAGAATATTGTCTGAGTCAACTCTACTATCTAAACATCCCAAACAATATATATATATATGGTACCTGTCAATCATCTCAACTCCAAACGGAGGAATAATATGGTATCTAATAAATATAAACTATACTCAATCATAATGCAAACTAGGAAAGATAAAGCACGATATGGAATAATGAAAGAAAGAGTCACAATACATCCATAATACTGAAATAATATATAAATGCCAATAACCTCAATAAAACTCTAATACAAGTTTAACAATAATCTAAACCTCCTCAGGCTCTGGTACTAAGTCCTCCTAGTCTAAATGAGTATCCTCTAATGGAACACCATCCTGCGGTCCGTAGTATGTAGGCCACTGGTCTTTGAGCCAATCATCTAAAAAATATATCTAGTCAAGATTTGAGTGAAGTACATACCTCTGAAAGCAGTTTCAATACATAATTGAGCATATAAAATAGATAATATAAAAGAATACAAGATAACTAAACAATATAATAAAATAAACTAGAGTGAACAGGTAATGTATTGGAATGAAGAACATACAATAGAATATCTGCAATATGAGAAAAATAAATAAAATTTAGCCAATGTGCCATGGAATATAAGTTCATTATATGGTCGGTTTAGGTTGAACAAGAATACAATATGGTAACTCGATTATACGTGTGGTATGTAATCGACATGTACACGAATACACTGGAGCTTGATCACATAATCAACTCATATTCCCCCATCCCTAACCAATACCAATGGATCCAATCGCGACACGTTACAAACACGAATATGGGCACACTGAACACGAGAAGTTTGTGAACACGAAGTATACTAAATCAATACTCGATACATATGATAAAATACATTTGAAAGAATACTCGCTAAACACGGGAAGGGATAATATCTCCTGACAGGATCCATGTAGTACCAGTCCGTGAAACCACTGTGTCGGAATCAAATATACAGTTCTAGAATATGAGATATATAGACTATTATGAAAGAAAAACTAACAAAAAAATGCACTCGTCTGAGGTCTTGAGCAAGGTGTGTCTCTCGATGCCCAAGTTGGTGTTACATAGACCTATATATGGAATATTGCATCAATACAAGGTTTTGGAATGAAAATAATTTAAACGAGTTCAATTCTAGGTCATAAAGCCATTTCTAAGTCGAAATAGTCAAACTAGGTCAACTCTAGGTCAAACTAGTAAAAATTGGTCAAACTAGCTATTTTTAGGTTGTATGAGTCCATCTCTAGGATATTGGGTCCATACACTATGTAACTAGGCTATAGTAGCTATGTTAGGATAGTACGATACCAACACATTACCGTATGATAAGATACGTAAGTTATTAGATATGAAAATACAATATATATATATATATATATATATATATATATATATATATATATATATATAAACTCAATACCTTGAGTATAAACCAAAACCTTGACATTACCTTGGTATCACAAGGTAATCCAATATCTAACATTAACAAACTAACCAGACATACCTCAATATACACTAACATGGATTTATACTTATAATAATACTATACCAAACTAACATACTAACCTACCTAATTGATATGATACCTCAACTCTCATTACCTTGGTGTAACTCAAGGTAAACTAGAAATAATATTGACCAATGCTAATGCTAACTAGTGCCTATATATATATATATATATATATATATATATATATATGAGGTCATATTTACTAACTAACATATATACATAACTAACTAACAATATTAACTAACTTAGCTTATCTATAACTTAATCTCTAAGCACTTGTGCTACACACTAATGCTACTGCTGCATATTGTTGCTACTTCTGCTTATCGCTGCTACTACTTATTACTTCTGCTGCTACTGCTGCAGCTTACTGCTTCTGCTGTTGTTGCAGCTTACTGCTTGCTGCTAGTGCAGCTTACTACTTCTGCTGCTGCTGTAGCTTACTGCTTGATGCTTCTGCAGCTTACTGCTTCTGCTGCTGCTTCTTGCTGCTTCTGTTGCTGTAAACTCCCTCACCCAAAATAGGTATTTTGTGTATATTTTATATTATTATATTTATTATATATGTTGAATTTATTTAGAATATGCTCTTAGTTATTTAGAAAATAAAGTTCTTGATATATTTACTTATATAAATATTCATTTAGAATTATTTTAGGTTATTTTAGATTTTTGGAGATTTTTCTAGAATTTTTGGTAATTAAAACTTAGAAAATATAAATTTCTAGGACTTCTATGATTTACTATACGACCATACTTGCATGTCGTTCCTACCAAATATTTATTTTAGTTTAAAATATTTAAATATATTTACTTGGCCTAAAATAATTAGCCTAGTATGGTCGTAGGGAAACAATATATAAAATAAAGATAGAGGGCTCTAGATAGCATCATGGATAGTAGGCCAAGTAAATTTATTCTTTGTTAAGGGCTCATAGTTTGCTAGGATTATAGTTGTAGCCTTGAATGTGAAATTTTTTATGCTTGGTAGTTAGAACTTGATAGTTAAGTTATTCTTGTAGATTGAGACCTGGTGCTTATCCCTTAGTTTTAAATTGCGTAACTTGTACCACACCTCAATACGAGTTATATTCCCTTTCCCCTTAAACGGCCAGTAACTCTTCTATCCTTACTATTGACACATGTTCTATGAGCACTATGATTAAGACTTAGGATGACCATTACCTACATAAAAAGGATACCCTAATCAATACCAAGATTTTTCCTCATATACCCTAATAAAGAGTTTCTGTTTTATTTACATGTGCAAGATTATTGTGTAGGACCCTCTTAAGACTGTCACCGTATTAGTTTAATTTTTATAAGTTGGGTAGTATACCTCACCACCTAGTATTATATAGCCCTTGTGATCCATTGATGAAGTGTAACTGAATGGCATTAATTGTATGCTAACATAAGATGATAGTGTTTATTCAGACTATAGAACTTAGAGGCTCACACCCCTACTTTGTCGACTATCGACTTAGACAAGGAATTAATATGACAACTGTAGAAATTGTGTAGTCTTTCATTATTATTGCTTATTTTGCTTTTGTTTTTGTGAACTTGAATTGTTATGAACCTTCTTTCATCATAATCTAGCGTATTCATATTTGCTGTACTACCTTGATTTATGCTGCTATTATAGCCTAGTTTTTGCAAGCTTATTCTTTATCAAGCTTGTTCACTACATATGTATTAGTGGGCGCCCACAATAATGCATTTCAGAATCAGTGTATTAGGGTCTAGCTAACCTTAGTGTGCTTGGTTCGCCCTTCGCATAACTACTTTACGTGGATTGAGATATGTAGTGATTAGTAGACGAATATACCTACCCTCTAGATACGACAAAGCATATCATATCAAGTACATAACTGCACCGATGTGAGCATGCGAATAGGAAATTATCAAATTAAGATTTCAATCCACAACTGTCTTGACAATTCCCATTTGAATTCTTTAAACGCTTTGATTCCCATACTTCCATTCTATTACCCCTCCTTGAACTCTTTTCCGTTGCTTTCCGTCTTCCCTTGTTTCGGAAAGACGAAATCTCGTGCTTGGATATAAGTGATACACAGATAGTACAAGATATACCCCATAGGCCAATCATATTATTTGGTGACTATCTTTCATAATTGATTAAGGGCATATCACATATGATATAGTTGGTGTTAAAGTTTGAGGATTGAATGACATGAGAAAATAAATTGAGAAATATTTTTCTTAAGTGTAAGAGCCTTATGTGATAGATGGGTAAATTCTAAGTTGGGTAGAAATTGCAGTATTAAACTTGAGGAGAATTCTTTTAGATTGTGATCAAGTAGGATTAGATTGAGAGATTAAGTCCTTTTAAATGTGGAGAATTTTAAAAGAGGGATTAAGATAATGAGGATTTAATAAATTTTAAAAATCTTGATATTGAGGACCCAATATTTATACTTTGAGCACATGATTTAAATTTTGTATATTGAAGGATGAATCATCGATTTAAATTTTGAGGATAAATATAGAATTTTAGACTTGAACAATCGATTAATTAGATTTAAATTTTACAATTTAATGATTTGAATTAAAAGTTCAATTTTAATTGTTGGGTCACCTATTTGAAATATTGAGGATGTAAATTGAGTTTAAATATTTGAATAGTACAAAATTCTTAAGTTAAGAATAGGAATAAGATTTGATTAGAATTGTTTATTGTTCAAAGTCTAGAGGAGATTATGATAGTTGGAAATTATGATATAAATTTTGATGTGGGATGTCATATAGACTTGAGTCAGATTTGGATGTTGATTATTTAAAAATCGAGAAGAGATTACGACAGGTTGAATTTTGATTTAAACAGTAGTTATATTAATTTTGAAGTGATCACGATAGATTCGAATAGATTTTGTTATTTAAATTTTTGGAAGAGATTGCGATTGACATACCTTATGTACGAATGTGAAGAATTTAACAAATTATGTCTTATTTTAATTTCGAGGACGAAATTATTTTAAGTTGGGTAGATTATAAACTCCCTCACCCAAAATAGGTATTTTGTGTATATTTTATATTATTATATTTATTATATATGTTGAATTTATTTAGAATATGCTCTTAGTTATTTAGAAAATAAAGTTCTTGATATATTTACTTATATAAATATTCATTTAGAATTATTTTAGGTTATTTTAGATTTTTGGAGATTTTTCTAGAATTTTTGGTAATTAAAACTTAGAAAATATAAATTTTTAGGACTTCTATGATTTACTATACGACCATACTTGCATGTCATTCCTACCAAATATTTATTTTAGTTTAAAATATTTAAATATATTTTTTGTAATTTATTTAGAATTTTAAGAAATTTATTTAGATTTTAAAATTATTTAGGATTTATTTGGATATATATAGTCTTAATATTAGATAGATACTATTAATAAGATTTTATAAATTATTTGTATTATCTTTAATTATATTTAAGATTATAAAGTATTGAGATAATTCAAACTCTATTTTAAATGAATTCAAATCCTGAACCTACTAGGAAATCAACTTTATGCATATCCTATCCTTATTTAAATTCATCATAATCCTATCCAAATTAACCAATCCTATTCTTATTTAATTAAGTAGTGTCCACCATTATATATACCTCATCCTTCATATTTTTCTTTCCCAAATTCCTCTCTTTTTCGTCCAAAAATAGTCAAAATTTGTCATAAATTCAGCCTCATTTTCTACTAGTTATGACGAATTAAAAAGACGATATCTCCTAGCTCCGGACTCCAAACACGCTGCAGTTTTTTTTGTTAGAACGATAATGAGGTTAGATTTCTGATAATATAAATTGTTTTTCTAAATTATTAGTATTAAATTCTGGAAAATTCATAGAGCACAGCATGTCCAAAAATAGACGTGTTTCGATGTTTTCGCGATTTCGGGAGAACCAGGAATCAGAATCACGAACCGTTTAAAGTTTCGGAAAGCTGATGTCGAGATCATCGACATATATTTTTCCCAGAATTTATTTCGAAGTATTTACATACTGTTAATTCTGTAGAACTTTTAGGTTAGAATTTAACCATCGGTGCACAATACAAAATTTGTATGTGCCATAATTTCCAAACGAATTTGAATTCAAACGAGCCGTAAATTCCAGTATGTTTTTGATGCTGAAATCTACAAGAAATCATGCATGAAAGTCGAGTTTGTATCGGTTGACTTTTTGGTCAACAGATCGCCTCGATTTGCGTGCCATGAGTCTCGAGTTGATAAAATTCAGTTTCTTTGGACAAAATTTAGGAATTAACATAAAAATCAGAATAATAAGATTAAAATAGGATTTTAGAGTAATTATTCCAAAATTAAATAAATTAAAATAAATTAATGGTTATATTATTATATAGTTATATGAATATATATGTAAGTAAATGCTAATTGATAATTATGACTAAATATTCAGACTGTATGACCCTAGGACATCGTGGACTATCCCATACTTACCTTGACCATGTTGACCCTAAGAAATTATGAATTTTTCTGCCTTGCGTACACTAACGTACTGGCATAGACACCTGTCAGTTGACTGACTGATTTCGTACAGTACTTGAAGACGCGACACCCGCGTAATTCAATGCGTAATTGACCGTGTTAGATGACTAGTGTTACCCCTAGTATACCCCCTGATTCCAGTGTAAATGTGGTTGAGTATGTGCTAGTGTAATGACTAATAATTCTATTATATTATATTTATGTGTACATAGGATATTGGATTGTTCTGCGCGATTTCTGGAGCAGGTTATTGGTACATTGCAGCTTCCTTGTCAGGCAAGTATACCTTGCCATTGTACTGTTATTTATATTCCATATGTTGCATGCATCTTTATTTTCTTTCTTTAGTTCATATATTTTAACTGTTATATAAAATGCGCGCGACGTTGACGTCGCAATATATTTTTATTTATGTATTTGCATTGACCTTGTTCATGAGACTACCCCATTATCATGTAGCACCATTAGGTTCATTGGCCGTGACACAGTGGTTACACGAGTGTGAGTCTCATATAGATCACGGACTGCGTGACAGGTCTGGCCTCCTGTACGTATGGGCCGTGCGTTAGGAATAACTGTTGTTAGAAACATTGCATGCTAGTAGACTTGGCAGTTATTAGAGGTCCAGGGACATAGCTTATTATAGTACAGTGGTCCCATCCTTGTCCTTGTTTGGTTGCAGGATTGGGCTAGGGTACTAAGAATAGGCTATAGACCAAATCGTGTCATGGATGTGACATGCTTAGAGCATGGGGTGGGGAGAACAACAAGTACCGCATTTGAGCTTCTTTACACTTTTTCTGTGAAGCCCGGATTCTCCGCTGGAGATACGGGTGATGATGACCCCTATATATTATGTACTATCAGGCGGGCCACCGGCGTTCAAAAGACGACGTGCCTTTTAGGCCCCTGGCTCTTCAAAAGAGAACCATGCCAAATCCCAGTTTTCAGCCAGATAGCTCACTTGTGGGGAAAGGTGTTCTTAACTGCATTCACATAGATGGTTAGGCGACCCCAATGGATGTTTATTTTCAGTACTTTATTGGCATGTGTTTAAGTATACTTGTTATGTCCCTCTGAGGACCTGGTCCGCTGCCAGGTGTACCTGTTCTTGAGTATTTGCAGGAGCACGGATTTGGAAGGAATAGATGCTTCGTGGATGTCTTCTCTTCGAGCCGTGATTGGTAGCTGGTACTTATTGTTTGAGTGAGTTGTACTGATATTGTATTTACTTTTCCCATTCGAGTTTGTAGTGGATTTGTTTCCATCCAACTATCATCTTTAGATACTTCTTGTTGAGATCTAGTTTCATAGACATTGGTTATTTTATTTCTATATGATTTTGGTGGATGAGATTTAGATTTTACCCTGTGACTTGTATTACATTTTTACCACATGTGGATTTGATATTCATAATACAGCGTACGTATGGATTTGGTTTCCATATATTGGAGTTGCCATATCCATGCGGCTGGCATGCTTACGTGTCCTAGTCCTACGTATTTTTGGGACTGGGGCGTGACAGTTGCTTCTTCTTGCTGCTTATCCAGCCTGCTTATTGGCCCCGCCTAGATCACACACACACACACAAACACACACACACACACACACACACACACATATATATATATATATATATATATATATATATATATATATATATATATATATATATACATATACCCACACTAATGATGCACATGAACTCTCCTAATCTCCAAGGACCACCAACACAACAATGAAATTAGAAACATATATATATATATATATATATATATATATATATATATATATATATATATATATATATATATTATATAACAATTATAATTATAATACTTTAATAGCTACAACCAATGTAAATTTAATTGTAATGCAAAGAATCAAACACGTGGAGTGCACCGCACCCGTATCACACTCAATCTATGATACACTTATGATACGGCTCCACCACACCACCAATCATACCTCAAAGGATACAATCAAATCTAAAATCACAATTAGAAGCAACAAAAAGTGTTAGCTATTCGTCTACGTGCCCGTGTCAAAATGTGACATGCTCAAACCCCCCGTGTTGGAAGAAAACCCTCAAATTAACCCGTATTGCCAAATTATCGAGATACAGCCAACACGTATCCAATTATGGATACGACACTAGTCATACACAATCAAACACATATCAATTTGGTCTAATTGACCTATTGACAAACACAAGATGTGTCAATATCGGAATTCACCCAAAATTGACACAAAATACCACATAACTTTCTCCATATGCCTCATATGAACATAATTCCAATTTCTATGGGTAGCCTTAGTTCATGGGAGGGTTCCTAATGATTAAATTACAGATTTAGAGTCTAATTAGAGAGAAAAAACTGAATTGTACCTATTGGAAGATGGATTCCCAATACAATTCTCTAAATGATTGTCAAGAGCCTTAAATTTGTAGATCATTGCGTCCTCCTTGTAGATCCTTGCTTTCTCCTTGTTCTAGTAGCCTCCATTGATGAGTAGAGAAGGAATTAGGAAGTAATTTGGGTAGAAATTGGTGTAGGGATAAAGGAATTTGGAAGAGAGAAATTCTAGATCTAGATTTGGAATAAAAAATGAAGAGAGAGAGTCTCTCTTCTCCCTCTATGGTGGCCGACCTCTACCCCTCCTCCAAGCTACTTGAAATGTCCAAAATAACCCTTGGGGCTTGTCATGAAGGAATTAATTAAGGGGGGAAGGTTCTAATCCAATTGGTTTAACTAATTAATTTATTCTCCTAATGAATGGGATTACTATTGGGCTCGAATCTAACTAAAATAAAATATGGTCCATGGATCTAATATAAACTAGTTAGGTCCACTAACACAAGTCCAAAATCAAAGACTAACATCTAATAATAAATAAATAATATTTATAACATATACTGTCATGCCCTGATTTCGTCTAATCGATAATCTTCCCCCGGGCTTGATGCCGTGCACGTGTAAGGTGCGCGTGCATAAGGCCTAGGCATAATAATATTCTTTAGAACAAGTTCAACAGAGTACGCAAATAAGATAACACACATTTGAGGCATAGAAAAGTTTACTATATTGATAATGAATATCTGTTTACAGACTCTTGACCCAAAGTAGTAAAGATGTCGCACGGGCTTACAACTTGGACGCAAAATGAGATAGTCGATCCATACATTACATCCCATACAATTACATCAAAAACACAAAACACCTTGGGTGCGAGTCAACACCATCCTCCAGTGGCTTCCAAAAGTGAGAGCGAGCTCCTTGTTGCTTATGTACATGAGCTCCCAAAAGTCCCGACATGAACACACCTTGATTCAGGAAGGGTTGGAGAAAGCTTCAGCTCCTCGCCGTGTCGCCTTAGGTCGGGGAACCTGCTGCAACGAGGGTTAGTACTTTAAAGAGTACCGGTGAGGGCGAGCTAACCCAACTTTACCAAAATCTATAATGAATTCATATGAGCATGCAACATTTTTATTATATGATCTTTCTATCTTGACTTAGTTCAATTCTTTGTATAAGATAGAGTAAATGACATAACCAAATGTGCCACCGCTCGGTGACTTTACCTGTACCGTCTGAACCACCTGTACAAAACTTACCATGACCTTCCATGCCACGAAGACATGGTTAGTCTGCACAGTTTAAATATACATAATAATCACTTGGTTGGACTAGGGATGGGTCGGCTGCCATTCTGCCTCGGGTAGCTAGCCTTTGGCGGACGCACAGACCCATCCAATGCTAGGACTACACTAGCAAATTGTTCTACCCGGGGCAAAGCAGTCCCATTGCCCCGACGACCGTTCTTAGAACGATATCCCTTGTATACAAGTTGTCCTAGACCATGATTCCATAACCAACTAAGTTATCAATTGAGACAGATATTTAAGTAATATACGTAAATAAACTTTATGCGTTTCCCGTAGTCTAAGCTACTTGCATAATGATCAAATTTTACCTTATTTTCTTTGCACCATGCATGAACAGTTATAGATAAAATAAGTTCTAACTACAACTGACACAAGATGGCTATTTGTATAACGGACATGCACGCATCAATGGGATCGTTTAGATTTTTGTGTAAAAAGCAATATTAGTGTTTCAAGTCTACTTCTTCTTTATTCTGAGTCAATTTGATTATTTTGGTATTGTTTGATCAGAATGCACAAATGAGTCAATCTATTTAGAACAAAGATTTGAAAGAAGGGAGCTAATCGAAGTAATGTCACTCACAAGTCGATAAACTAGGAGAGAAAAGAGAGATCTTCAAGACTCCGCTTGCGCATCGCCTACCCGATCACCTGCACGCACCAACAGGTGATCATTATCTCCTGCTATGGTCTCCGAGGTTCGATATGAAATGCGAAATCCTAAGAACGAAGGCAATGAAATCCATCAAAACTGTTCAAGAAAACACAAGTCATAAAACCAACAAGAAAGCAACTAAGCGGTAACGAAAACGGGCAAGGAAACTAGCGCAATGGAAAGGCCCCTCTCGACTCTGCCGCCGAGTCCTTCCTTGAGGCACGATCCGTTGAATATGGGACCTAATTTCAAAGAAACCAATCCATAACGATGAAAGGATCTTGATTCAATCTGTTCCGATCGAACGATACTAAGTATTTTTTAGCCGCGCTCCCTGAATAGGGGGAACAGGGCACTACATCATAACCATCTAATAGAAACTTTCGTCCTCGAAACTTAGGAATAGAACCTACCCCTAAAGAATAATGAGGTAAACTTTTCCCTCATATCAGATTCGAGTTCCCACGTTGATTCTTCGACCGAGTTGTTTCGCCAAAGGACGCGCACTAGCGATACTGCCCGATTCCGTAACTGTTTTTTCCTTATGCTCCAAGATCTGAACGGGCTCTTCGATGTACAACAAGTCCGCTTGCAGATCTAACTGACCAAAGTCTACCACATGGTTCGGGTCATGCACATACTTTCTAAGCTGAGACATATGGAAAATATCATGCACTTCTGAGAGGGCTTGCGGCAATGCAATTTGATAGGCAATTGAAATAACTCGTTTGAGAATTTTGAACAGGCCAACATATCTCGGACTTAACTTCCCATTTACCCTTAATCTCGTCACTCCTCGCATGGGTGAGACCTTTAAAAACATATGGTCTTCCTCTTGGAACTCAAGAGGGCAACAACGAACATCAGAATATGTCATGATCCGCACCCGGTGTAAGGGTACAAGTCGGAAACAATGCCTAGCCTATGCCGCAGAATCGGCGGTAGAACGTTGTCTGGGTAATCTATCTATCAATATAATTAACCACCAATAATAACAATATACTCAATCACATATCTAAGATGGAACGAGCACGAATATGATAAAAATAGAATAGTCACATACAACTCATGAGTCTAAAATAATACATCAATGAGTCTGAAAAAATACTAACAAGTAAGCTGGAGACAAATCCAGTAAAAGAAATACTAAGAAGCTACTAAATTAGGGTCATCTGCCTCAGTTAGGATAAGTCCCTCCTGAAGTAGGGTCTCAGACTCTAAACCCATAACATCCTGAGGTCCATAATGTATAGGGTACGAGTCCTCAGTGTCATCTGGGAAAAATATATCTAGTGAGGAAAGGAGCAGAGTACATCTCTAACAATAGTTCTAATCAATGATAAAAACTATATAACAGTAAATAGATGTGAATATACAATATACACAATATATACAATGAGATATATATAATAAGAAATTACTGGAATAAATACAATAATGAGCAATATGCCAATGAACAAGAATACTAATGACTAAGTATGTGAGTACTAGCTTTAACATGTGATCGGCTTGGGAACATGTTACAAGATACAAGATTTATAGCCTGGCTAATCATACGTGTGTTGTATGATTAACACTATACAAGATACAAGATGGGTATGATCACATATCTATACTACATACTCCCCACCCTGACTGGTATAATATATCCAACCATGGTACGCTATGGCACGGGATTCTCTAGGAAGGTAACAAGTCTTCCCGAGAATCAGTGTCTGTACATGCACAAAATAATCAATGAAACAAGGTTTGCGCAAGATGCACCATATAACCAGGAGTAACATCTCATGACGAGATCCAGATATACCAATCCGTGTAACCTTCGTGTCAAGAAAACATGGATAACTACACAAGATACAATGAACATAGAGGATATCATAAATAAGAAATTATCAGAGAATGTACTCGCCTGAATTCCAATAAATAGTCTCATAGATGTCTGATACGGTGCCTCGAAGACCTAGATATGGAATACAACATCAATACAAGGTTCCGGAAAGAAAATAAGTTAAACTAGACAACTTCTAGGTCAACAAGTCAACTCAACTCTAAGTCAAAAGTCAAACTAAGTCAACTCTAAGGTCAACTATAGTCAACTATAGTCAAACAATGGTCAACTACCTATTTCTTGGTTGCACAAGTCTAACACAAAAATATTGGTTCAAATACTAAAGTCTAGGTCACAAAACCATATCTTAAAAGACTAGGATACCGTATCTCTGGATACGTAAATCCATAGGTAAAATATCACATACAAATGCCAAAACAACATTATTACATAAAATCTTAAAGACAAACATCCAATAGGTACCTTGGTTTTGAATAAACTTGGTATCACAACATAAACCCATAATCTTGATACCCAAACCCAATACCTTGGGTATCCCTAATTACCTTGGTACTTACCTTGGTATCACAAGGTAATACCCCAAACTTGTTTATACTAACTACCCGTAATATACATACACATTATACTATTTATTATACACATAGTAAACAAAAATAATATTTGCATATTAGGAAATATTTACATATAAATTAAATACTATATATATATATATATATGTATGTATGTATGTATATATATAATAGAAAAACTGCCAAACTGTCGCTAAAAC
>JAYESA010000002.1:119729141-119754141 GCA_036927795.1 Iris macrosiphon
ACTGGCCTGATAGTTGTTATTGTAAGCAAACTCTACCAAATGGAGATGGTCATCCAAAGATCCCCCAAAATCTAGTACACAGGTGCACAACATATCCTCAATAGTCTGAATAGTCCTCTTTGACTGTCCATTCGTCTAGGGGTGATATGCAGTACTGAACTTGAGCTGGGTGCCCAAGCTCGCCTGCAAACTTCTCCAGAAATGAGAAATAAAACGACTATCCCGATTTAAGACTATGCTGACGGGAACCCCATGTATCCAGACGATCTGACTCACATACATCTCTGCCAGCTTCTCCGTAGAAAAACCTACCTTGAAAGGCAACTTTCAAAAAATGGTTCGACTTGGTCAACCTGTCAACGATGACCCAAACCGTGTCTTTTCCTCCTGGATATCGTGGAAGTCCGGACAAAAAATCTATAGTAATGTGCTCCTACTTCCACTCTAGAATGGGTAATGGACGTAGTAAACCATCTGGCCTCTACCTCTCGGCATTTACCTGCTAGCACACTATATATCTGGATATAAACTGTTCGACCTCCCTCTTCATGCCATACCACCACACACTCTCTCACATATCCTGATACATCTTGTTGGCACCCGGATGCATGGAATACTGAGAGTGATGCGCTTCCTACAATACCTTCACACTTAGTTACCTACCAGACATACATAATCTAGTACTGTGCCACAAAGAACCATCCTCAGCAATTGTGAAATCATCCTCCAATCCTGCTCTTACCTTAGCTCTGATGCTCCTCATAGACACATCCTCATTCTAGGCTGCCTTGATATTGTCCATCAACTCTTAATGTATCTGCAAACCCCCACATCTGTATCAATTACAGGAACTATCACCTCAATGCCCAAGATCTCCAGATCCTCCAAAAAATACCTGTCCTTTGTCAAAAATATAGCTACCGGATACCTGCTCAAGGCATCGGTAACTATATTGGCCTTCCCTAGATGATACTGTAAGGATATATCAAAATCCTTTATCAGTTCCAGCCACCGACGTACCTCATATTCAGCTCCTTCTGAGTGAAAATGTACTTCAAGCTCTTGTGGTATGTGAAGATCTCCATACGCTCTCCGTACTGATAGTATTTTCACAACTTCAAAGCAAAGATGATCGATGCCAACTCCAAATCATGGGTAGTATAGTGCTTCTCATGAGGACGTAATTTCATGGATGCATAGGCAATTACCTTCCCTTTCTGCTGGAGAACACAACCCAAACCTTTCCCCGATGCATCGTTATAGATAGTAAAATCTCCAGACCCCGATGACAATGCCAAAATTGGAGTAGACATCAACCTCATCTTTAATTCCTCAAAAGCATCCTGACACTCCACTGTCCAAATAAACTCTGTGTCCTTCCTGGTGAGTCTGGTCATCGGCTCAGCAATCCTCAAAAAATCTTGTAAAAATTTCCTGTAGTAGCCCGCTAGACCCAAGAAACTCCTGATCTCTGTCACTTAACTCGGGGTTTTCCAAGACTCCACTGCTGTGATCTTCTTCGGGTCTACTAAAATTCCATCACCAGTCACAACATGTCTTAAGAACTCCACTTTATCCAGGAAGAACTCACACTTGGACAGATTCTCATACATTTTCTCCTTTCTCAGCACATCTAACACAATCCGTAGATGCTCCTTGTGCTCCTCTAGCGTCTTCGAGTATATGAGAATGTCATCGATGAACACCGCCACAAACTTGTTAAGGTACTGGTGGAACACCTTGTTCATCAAATTCATAAACATCGCCTGAGTATTAGTCAACCCAAACGGTATCACCATGAACTCGTACTAGCCATACCGAGTCCTAAAAGCAGTATTCAGAATCTCCTCCAACTTCACTTTCACCTGGTGTTAGCCTGATCTCAAGTCTATCTTGTAAAACACCTTGGCGCCACTCAACTGATTGAACATATCGTCAATCCATGGCAACGTGTATTTATTCTTGATAGTGAGATTAGTCAATGCCCTATAATCAATGCACATGCGCACCGATCCATCCTTCTTCGGTACAAACAATATCGGGGCTCCCCACGGTAAAGAACTGGATCTGATAAACCCCTTGTCCTGTAGTTCATCCGTTTGCTTCTTCAGCTCGACCAGCTCGCTTTTGTTCACCCTATAGACATGTTGTGAAATCGAATCTGCACCTTGCACCAAGTCTATAGAGAACTCAACATCTCTATTGTCATGCCCCAAACTCCCGCAAGCCCGAACGCCCCCGCTGAACGTGAAATCACCACGTTGCAGCTCTCCCGCGGGACAATCGTTCTATTCGGGACGTGATGCCGTACGAGCCTGGAGTTGCGCTCGTACAAGGCGATGTCGTCAAACACGAAAGTTATCATCGAAATAACCAAGTTACAACGGAAGCTGTTTGTGTACCAAGCACACATCAGAGTATACGCAGCGAAGCTCACGATAGGGTCCAAATGAGATGCCACGAGGCAAGGCCACAAAGGCGATGCCACAAAGATGATGCAATAACTCTTGATCTTTTCTCTAGCCCACAAAGGTACTTACAGTTCATACATCTTGTCCCGTATATCCAAGCAGCGCCACTACGCTTGTGTACCTGAAATATTGCCCATAAACGTGGGTCAGTACACAACCGTACTGGTGAGCGGGGTAACCCACTCGTCTAAGCTGACACTAAGTAAAAAATAGTGAATGCACACAGTTATATGGTGATCTTTCTAGTTGAATCCTAGATTCATTTCATGGCATATGAATGACATGTTAAGAAAAGCTGTAAATTAGTTTAAGCATGCAAGCATTCAATCTCAAACCAAACGACAAGCAGTTTATATATCCGACCCGTCTTACTTAATGCCATCGCTATGCACGATAACATATCGAACCATCAGTCTCGCCTCAATATCCTTTTTCCAACCGAAGTATATATCCCAAGTCTTGAGTGCACACTCTTGCCGAGGCAAGGTGGCCGCGCCTACACGAAAGCCAAACCAATAAAAGAAAAGCACACCATCTCTTATCTATATGAAGTCACTGGCTAAGCCATAAAGGACATAATTCCAAGCATTATCGGTACTCCCTATCAGCCCGGGTAATGAGCCCCGCTGGAGGTTCCGCAATGCATCGTGACTAGCACGAATCAATATTTCCCTCCGGATCGATACGGTCCCAGTGCCCCGGGAAGCCGTTTCGAGGAAATGCCAAACCTTGTGCACAAGTTGTCCGTGACATGCAAAAGGTAGGTATGACGAGAGGATCGAACATTCTCGCCCCACCAAGCAATCCTAGACTCGTTCAACCGATATTCGACCAAAACATCCATAACCCTTCCTCCAACATATCCAACCAACACATCCAAATCTCGACCTCAATGTATATAGCCCAAGGCACCAAAATACCCATATTCACAATTGCCGCTTTACGGTAATGTATTATAAACTTGGTGCAACACCCCAAAGCTCGCAGCAACCCATGGCATAATGCCGTTTTAGTGGCACAATGCCCCATTCGAGGCACGATGCCCCATCAAGCGGCACAACACCCTCGCCGATGCAGTTGTTCGGTTTTGAACCACAATTGCTCGCTTTGCAAGACAAAGCGACTCAGTGATACTCGTGCACGGATGCACGCTCGCTCGCCCGAATTCCCGATATTCCCATTTGCCTCAAATGTATCATCCCACTTGTATAATTCCAACCGTCCAAGCATAATCCCAATTATCCAACCGATTGCCTCAAATGTGATAATCCATCTATCGAATCCAACTAGCCAACGCATAAATCATAATCAAGCCCCAATCCTACCATGCCAACGACGCCCACTCTATGCATGCCTCAGTGTAGTGATTCTCGATGTTTCCGCCCAAGTGTTTCAAGCCATTACGTGTTTTTCATATTATTAGGCATGAAGGAGTAGAGGAGAAGGAAAAGAGCCCACTCACATTGTTTGGTCCCGTTAGGCATCCTGTCCTGCCGATACGGCCAATCCTTTGAACCCGTGGTCGGATGCAAGCGCGATCTACTCAACTGGTATGACCGTGCGAGCAGGCCGTGCTTTCCAAATTATCTGACCGATCGGACTAAGGAAGACGGCATTATCGTTTCCATCCAGCTATTCAGTACTGTTCTGAACGAATACCTGTTTTCCATCGAACCCGCTAGCCATCTGCACATTGAAACCAACTCGATTAATTCTTCTTCCCAAAATCCAACATTTTAAATGTAACCAGCATTTGATTCATTCAGTCCGACTCAGCGTAACGCTCCGAGCGGTTGCGGAGCGTTACATAATATACCACTTAGAATCAGGTTCGTCCACGAACCGTGCTGGTACCCATTCCTTACTAGCATGCCACAATCCAATTCCAATATCAGCTCTAGGCAACTCACATTATCCACGATTCTGACTCCGCATCTCGTTCTGCTGAACGCTAGTACAAATTTCAAGAATTCCTACATCCTCCTTGCAGCTCAATACGAATTCTTCGTATCGCTCAGTTTTGGATCGTACATATATTTAAGGCGTCCCTAAAATACATGCATTTCAGCCGAGCTTTGCGATAGCAAATTTGAACAAGTTACAAGGGTATCTTTATGTTCGAGGCGTCCATTTGCTTTACTCCCAATTGAATCAAAGTACGATTTCCATTCCAACATATTCGATTGAGCACTATTCTCAATTATGAAGATTTTCCACCGACTCAATCAGTTCGTGTTCCAACTCAATCCATCCAACTATTTCTGAGTCCAGTACTAGCAACATCACCAAATATATCTTATGCACCGAACGATCTTCTCAACTGATCTACCCCAGCTATGCGACTTACCCAAATATCAACTTTGCTTAGATCAGTTCAGCCAAACACTTCTTTTCCTTGCCATCTCAAATACCTCGCTGGGTGATCATCTATATTGAGGTTCATGTGATCCACGAGGATCTCGCCGCCATGCCAAAGGGATAGTGTCGCCACAATTTCAACGTGGACACACTCGCCACAATTCTTAGGTTGCGCATGGAATAGTTCTTCGCGCTGCTTCCACTGCCTCGAAGCATTAGGATATCACCTTTGCCTTCCGAACGAGCACGCTTCCCAGACTAAGTTCCGATATCTTGTAAATCTGAAGCAAATCCGTCCCTTCCAGTATTCGCAAGGATTTGATTCGAACGAGCCGCTGCTTTAACTTCACGAGCTAGTTTCACAGTCGTCAATTCATATGAATGCTATTCCCTTCCAGGGCACGATGAGTCAGAGGCGATGCCATCAATAAAAATCAGCGACTCTGAATCTCATAAGTTGACTAGGCTACTTCCACCATCGCTTCGATCTTCTGGCTGCATCTTCAACTGAAGACTATCCCAAGGGTCTCTCAAATCCAACACTCAGTCAATAAACCAAAGTCTCATTGCTCACATCTGCCCTCGACGCATTCCCAAATACGCTGCCTCAATGGTCGTTCTATGGGTTTACCATATTCATTCTCCAATCTGGCGGGCAAGGTCGCTTAGGGTCAGCTGTCCCGAAGCTACGCTTGACAATTATAATTATCACGATGGACAGTTACTATAAACCATGCTATATCTCATCCCCAAATCTGAATCAAAATTCCAACTATCCATCCGAGCGAAGTTTTCGAATCCGAGAACCACGCTCGTTGAAACCGTCTTCCATCAATCCGTCGTTCTGCCCTGAATCCATCAATTTCCGAATTGCATGTAAGATTCTCACACTACCAATTGCGATGATTTCTCAAAACCAAAGACTAGTTCAAATTCTTATCCGTTTTGCCATGTTCCATAATGCATGTCCAACTTACTCGAGCAGCACAGTGATTTGTTCCGACGTTGCTCCCCCATTTAGCTATCTTCAAAAGTCTTGTCCGCCATAATATTTGCGTTCCGTTGTTGCCTCAATCCGTCTACGTCTTTCGGAGAATCCGTTTACTATCGTTGCACCATCTTGCCCAAAATTCTATTTCGCTAAACCTGAGTTGACTCCTCGAGCAGCAATTTCCAAAATCCTTCATGTTTGTGTGAATCTATTGAATTGTTCCTCCAAGGCAGCTCGTGTTTTATTACTCAACCAATAGCTCAAATGTGTTGTCCAAAATCATAGTTCGTGCTCGTTATCCTTCGATTTACCCGTCGCTCGTTCAAGCGTATCCCAATATTTTGTTCCGATTTTGTCCATCTCTTAAGCCAACGATACATCCATTTGCATCAGTCGTTCTCGATTTCTCAACTCAATATTCGCTTTGCTCCATTTTCATTCTTCACAACTCAGCCGACGTGTACCAACCAACTATTTCCATCAATCTTGTGAGGCGACTCTTTGTCTTATCCTATTCTCAATACTTCCAGCTATGCTCAAACCGTTCGATACTTTCACAACACGAGCAACTCGCGCAATGATCTATTTCCATCGAATATTTTTACTCAAAAATATGCCGCATAGCCAAATCTCGTTAGCCAACCAAATGATCCATTGAGGCAATCAGAACCTTCCGAACGATAAGCCAAGCCAACCCAACCCAACGAAAGTGCACAACTTGTTGCACAAATGCAACAACGCCAACCAACTTGCTGCACGAATGCAACAACGCCTAACGAGGCTAAGCGATCCTACAAAAACCAACTAAGGCAACACGACCAAGAATGAAATGCAGCTACAACCAGCAATATATAGACTTATTGTATGAAACATCCGATGAGGCACTGAGTAGAGTCAAGAGCTAGACGACACGCGAAAGCGATTTAGAGTTTGTGATGAAGCGAAGGACCAAGTCCAAAAAAATGAACCGGGCGCTCTGATACCAATCTGTCACGCTCCAAACTCACGCAAGCCCGAACGCCCCCGCTGAACGTGAAATCACCACGTTGCAGCTCTCCCGCGGGATAATCGTTCTATTCGGGACGTGATGCCGTACGAGCCTGGAGTTGCGCTCGTACAAGGCGATGTCGTCAAACACGAAAGTTATCATCGAAACAACCAAGTTATAGCGGAAGCTGTTTGTGTACCAAGCACACATCAGAGTATACGCAGCGAAGCTCACGATAGGGTCCAAATGAGATGCCCCGAGGCAAGGCCACAAAGGCGATGCCACGAAGACGATGCAATAACTCTTGCTCTTTTCTCTAGCCCACAAAGGTACTTACAGTTCATACATCTTGTCCCGTATATCCAAGTAGCGCCACTACGCCTGTGTACCTGAAATATTGCCCACAAACGTGGGTAAGTACACAACCGTACTGGTGAGCGGGGTAACCCACTCGTCTAAGCCGACACTAAGTAAAAATAGTGAATGCACACAATTATATGGTGATCTTTCTAGTTGAATCCTAGATTCGTTTCATGGCATATGAATGACATGTTAAGGAAAGCTGTAAATCAGTTTAAGCATGCAAGCATTCAATCTTAAACAAAACGACAAACAGTTTATATATCTGACCCGTCTTACTTAATGCCATCGCTATGCACGATAACATATCGAACCATCAGTCTCGCCTCAATATCCTTTTTCCAACGGAAGTATATATCCCAAGTCTCGAGTGCACACTCTTGCCGAGGCAAGGTGGCCGCGCCTACACGAAAGCCAAACCAATAAAAGAAAAGCACACCATCTCTTATCTATATGAAGTCACTGGCTAAGCCATAAAGGACATAATTCCAAGCATTAACGACGCTCCCTATCAGCCCGGGTAATGAGCCCCGCTGGAGGTCCCGCAATGCATCGTGACTAGCACGAATCAATATTTCCCTCCGGATCGATACGGTCCCAGTGCCCCGGGAAGCCGTTTCGAGGAAATGCCAAACCTTGTGCACAAGTTGTCCGTGACATACAAAAGGTAGGTATGACGAGAGGATCGAACATTCTTGCCCCACCAAGCGATCCTAGACTCGTTCAACCGATATCCGACCAAAACATCCATAACCCTTCCTCCAATATATCCAACCAACACATCCAAATCTCGACCTCAATGTATATAGCCCAAGGCACCAAAATACCCATATTCACAATTGCCGCTTTACGGCAATGTATTATAAACTTGGTGAAACACCCCAAAGCTCGCAGCAACCCATGGCATAATGCCGTTTCAGTGGCACAATGCCCCATTCGAGGCACGATGCCCCATCAAGCGGCACAACACCCTCGCCGATGCAGTTGTTCGGTTTTGAACCACAACTGCTCGCTTTGCAAGACAAAGCAACTCAGTGATACTCGTGCACGGATGCACGCTCGCTCGCCCGAATTCTCGATATTCCCATTTGCCTCAAATGTATCATCCCACTTGTATAATTCCAACCGTCCAAGCATAATCCCAATTATCCAACCGATTGCCTCAAATGTGATAATCCATCTATCGAATCCAACTAGCCAACGCATAAATCATAATCAAGCCCCGATCCTACCAAGCCAACGACGCCCACTCTATGCACGCCTCAGTGTAGTGATTCTCGATGTTTCCGCCTAAGTGTTTCAAGCCATTACGTGTTTTCCATATTATTAGGCATGAAGGAGTAGAAGAGAAGGAAAAGAGCCCACTCACATTGTTTGGTCCCGTTAGGCATCCTGTCCTGCCGATACGGTCAATCCTTTGAACCTGTGGTCCGATGCAAGCGCGATCTACTCAACTGGTATGACCGTGCGAGCAGGCCGTGCTTTCCAAATTATCCGACTGATCGGACTAAGGAAGACGGTATTATCGTTTCCATCCAGCTATTCAGTACTGTTCTGAACGAACACCTGTTTTTCATCGAACCCGCTAGCCATCTGCACATTGAAACCAACTCGATTAATTCTTCTTCTCAAAATCCAACATTTCAAATGTAACCAGCATTTGATTCATTCAGTCCGACTCAGCGTAACGCTCCGAGCGGTTGCCGGGCGTTACATCTATCTGGCAGCAATATTGGTAATTCCTCAGAAAACACATCCAAGAACTCTGTTATCGAGGGATGCGACAACTTCTTGTCTTCCACCATAGCTCCACAGTTAATGCCTTCTCCTTGCTCTGAAGTTCCTCTAGCTAACTCAAACTTTGGCTCTCCTGATAGGCTACACAAAAATCTATCTCCTATGCAATCTATACTATTATGGTTCCTACTGAAGTAATCCATCCAGAGTATAATATCGTAGCTCGGTAGTGGCATTACAAGTAGACACGCGCTCACTTTCCGGCCTTCTAGAGTAGTTCTCTGATCCTTACAAACATCACTAACTAGGATAATGCCTCCCCCGATCATGATCTTGTAATTCCTAAGCAAAGACTCAGCTAACAAATGATACTTCAGAGCAAAAGAAACAGATGCAAAACTATGGGAAGCTCCTGAATCAAACAATGCTAAAGTTGGAATAGAATCAAGAAGAATAGAACCTGCGATGACATCTCTGGTGGGCTCAGCCTCCTCGACCGTCATAGCAAATGCTCGTCCTTGAGGTGCACCTCCCTGATGATGTTATTAGGCGTAACGCTGCTGTTGGGTCGAAAGCGACGATCCCCTCGGCTGTACTGCAGGTGGCCTCGTATGTGCTCTCTGAGTTGGATCTGCACCCTGAGCTGTACGACGAGGGTTGAAAGGATAATCTCTCATCTAATGCCCCTCTTTGCCATAATACAGATAAACTCCCAACCTCTTCCTGCAAACTTCCCATATATGATCGAGCTTCTTGTAGTAGTGGAAGGAAGCATGTTGTGAGTGTCTCTGTTGCTGCTATGGTGCCTGGTGAACCGATGCCCTAGATGGAGTCTAGTACTGTTATGGCTACTGAAAAAGCCTAGACTCGAGAAAAAGACACTTAGCAGGCACTGTGGTGCTACTAGCCTCCATAAAAGAATTGCGGTCTCTCATAGGCTTCATGCTTAACTCCCGCTTAACCTTGCGTGCCTCCGCAAGTATATCAGAGTACGTCTCATAGACGGAATGGGGATCTTTACTTCCCAGTTCAGACCCTCGCGGAAGTGGATAGTCCAAACCTCTGGCTCCCTCACCAAGTACTCCGTAAATTGGCTCAACCTTCCGAACTGTGCGGCGTACTCCCCCACGGATATGCTCCCCTGAGTAAGGCACTCAAACTGCCTCCCCAAGTCCAATCTATCCGTCCGAGCAAAGAACTTCTTCTTGAGGAGGTCCTTAAACACCTCTAAAGAATGTCCCGCATCAGCAAAAAGTGGCTCATTCCTGAACCAAGTGCGGGCGATATCGAACAGTTAAAGTCCCACTGCCTCAACCTTCACATCCTTAGCAAGATGGGACACCCTTATGAGACGCTCGATATCCTCAAGCAAATTATCAGCGTAGAAGATGCCCTCGATCCCCTTGAATACCCGAGGTTCCACCTTCTTGAAGTCTTGGATATTACCCGGCCGAAGCTGGGGAACCTGCGGAGCTACCTGCTGCTGGACCGGAGATCCTCTCTCTACTGCAGCAAGGGCAAGTGATGAGCACTCTCGATACCCTGCCACATCATGTCGGCCTGCCTTTGGTGAGCCTCTAATTGGGTCTTCTGAGCCACCATAATCTTGTAAAATAATGCGAACATTTGAGTCGCATCTGTCGGCACAGGAGGTGGAGGTGGAAGCCCCTCAAACACAGCTGCAATAGTCCTTTGTACTAGAGATGAACCCCCGAATCCAGTTGATATGCCAATTATCGGAGAAGTGACTGGCACATGCTCTTGGAAAGTCGCAGATCTCTCAGAAGCTTCTCATCTCTGCTGTGATCGAGTCTTAGGTGGCATCCTGAGGCAAAGCGGAATAAAATAATCAATATGGCACAAGATTGAATGTATTCAAAGAAGTAAAGCTCAATTATCAAATATCAAGGAAGAACATTTCAAATGAGCAATAAAGTTTTTTTCTATTTCTGATTGAGTATTCTCATCCTATATCCTATATAATAAAACATGCTCATAATAGCACTCAAATCAAAGCACCACTACTAATCGCACTAATTACGACCTCAAGGACCTGCATGGGCCACCACTAAAAATGTGTCATGACCCGCACCCGATATAAGGGTACAAGAACGTGGGTACGTCCAACCTACGCCGCAGCATCGGGGATAGAAAGTTGTTTGGGTAAACTATAATATCTAACAATAATGATCATCAAGATATATAACGCCACCGATAAATAAGGAATACTCAATAATAGAACTATAAGATGGAACAATGCACGAATATGATATAAAGAACTGTAGAGTCAAAATATAACTCATAAGACAAAAGATAATATCCAATGAGTCCCAAATATAAAAGAGTACTAACTGCCAAAGCTGGAGACAAATCCAATACAAAATAAACCTATCTACTAAGCTACAAGTAAAGTATTGTCTGTCTCAACTAGGATAAATCCCTCCTGAGCCACAGTCTTTAACTCTAAGATAACTATGTCATGAGGCCCGTAGTGAGTGGGATATCACTCCTCAATGTCATATGGAAAAATATATCCAATCAGGATTGGAGCAAAGTATACATCTAACAGCAGTTTCAATAAATGATAAAGACTATATAATAGTAAATAGAGAGCATATACAAGATGAATAGGGCATGGCAGAAATATACATAAATAAGGACATGCAAAAAATACATACAAGAGATATGAACATCATATATAGAATAAAAAATACATCTAAGTGAGTGAGTACTAGGGACAACATGTGATCAGCTTGGAAACTTGCACAGGAATTATGGCCTGGTTAAGCATACGTGTGGTGTATGATTAATACTATGCAAGGAAAACAAGAACTCGGGGGTATGATCACATATCTACACTAAATACTTTCAGCCCCCGATTGGTATAGTGGATCCAACCATGACACGCTATGACACGGGATTCCATGTGAAGGAAGCTAATCTTCTCATGAATCAATGTCCATACATGTACAAGAACAATGGGCCGGCACATTAAATACGCCATGAACTACCCGGAATAACATCTCATGACAGGATCCAGGAATTCCAATATGTGTAACTAAGTGTCAGGAAATCAAGGATATCTATACTAAATACCAGAAACATAGAGGACATCATAAATAAAAAACTGTCAGAGAATATACTCGCCTGGAATCTAGTGAACAGTATCAAAGATGTCCGAAACGGTGCCTCGGAGACCAAAATATGGAATATGACATCAATACAAGGTTTTTGAAGGTATACAAGTTAACTTGTCCAATCTAGGTCATTAGGCCAAGTCTAAGTAAAAATAGTCAAACTATGTCAACTCTAGGTTAAACTAGTCAAACTAACTATTTCTAGGTTGTATGAGTCAATCTCTAGGATATCAGGTCCATACGCTATGTATCTAGGCTATACTAGTTATATTAGGATACTAGAGTATCAACATTATTCTGTATCATAAGATATGTAAAGTACTATATAAGAAAATACTATATAATATACAAGTATAAAATATATATTAGTATCTCCTACCTAAACTAACACTAAATGGATACCTTGGCTTTGAGCCAACACGGTATCACACTAGCTACACCCTCTCTTGATACCAAATACCCAATACCTTATCATTACCTTGCGTATCACAAGGTAATACTAGAACTAACATTAACTAAAACTAATACTTATGCTAACTAGTGTATATATATATATTCTCATATATATACTAACTAACTTGTTAACATATATATATATATATATATATATATATATATATATATATATATATATATATATATATATATAACTACTAACTCATACTAATAGTCGCTAATAGACACTAACTAACCAACCCTACCTGCTCCTCTATCTCATACCATTCCTATAGCTCAGACCAATACAGAAATTTATGTGAACCTACATGCTCTGCACACTTGTGTGCACAGTCCGATAGTCCTCTTATATGATGTGCACATCAGTGCACAGCCTACCCTATTCTTACTTCTGTGACACAAGACAGAACACAACATCGTTCCGCTCTTCCCATCAGTCAAGTGGCTAATACACAAAGCTGTCCAAAACTGAACAATGCACAACAGACCCCATCAGTTGGGTAAACCCCCCCCAACAGTCCACAACTGTAAACTAGCATAACCTATCAAGATACACATGTATAGATCATAATACCCCTAATATAAATCATAACCAATAAGAATAAATACTCAAATATATATATATATATATATATATATATATATATATATATATATATATATATATATATATACATCTCATAGCAATCTAAAAAAGGTATAAATACCACTAATTAGAGTATTAAATATTTCATCAAACACGTAGAGTGTATCACACCCGTATTACACTAAATCTATGATACACTTGCGGTACGACCCCCAACACAATACCAAATGCATCACTAATGATGTGAGTAAGTCTAAAAGCATAATTATAAGCAATATAAAGTGCTAGCTACTCATCTACGTGCTTATGGAAAAATATGACATGTGTAGACCCCCTGTGTCGAAGAGAAAACCCCCAAATCAACCTGTATCACTAAATTGTCATGATACAGCCTACTCGTATCAAATTTTGGAAACAACACTATTCTCACACAACCAAACACATGTCAATTTGGTCCACTAGACCCATTGACAAACACATGGTGCACCAATATCAGATTTTCCCCAAATTAGGCATAAAACACACAATAACATTCATAATAGGGGTCCCTAGTAGTCAATTCTTCTTCCTATAGGTAGTCCTAGTAAATGGAAGGGTTCATAATGATTAAACTACAAATTTAGAGTCTAAATAGAAGGGAAAATCTGAATTATACCTATTGGGAGATGGATTTAAATGCAAGTCTCCAATTGGATTCAAAGAGCCCTCAACTTGTGCACTCTTCACTTCCTTGTAGATCCCTGTCTCCTCCTTGCTCCAATAGCCTCCAATGGTGAAATAAAGAAAAATTGGGAAGGAAATTGGTGTAGGGAATGAAGAGATTGGGATAAAATATTTTAGATCTAGAATTTTTGGATGAAGAAAAGAGAGGAGAGAGAAACTTCTCTCCCTTAAGTAGGCCGGCCACCTCCTTGGCCTCCAAGTAATGGTGCAAAGTCTATTTTACCCCTATGGGCTTGTCATAAAAAAATAATTAAGGAAGAAAGATTCTATTCCTGATGCTTTGACTAATTGAATCACTAACTTAAAGAATTGGGCAAGTTATTGGGCTCAAGTCTAACTAAAATAAATGTTGGTCCATGAATCAAGTCTTGTCTAGTTAGGTCCACTAACACAAGTCCAAAATATAATGCAACATCTAAAATAATAAATAATGTTATAAATAAATATACAACATGCATAATAATTAGTTAATTGTCATGACCCACACCCGAAAATCGGGCATGAATCGTGGGTACGTCCAGCCTATGTCGTAGCATCGGTGGTAGAATGTTGTCTAGGTCTACTATCTAGCTAACAATCTCACATAAAAATATAAGTACCTGTCAAGATCTCAACTCCAAATGGAGGAACAATATGATAAAGATAATACAAATACTCTATCACGATCTAAGCACGATAAGATAACAAGGAAGTCTAACAACTACAAAGTCTAACAACAACTACTACTAAAGACAGCAATAATAATAATAACAATAATATATCCTGAATCAATTACAATACAAAGTCTCAAACCAAAAGCCGGGGAAAAATCCGGTACCAAAAGCTAATAAATACAACTGAGGTCCTAGTGATCCCGGCTACCAACCCGGAAATCACTCCTGAACTAGGGGGTCCCTGTCTGCACCATCAACAGTGTCACGACCCGCACCCGATTTAGGGGCACGAGTGCGTGGGTACGTCCAGCCTACGCCGCAGCATCGGCGGTAGAACGCTGTCTAGGTCAAGTACTATCTAAACAATCTCACGCTAGTATCCAACTCCATAAGGAGACTCGGATAACACTATAAAAATATTAACAACATACTCAATCACAACTACAGCACGATAGGAATTTGAAGAATAAAGAATACAACACAAGTCTAATGACAAAATAATCATACCTGTAATCAGTAACATCCAATCCCCAAGTGTGTCAGAATCAGTCTACTAAGGTCACAGTCTGGAAAAATATTTTCCAGTCAGGAAGGAGCAAAGTACATCTCTAAATAGCAGTTCTATATAAATGACATAAACTATGTAGCAGTTCTAGATGGACATATACCAGATGCATGTATAGGTACGAGAAATGTACAATGAAAGAAATACTAAAAATACTGTAAGTAACTGCAGGAAAAGAAAACAATATGTCCAAGAGCAAGAAACCTATGACTAAGTGTGTGAGTACTAGCTTTAACATGTGATCGGCTTGGGAACATGATCAGGCTGGTTACATGTGATTAGCTATGATTCACGAAGGTCAGGCTAACCGTTGGTTAGCTATGATGCATGTAGAGGTCAGGCTAATCACACGTAACAGCTATGAGGCACGGAGATGGTCAGGCCGCACCCGACGTGAGACGTGGGGTGAGCTATGATGCATAAAAAGTTGGGTATGATCACATATCTACACTAAAATACTCCCCACCCCCGACTGGTATAGTAGATCCAATCATGGTACGCTATGGCACGGAATTCCCTAGGGAGGTAGCAATTCTCCCCGGGTCTCAGTGTCTGTACATGCACAAGATATCAAGGAAACAAGTCTTGTGTAAGCTACACCATGAATAAGGAATAACATCTCATGACGAGATCCGTGTATACCAATCCGTGTAACCAACGTGTCAGGAACATGAATATTTATACTAGATACAGTGAACATAGGAGATATCATAAATTAGAAACTAATCAGAGAATGTACTCGCCTTGGGTCCTTAGCTGGTAATTATTGATGTCCTGTTCCAGAGTATCCCCTGGGTAAACCAACAGTCCTATAAACATATCACAAGCAAAACCACATTTGCATCAGATGCTACACTAACATAGTCTAAAAACACTGAGTTCGGGACTTCTCTAGGTATGCTACTGGTCACCTAGGATCACCTAGTAGGTTTACCAATTAACCATATTATAATTTCCATCAACTACAATAGTAGATATATGTAAATATATATACTTTAAAATAAATAATACTTGTATACATACAAAAAAGAATTTAACCTAATATATGTATATATCTAAATATATACCAATATAAATTACTAGCTATAGTTGTATATTTACTAAAATACGTACATTTATATATTAACATATATCAAAATACGTACATATCAGATGTGTGCAAAGTACATTTTTAGAATATACATATATATATATGTCACCATCATTCTTAAACATACTAATATTAATTTACCAAATTAAATTTATACTAGCATATACTTACAATACATATATATATACACCAAATTGAATACACATACAATATATATATACCAATTAAACATATATATAATTATACTAAAATATACACACATATATACATATATATATATATATATAAGTATATATATATATACCAAAATAATTATATACATATACTAAATATATATACATAGATACCAAATTAATTACATATACTAGAATACGTATTTACATATATAATCATTTCGAAATTATTTGAACAATAATTGTTAAAACTTCCCTTTTGAACAAAATTACAATTTAAAGGTTTATTTATAAAAATTAGAATTTACGTAGAATCCAATATATATATATATATATATATATTTTTATATCTATAGTAAGATTGGTCACCAGCCCAATAAACAATTTTGAACTCTTTTTATTATTAAAATTATATTTTAAATAATAATGTAACCCAACAATTATTATATTTGTTCACATAATCAAAAATCCTGATATTTATTACTAAACTAAATAAAACTAAAGTAATTAAATCTTATTAAACTAATTATATATTACCAAACTAAATATATAAATTTACTAAACTAATTACATTAATAAATAACTACTGATTAATAATTTAAATTTCTGATTAACAAATTAATTACTGATTAACGAATTAATTAACTAATTAATAAATAATTAACTACTCTAATTATAAACTAACTAAACTAATTATTATAAACTAACTCATTTATTTAACTGTAACCTAATCTTAACTATATACAGAACCACGAAAGAGGGAAGAGGGAAAAAGAGGGCTCACGTCGGGGAGGGGCTTCCGGCGTCGACGGTCGGGGAAATCCGCCGAGTCACGCGGTGGTCGGCGGATCTGAGGCGTCGGCCGGGTCTGATCGTCTCGTCGGCGGCGGAAACTCGACTCGGCAGCGGAAACTCGCCTCAGCGGCGGAACTCGACTCGGCGGCGGAACTCGACTCAGCGGCGGCCACGGCTCGACGGATCTGAGGCGGAGGCGACGACGTCGGCTCCGGTGAGGAAAGTGGCTGATGGGTGACGCAAGGTCGAGGCGGCGCTCGGTTCGATCGGCTCGACGCCGGATCTGGCTGCGTCTGGTCGGCCACCGGCGCTCGACGCCGAGGAGGAGGTCTCGCAGTCACCGGCGTTCGACGACGAGGAGGAGGACTCAGCCGCCGGCGGCAGCGGGATCTAGGTTAGGGTTAGGTTCTGTGTGTCGGGGTACATCGTGTCGGCTGGACACGATGGGTTCGTTGTACTGCGGGCGTGTCCGGGTGTTGGACACAGGGGTTTGAATGAACTGTGGACGTGTCCGGGTGTTGGACACAGGAAATCTGGTTGTAATATTGTAACCGGACACAGAAAATAAATGGATACGGTGGGACACCCGGGGTCGGACCCGAGGCCATCACGGCTGACACGGTGATGCTGGACACACGGACACGAGCACACAAAATGGTGGTAGCTTTGGCTTTGTGGGGATTTGTGAGGGCTAGCTAGGGTTTCTAGGGAGTTGTGATGAGGGACTTAAATAGGAAAAGAGTTGTGGGCTAAAGGGTGCGGGTTGGCCCAATAATGAATGGCCCAGATCATAATTAAACGAGTTTTTCATGTGGAAAAAAAATGAGGGTGTGAATGGGAGACGGTAAACGGGTAAATTAAATAGAAAAGAAATTTAAGAAATGTTTTTAAGAGGCTTTCAAAGGCTAACTGATTAAATTAGCTACTAATTAATCTCATTTTGCAAAATCTCAGAAAATATGTAATTTGTTTATTTACTATTCCAAAATGGATATGAAATTTTATTATGAAAACAACTAGTCCTATAATAATTTCATCAAATAAATAATTTTATGATTTCAAGCCAATAAACATTTGAAACTAGAAAAATATATATATTATTATTTATTTATTTATTTTGTAATACATCGACATTTAGAAAAAAAGAATTTTTTTATAAAAGATTTTTAAATAACCTTCTACAATCAAACATTGTTTTAAAAATCAAATAAAATTTCAAGGAGAAAATATTTTATAAACTTGATATTTTTAAAATAATTTAAAATCTAAATATTTCGGGAATTTGGAAATCGGAGGTTACAAGTCTACCCACCTTAGAAAAATTTCGTCCTCAAAATTTAGGATTCTCAATAATTGCCTTTACTCATCATATTATTTCTATCAAAATTTAAATTCCAAACCAATTAATCATGAAGTAATTCCATATTGCTATTTCACAACCTTTCAAAATTCTATATCATCATATTCCGGAAAATCTTCAAGTTTCAAAATCAAATTCAAATTTTTATCATAATCTCCTCCCGAATTTAAGTTCGTATCTAATACCCAAGGATTTAATATCCAATCCTCCAATTGAAATCCAATCAATGCATATTTATAAAACTTAAAAATCTGTATCCCAAAATTTAAATTTTAAACACTCATCAATCATCTTACTCCTCTAACTCAATTTCAATTGATGCTTATTCCAATCTAACTCCTCATCCCAAGAATTGAATTCGACACTATTCTATTTACGATTTTATTTCCTGATTTTTCTTTTTCCTCAAATACTCAACGATGCGATGCTTCCAGAATCTTCAATGCAACATTCTTAATATATAAAATTTCTATCTTGCAATCAAATAGATAAAATGATAATCTCTCAAATTTCTCAAATTTTTTTTTTTTTTTTTTTTTATAATCAATTTAATCATATCAAGACCTCCTTAAAATTAATAAATCCTCAAATTTTTGGCTCTGTGAATTTCTTAATTCCCCATTTAAGTTAATGTTTGTCCTCAAATTTTATCATACCTCGATTTTCGCAAAATCAATGATCCATCTACTCTGTTATAACATTCCCATAAATTCTTTATTTAAATTAATGCGCATCCATAATTTAATTATCTTGTCCCTTTTTGTCGGTCATAACCTTGTCATAGACCTTTGCTATGGTCAAAAACCCTAATGATCATGGTTTAAGAAAACTCTACCTACAGCCATGCAATTTAAGAAAAATATATAGGTCATGTATCTTGTCATGGTATTTCAGTCTCTGTTAAGGTGTACTACTAGCTACAATCAATCAAAAATCATAAATACAAACCACGATACTAGGGAATCAATTAATCAGAAGACAAAAACAACATGAGAAAAAGAAAGAACCTGCTAACATATTACTTGCGGTATCTGCTATCAAACACTTAACTCTAGCACATTCACTAACTAATTCCTATTCATGTACACTGGTACCCATATCAACTACTCATTAATCCATAAAATCCATGAATACATCCGTATTGCACACCTGTTTATTAATACCAAAATCTGATGCCAAGAATCTCTAATATAACCATGATTCAATAATGCATCCAAGTGAATACCTCTATCTCTTTAGTACCATACTCTCTGTCAGTTCCCGTTCCTACTACAATTGTTTATACTAGTCGTTCTCCTCACTCAAGTGCACTCCAAGTGTAACACATCATACTAAATACTGTTCTTTCCAATACAATTTTAGATGGACACCCAAGTCAGTCTGCGGTGCCCTCTCAATCATGCTCAAATCACCAGATCCTTACACATGTATATCATCCACTCATATTTTAATATTCATATCTCTCATCTACCAAAATTAATTCTCAAAAATAATCATCAAGGTTCAACTCCTCGATCAACTTAAAATAAATGCATATGCCTCTTCAAAGTCAAATACTCAACATCGAATAAAATTTTAATCACTTCTAAAATCTTTGTAGTCTTAACCATGTTTATTGAATTCATATTTGAAATCCTCAAAAATTTAATAACAAAATCTCAACTCCTCAATCATTCTAAAATACAATCTTATTTCCACCTTTTAATTTATAATTCCACAGTGTACATATCGGTGCTCACGGTCTCTGATACTCAAGGTGCACTCAATGCATCTAATGTCTATAACTGTGTACTAAAATTGTACTGCCTGAATCACTTGCATCATTATCTCCAATGATCAAAGTTATCATCACCTGTAATTTCTTTCATGATTTTCAATTTATGTCAACTGGTATATCATCTAATTATCATCATACAGGGTGATCACTGTTATTAACGTCATTCTTGACAAATCCTTGATATAGAATTATTAGCACTCTTGGTATTATATCACTAGCTTCATTAATGGATCATTCATCAAGCTCAGTATAACTCATGATTACATGTATCTATTATAACACTCATGTTTCTTTACTCTCATGGGCATGTATATGGTTCCTCATCTCGATGGTTGTATAGGTATTTTCTTTTAACCTTTTACAGCCTGTTAAACTGATCTGTGATACGCCTCACCATTTTCATTACCAACTCTGATATGACACCTCATTATAACTCCTCATGCGTATAAATTTCTTTACCTTTAACACGCCCGATATCAATCATCAAATTGGGCGTCATGCTCCATTAATCCTTAACACAATTTCTCGATATCTAATTGTTTACATAGATCACTTAATTACAAAACCATGATTTTCCAGGACGGGTATGTTGGCTCTGATACTAACTCTTGAACCATCACTGATACTCTATACTCTCCTTCTACTCACAGTACTATAATGACACTTATCCTAGAACCATTGGTACAAGGTACTATGCTAAGGGCTAACTCTTGATTAAAGCCTACTGCTCACATGACCAACTAAGAAACACTTACAACTTACTAGCAACACAGTCAATACTAATACAAGACACCAACAAAATTAAAAGTCACTAATTATCATACTAACAAGGAATCCTCAAAGAAAATAAGCTCAAAAGGAACTGGATCAAGGACGGAAGGTATCTTTACTGCTAGTAAAGAAAAGAAGCGATGGAACAAAGTCCTGGAATAACAGAAATAGATAAGTCTTGAGATGATACTTTAAGAACCAATTTAAGATACAACCTGATAATCATACACGTCTGTCAGAAATCATGACACACAGAATCCTCGCCACGCCAGTAAGCATAGATGCGATAAACGACAGGTTTCGTAACTAAGGTATGCAACCCTATAATCATGTCATCTAGAATACTCGCCACGCCAACCGGTATGGCTGCGAGAAACTCTAAATCTCATAACTAAAGTATGTACATCCAAGTTAGGTTCCTACGTTCTCGTCATGACAGCTAATATGGCTGCGATAAACTCTAGGTTCCATAACCAAAGTAGACGTTTTTACCTTTCTCACTGTCCTTATCAATATATGTCATCAGATGATACCGTAAATTTTAGTCCGTAAAATTCACCTCAATTTGAAATCAACTCAACAATGATACCAAGAATTAAAGTTAACAACTGGTCAACAAGAATCAACTTAACAACGATACCAAGAATTTAATTTAATAACTGCTCAACAAGAATCAAGTTCAGTGACAACAAGCGAGAGCGGACGGAAACAAGGAAAAGATTTAAATTGGAAATTATAATAAGATTCTCAAGGGATCGTCCCAGGAATCTTTCAAGAATTTGTGATTGAGTATCCTCTCTCATCCTAGTATCCTATGTCCTATATCCTATCGCAGGTACGCAGTAGTATAACAAGGATGCCATACTACTACGACATCGCACAACTCACAAAGTCTGACCTGCATGGGCCACCACTAAAACGTGTCACGACCCGCACCCGATTTAGGGGCACGAGTGCGTGGGTACGTCCAGCCTACGCTGCAGCATCGGCGGTAGAACGCTGTCTAGGTCAAGTACTATCTAAACAATCTCACGCTAGTATCCAACTCCATAAGGAGACTCGGATAACACTATAAAAATATTAACAACATACTCAATCACAACTACAGCACGATAGGAATTTGAAGAATAAAGAATACAACACAAGTCTAATGACAAAATAATCATACCTGCAATCAGTAACATCCAATCCCCAAGTGTGTCAGAACCAGTCTACTAAGGTCACAGTCTGGAAAAATATTTTCCAGTCAGGAAGGAGCAAAGTACATCTCTAAATAGCAGTTCTATATAAATGACATAAACTATGTAGCAGTTCTAGATGGACATATACCAGATGCATGTATAGGTACGAGAAATGTACAATGAAAGAAATACTGAAAATACTGTAAGTAACTGCAGGAAAAGAAAATAATATGTCCAAGAGCAAGAAACCTATGACTAAGTGTGTGAGTACTAGCTTTAACATGTGATCGGCTTGGGAACATGATCAGGCTGGTTACATGTGATTAGCTATGATTCACGAAGGTCAGGCTAACCGTTGGTTAGCTATGATGCATGTAGAGGTCAGGCTAATCACACGTAACAGCTATGAGGCACGGAGATGGTCAGGCCGCACCCGACGTGAGACGTGGGTGAGCTATGATGCATGAAAAGTTGGGTATGATCACATATCTACACTAAAATACTCTCCACCCCCGACTGGTATAGTAGATCCAATCATGGTACGCTATGGCACGGAATTCCCTAGGGAGGTAGCAATTCTCCCCGGGTCTCAGTGTCTGTACATGCACAAGATATCAAGGAAACAAGTCTTGTGTAAGCTACACCATGAATAAGGAATAACATCTCATGACGAGATCCGTGTATACCAATCCGTGTAACCAACGTGTCAGGAACATGAATATTTACACTAGATACAGTGAACATAGGAGATATCATAAATTAGAAACTAATCAGAGAATGTACTCGCCTTGGGTCCTTAGCTGGTAATTATTGATGTCCTGTTCCAGAGTATCCCCTGGGTAAACCAACAGTCCTATAAACATATCACAAGCAAAACCACATTTGCATCAGATGCTACACTAACATAGTCTAAAAACACTGAGTTCGGGACTTCTCTAGGTATGCTACTGGTCACCTAGGATCACCTAGTAGGTTTACCAATTAACCATATTATAATTTCCATCAACTACAATAGTAGATATATGTAAATATATATACTTTAAAATAAATAATACTTGTATACATACAAAAAAGAATTTAACCTAATATATGTATATATCTAAATATATACCAATATAAATTACTAGCTATAGTTGTATATTTACTAAAATACGTACATTTATATATTAACATATATCAAAATACGTACATATCAGATGTGTGCAAAGTATATTTTTAGAATATACATATATATATATGTCACCATCATTCTTAAACATACTAATATTAATTTACCAAATTAAATTTATACTAGCATATACTTACAATACATATATATACACCAAATTGAATACACATACAATATATATATACCAATTAAACATATATATAATTATACTAAAATATACACACATATATACATATATATATATATATATATATATATATAAGTATATATATATATACCAAAATAATTATATACATATACTAAATATATATACATAGATACCAAATTAATTACATATACTAGAATACGTATTTACATATATAATCATTTCGAAATTATTTGAACAATAATTGTTAAAACTTCCCTTTTGAACAAAATTACAATTTAAAGGTTTATTTATAAAAATTAGAATTTACGTAGAATCCAATATATATATATATATATATATATATTTTTATATCTATAGTAAGATTGGTCACCAGCCCAATAAACAATTTTGAACTCTTTTTATTATTAAAATTATATTTTAAATAATAATGTAACCCAACAATTATTATATTTGTTCACATAATCAAAAATCCTGATATTTATTACTAAACTAAATAAAACTAAACTAATTAAATCTTATTAAACTAATTATATATTACCAAACTAAATATATAAATTTACTAAACTAATTACATTAATAAATAACTACTGATTAATAATTTAAATTTTTGATTAACAAATTAATTACTGATTAACGAATTAATTAACTAATTAATAAATAATTAACTACTCTAATTATAAACTAACTAAACTAATTATTATAAACTAACTCATTTATTTAACTGTAACCTAATCTTAACTATATACAGAACCACGAAAGAGGGAAGAGGGAAAAAGAGGGCTCACGTCGGGGAGGGGCTTCCGGCGTTGACGGTCGGGGAAATCCGCCGAGTCACGCGGTGGTCGGCGGATCTGAGGCGTCGGCCGGGTCTGATCGTCTCGTCGACGGCGGAAACTCGACTCGGTAGCGGAAACTCGCCTCAGCGGCGGAACTCGACTCGGCGGCGGAACTCGACTCAGCGGCGGCCACGGCTCGACGGATCTGAGGCGGAGGCGACGACGTCGGCTCCGGTGAGGAAAGTGGCTGATGGGTGACGCAAGGTCGAGGCGGCGCTCGGTTCGATCGGCTCGACGCCGGATCTGGCTGCGTCTGGTCGGCCACCGGCGCTCGACGCCGAGGAGGAGGTCTCGCAGTCACCGGCGTTCGACGACGAGGAGGAGGACTCAGCCGCCGGCGGCAGCGGGATCTAGGTTAGGGTTAGGTTCTGTGTGTCGGGGTGCATCGTGTCGGCTGGACACGATGGGTTCGTTGTACTGCGGGCGTGTCCGGGTGTTGGACACAGGGGTTTGAATGAACTGTGGACGTGTCCGGGTGTTGGACACAGGAAATTTGGTTGTAATATTGTAACCGGACACAGAAAATGAATGGATACGGTGGGACACCCGGGGTCGGACCCGAGGCCATCACGGCTGACACGGTGATGCTGGACACACGGACACGGGCACACAAAATGGTGGTGGCTTTGGCTTTGTGGGGATTTGTGAGGGCTAGCTAGGGTTTCTAGGGAGTTGT
>JAYESA010000002.1:119759141-119946641 GCA_036927795.1 Iris macrosiphon
GTCAGAGGCGGTCCTAATGCTTAGGGCTTAGGACCGGGTTGGTGAGCACCACAAACACTGACGAGAGATTCACGGAGATCTTGCTTTCCTTCAGCATATAATAGGCATCGTATAAGGAGTCCATCATAGGAATGACGGTACAACATCTTAGTGGTTGTATCATAGTAGAACCGGAGGGAGCATCTTCTAACGAAAGTGGTCTCCTTTGGGTCGTTTAGAAGGATCCCGTAGACAGCATAGTCCATAAACGGAAGCCTCCAATCTATGACATTGGTATCTATGTCCACAGAGTGTCTTAGACTTAATCATAAGTTGTTCCTTGGGCAGACCAACTCTTGGCCTACCACTGTGACCAATAGGTGGTTTTTGATTGGAGTTTCTAAAGAAGCGGCGAGGCCGACGAGTGCATCAGTCTCAATATTTTGCAGTTGTGGTACATATTCTATGAAGAACTCTGTAAATATAGAAATTATGTCGACGGCCACTTGGTGGTAGGGGAGCAGGTCCTCGTGATAGACTTTCTACTTGCCACGGACTTGACTGACTATTAACTTGGAGTCACCATAGGCTTCTAGGTAATCAACCACTAGTTATTTAGCCAGTTGGAGCCCAATGATTAGAGCATTTTACTCTGCTACATTGTTGGAACATGGCTCCGTCAGTGAGTATGCGCGGTAGATGACTAGGTCCTATTTTGGAAGCACCGTCGAAGAACATTCGCCAAACTGATCCTCCCGTCGTGACGACGTTAGAATCTAACACCTCGTCGGGGAGTTTTTTGTAGAGATTTTAATTCTCCAGCACCGGATGATCTGTTAGAAAGTCAGCCAATGCTTGATGCTTGATAGCCTTTTGCGGGACGAATAACATGTCATAGGGCAAGTAGGATTGCCATGTGGCTAGGCGAAAGTTAAGTGCCTCGGGCTTGGTCATGAAGACTCTGAGGGGGTTCACTCGAGAGATCATATAGATGGTTTGCCCTGTCAAGTAATGGCGGGTCTTTTGGACACTGAACATCAGAGCAAAACACTCTTTCTCGACCGGATTGTACCTATGTTCTACGTCGATCATCATTCTGCTGAGATGGTTGATAGCTTGTTGATAGCCTTTGTCACTATTTTGGGCAAGAAGGGATCCGAGGGAATGGTTCATTACACGGACATAGAGTAAGAAGGACTTTTCCACGATTGGGGCTACCAACACCGGGGGGTTCATAAGATACTTCTTAATGTCTTCCAACGCTTGGTGGCCTTCTTCCATCTAGGCGAAGAAGACTCCCTTCTTCATGAGCAGAGTAAAGGGACGACATCGTCTAGAGAGATTGGCTATTAATCTCCTAATATATGCCAGTCTTCCTTGCAGACCACAAAGTTCTCGCAGGTTCTTTGGAGAGTGCATATCTAGGATAGCCTTAGTCTTCTCAGGGCCAATATGAATACCCTTTGAAGTTATAATAAATCCCAAAAACTTGCCGCTGGAGAGTCCCAAGAATGACTTTGTGGGGTTCATCTTGAGATGTTGGGCTCGCATTAGATAGAATACTGTCTTCAGGTCATGGAGATAATCATCTTAAAAATGGCTCTTGACAGCGATGTCATCAACGTAATATTCTACTGTCTTGCGCAGATGGTCGAAAAGGTTGGTGCTCATAGCCTGTTAGTATGTCACACCTGCATTCTTTAGACCAAAGGATATTATAGTGTAACAATACACTCCTACTGGCATCCAGAATGACGTGTGACTCTTATATTTTGAAAATATTTTGATTTGATTATAGCCTGAGAAACCATCCATGAAGGACATACGCTCGAAGCCACAAATGTTGTCGACTATTATGTCTGTGATAGGGAGAGGGAATTTGTTCTTTGGGAAACTCGCATTCAAATCATGAAAGTCGATGCAGACTCGAATTTTACTATTTTTTTATGACGAGGAAGATATTAGCTACCCAATCTGGGTGCTGCTCTTCGTGGATAAAGCCATTTACTATTAGCTTATTTACCTCCACTTCAATGGCATCCATAATATTTGGGTGAAATTGTCGTTGCTGCTTCTTTATAGGTATGGCGTTTGGCAGGATATTGAGTTTGTGCATCGCGATTTGCAGATCCAATTTCAGCATATCTTCGTAGTTCCATATAAAGACGTCGGTGTATTCCCTTACTAGCTGGACAAGGGATTCATGCTCTTTCGTCGAGAGATTTTTACTGATAAAGATGGGCTTATGAGAAATGTCATCACCTAAATCATCTTGTTCAACCTGGTCCTTAGTAGGAGGTTCTCGTTGCTCGAATCTTAATTTTTATAGAGATTCCAGTTTTTGAGCCCACGGTTCTACTTTAAAGAGTTTGATTGGGCACTCATCGTCCTATTTTGGATCCACTGATACCATGTTGATGGACAACATTGGTTTAAGCACGTCTCTGATGTTGATATCAGAGTCCTAAGTGGAAGATTGCTAATAGTGAGACTGTGTTTTGTCTTCCTCCTTCGAGTCTTCGGAAGTTGTAGTTGGTGTGACATATCCCAAACCATGACCAGTTTGTTGGTAGTATTTCTCAGGCTCGCCCTTTGGAGAAAAATGATGGAATGGTAAGTGTCGTCCCTTGCTATAGTTTAGGCCTTGGTGTCTCTTCAGATCGTATCCCATCTTCTAGATAATATGCTTAGTATGTATGTTGTAGCGGTGAAGTTGTATTCTGCCGCTTTCCGGTTATGGTTCTTCTAAGACGAAGTTCTGGTGGCCTTCGATTTTTTCAAAAATGATAGGCTTGTCACCTTTCTTTCTTTTAGGAATGACGAAACATAAATCTTGGCTAAGGAGGATCCAGCTTACTGTATGAGCTGTAGCCACTTGCATATACAGGTGTAAACCTAGACATACCCCAAAGACTATGTGGTGCCCCAATGTGCGACTACAGAGAAATTTAAAGAGAGGCCTTTATTGAGCAAATATGGTATCTCCTCTACAAGGATTACATCATCGAATGATGGTACATCGGTAGATGTCGTGATATACTCTTCTAGTTCATCTTCTTCAGTGGCTGTCAGTGATGCTGATGGTATTGGAGTTTTCCTGCGGAGCTTGACTACCATTTTCCCTGGGGTTCTTACAGCTAGTCGATCCTTGTCTGGAAAGTATTTTTGTCCCTGGGGTCTAACTACTGAGGGTTCAGGTGCCCTTCTATGAAGCTTGACCACGAGGGGAGTAGTTGTGTGGGTTTGGCATCCTTTGAGATGGACCCTTAGGGGATCGCCTGAGGATGTAGCAGTATCAGCTTTATCATCGATGTCGTTGCCTCCTTCATCTTGGTGAATTTTTATGTACAAGATCGAGTCAGAGTAGTACGCCTCGACCCCTTTGAAAGGATCCACGTCGGCGAATTCTATCTTAACTACGCCATCTTTGCTGACGTACTTTAAATATTGGTGGATAGTGGATGAAACGATCATATACTCGTGTATCCATGGACGTCCTAACAGGACATTGTAGGACACATCCACGTCAATGACATAGCAAGTCACCTATGTTCGGAGATCACCGACTTGGCACTTCAGACAAATCTTGCCCAAAGGATAGCTTCTTTCGGCATTTAAGTCGCTAATAGTGGTATTGGTGGCTGCCAACCGATGCATCAAAATACCCAAGTTTTGTAGAAAACTTCTTGGGATGATGCTGAGAGATGATTCGGGGTTGATATGCATCTGGTCCACCTTAGTGTCTCTGATGTACCCTGTGTAATATATAAGAAGATTATGCCTATTATTCTTTAATAGAATATCCTACCGAGAGAATGTGATATTCGGGATTGCCTCTATCATACTGTTACAGTGAGGACATGCGTCGGGACACTCGGCCGGTGTCTTGAGTTGGGCCAGATAAGAGTCGACATTTTATAATGCCTCACTTAGAGCATCACGAGTCTTTTAGAGAGACGGGGGAGTTCAAAGAGTGAGAATTTCACGAAAGTGTTGGCCAGTTGTGCCAAAATGTGAAAGTTGTAAGGCTTCTCCAGCCCTTAAGTTGTGTCCTTTCGTAGAGGTTTATCAAAGCGCATCTCCTTCTGCTTCTGCATGTCTGCTGTAGGAAGCTGGGATGGACGCAGATTAGATACAGCGGGTGTCACGGGCATGGCAACTAGAGGTTTAGTATCATCGAAAGATTTTTAGTCGCGTTGATAAGCTAGGCCTGGCCTGGTTACGCCAGCGAGAGGTTCGTCTGTTGATGGGGAGACCGTGTGACTGGACTTGGTCTTATTTCCCTTGGACTTGGAGGAAGAAGGTACTACCGGCCTTGTCATGTCTGGGACAAGGTCGGGATGGACCTATATAACTTTGCCTCTTGGATTAGTAAGGGGAACGAACATGTCTGTTTAGGAAGGAGGGAGGTTAATGACCTCCATTGTTGCCCTAGTTATGAGGACGATACCATCTTGGGCCTCTGTTATCGAGAAGGTGCCGAATTGGAGGGACACCATGTATGTAGTGACCGTCTTGTCTTCGAAGTCCAAAGTGAGAGCTTTGAGTCGGTTAAGCATTGTATGAGTCTTTTTAATATGTAACAATCTCACGTGGCGTGATGGACATATCGATTATAGTGGCAATACTTGGGGTTGTCAACCTTGTCTGCTTCATCGGAGCATTTGACGTCTGGTAGCCGGAGCTTGTTGCAATTTATTAATACTTCAAATATCTCAATAATATTATCATCGTCAAAGAAATAAGTCTCATTCATCTTCGATGGCTCCATTATCCCTGCGGCGGGCAAGTTCAGACTTTTTGACATATTGACTGTCAGGGCTTGCTTCCTTTTAATGTCAGGATTGATGCTGGCAGTGAAAGGATGATTTCCCTTGTCCTCAATGTTGGGGGCTTGGAATCCTAATAATCGGTCATCTTTTGTGCTCTTTTCTGTGACAACGACACTTATGATAAATTATGTCCAGTCACTGAATAGGCTGGATGCGGTCCAGAGTCTTACTGATGGTAGGAGGTTCTTGCGACACGTGTCCATGAGAGTGGATTCGGGGAGACCGGAAGGCAACTTCAATTTTGTCTATAAAAATATTCAATGTATTCTCATGCCGGTTCTCCATCCCTCTGGGTGATGTCTATTAGGGAGGACATAGTCATATCCATCCCTCCTTCATAGAATCGAGCATGGAAGAGGGACTTCAGATCCTCGAAGGACGAGATGCAATTGTTAGGGAGGCTACAGAACCACTCAAAAGTGATCCCGGATAGTGCTTTGATGAACAAATTGGTGAGTAAAGCGTCATCCCGAGGTAAGTGGACCATTATGGAATGAAAGTATCTCATGTATTGTAGGGGTGACATCTTTCCGTCAAATGGAGTTAGAGATAGTGGCTTGTATTTAGGAGGGTATAGCACGTTATTCCATTCTGGAGGATAGGGTTGTCGGATCCCAAGCCTCTGAATCCTATCTTGATAATCTCGAGCATCAACGCGAGCACGCAAGTGTTTAGGATAATAAACGAGAAAAGATTTTGATGAATGCGGAATACAAGGTCTTGTACGAAGACCCACCCTTCTTTATGTTTACAAACAAGATTGTACAAATTAATCCTATACGAGGATGTCCGAATATAATTTATTTAATCTGGGTAAATATTGTTGTAGGTGTCTGATCTGCGGTCGATCACTTTAGCCCTTGGACCACACGATGTTGAAGAAGTGCCGTGGAAGACAGGTAGCAGCTTCAGAGGTTGCTAAAGAGGGTGGATGCACGATGCCAAGGTCATCGATCCCTTCTCTTTTCCTGTGCTCTGGATTCTTCTCTCTCTCTCTCTCTCTCTCTCTCTCAACCGTTGGATCTGATATTGGATTTCTTGATCCATTTTCAGACCTAATTTCTTCGACCTTTTTCCTCGTTGATAGAGGACTCTATTTATAGAGTTTTTAGTGACAGTGACCACACAGTCGGTATAGAAACCGAGTAGTGGAAAGTACAACACCCTTTTGCACGACGGTTTGAAATAACCAATGCCTGCGTATAGATAACCTTTTGAGTAAGCATGTGACGCACGTCCAACTAATGGGACAAAATACGTATAACTGCTGCGAAGATCACGGCGTAGAAGCCACGTAGGTATTTATCCCTTGTGTAGAAGAGGTTGGCGTAGAAGCCAATGACTGTCACCATGGCATAGAAGCCAAAATAAGCATAGAAGCCAAGTAGGCATAGAAGTCGGGTGGGCATAGAAGCCGAGCAAGCGTAGAAGCTGAGTGGTCGTAGAGGCCGAGTGGGCGTAGAGGCCGAGTGGGCGTAGAAGCCGAGTGGGCATAGAAGCCGAGTGGTCGTAGAGGCCGAATGGGCGTAGAGGCCGAGTGGGCGTAGAATACGAGTGGGCATAGAAGCCGAGTGGTTATAGAGGCCGAGTGGGTGTAGAAGCCGAGTGGGCATAGAAGCCGAGTGGTCGTAGAGGCCGAGTGGGCGTAGAAGCCGAGTGGGCATAGAAGCCGAGCAGGCGTAGAAGCCGAGTGGGCATAGAAGCCGAGCAGGAGTAGAAGCCGAGAGGATGTGGACGTTTTAGCCAGAATTACAGCTCTTGGAGATATAACCAAATCTCTTGCATTAAATACAGAGATCTGCCGCCATCTTGTGCATTAAATGCTGAGGCGTGTCTTTAAGATTTGTCATCATTCTGTACATTAAATGCAGATACGCGCCTCAAATTCTGTACGAAGAGTGACTGCTGATGTGGTGATCTGTTTGCCTTCTGTGGAGCGTAAGAAGCTCACGTCTGCCTGTGTAAAACTGGACAGCGTATTCCCTTATACGAGTAAGGGTAGTTTACGCAAAGGGGATGTCACTAAACGACGGTTCGGTAACATTTAATCAAATCCCCAGCATTAAATATTGAGATCCGCCATTATCCTGCTCATTAAATAAGGAGACGTAGTTTGGAGGTCTGCCACCCTTCTGTGCCTCAAGTGCAGAGACGTGCCTTGGGCATCTGTCAGTATTTGGCACTTTAAATGCAGAGACGTGCCTTGAAAAACTGTCACTGCTCTGTGCATTAAATGCAGAGACATGCCTCGAGCCCTGTATGAAGTGCAGCCTTTGACGTGGCAGGCAGTTTGTCTTCTGCGGAGCATAAACGGCTCTAATCGGCCTGTGTAAAACTAGGTAGCGTATTCCTTCGTATGTGTAAAAGTGGTTTACGCAAAGGAGATGGCAGTAAATGACAGCCTGTGTTGCAGTGGCGCACCATCATTATGCTTGTCGCCTGGGGAGTCGTTCAGTACTCTCTGTCAGGAGTCCAGACGTCAGGTTCATTGCATGATCTGACAGGTTCATTTCGAAGAACACGAAGCGTTCCTCGTACACTTCAATACTGCATTGAAAGCGGATGAGTTTTATGCCATAAAGGCGATGTAGAACCTCCTTTACGCTGAAGCAGCCTGAACACTTTGCACTATGCGGATGGTCCTTGAGTCTATATTTTATGCTGTGCTCAGCGGAAAAGCTTTGTTGCACGTTTGATGGCTTTGAGGTCCTCTGTTTACGCTGCCCTGTATGAACATGCTGCGTATAGCTGTCCGACGTATTTTTTATGCTTCTGCAAGACCCCCTTCAAAGCTTTTAAATTCCTCGTAATTTGAAATACTTTGAATGAAGCATGAACTGTTCCTTATAACTCGAAACGCTCTGAGTGGAGCCTGAAACGGTCAAGCCTGACGCGTTCTTTCATGGCTGACTTTATGGCGGAGTTATTGGGGACCGGTGACCTCTTTTGCCTATAAAAAGGCTGAGGAGTCCTCCTTCTCTTCCCACACTTCCTTCACCACACAGAGATGATGGCCGGAGTTCGTCGGGTCGACTTGGGGAAGAAGGAGACCATGCTCTTCCAGCATGTAAGGAGCCAAAAAATACGGCATCTTCGAGCAAATATCCTCAGTAACGATGGATCATTGAAGGATATCATAGCCTCCTTTGCTCGGGATAATCAGCAACTTTGTATGGTGGTTCTTCGGGAGAGAAGAAGGGTCATTTTTGAGTAGACATCTTGCAAGTGGTGCCTTCTCCCGTTACCTGCGTGGACGAGGATATAGGAAAGCAGACTTATCCTGCTTTTCTGGTGTTGGCAGTATGGGTCTATGCCCATTTTTGCATCCTCCCGCCACTGATCATCTTCTTGTTCATCGACTGTGGATGTCGATGAACTACCATGGAAGAAGAGGAAGATCTTCACCAATGCAAGAACCTGGCAGAACAGATTCTAGGTGCGATCTTCAGACGACGATGAGGAAGCTATTTGTAGACGGGATTTCCCTCATATGTAGTCATGAAAAATAAAGAAAACCCTTGCAGACTGGATTTCCCTCATGTAATCATGCTTTTAATTTTAATAAAATCGTCTTTCTTCTTTGCATATGATTATATTGCCATACTTTGCCGTGAAGTCTGAATATGTGTAGCTTCAACACGTCTGATATTTTACGCTGACTCTGTGTAGCAAGAGTGCTAGGTCCTGTCCCATCTTTTACGCATAGCTAAGGATGCGCAGAAAGCCATTTTAGCAGTCGAGTGTTCGAACTGTCCTGCTGTTAGGAACCGCGTAGAATTCTGAACTGTTCTTTACTTCTGATAAACAGAATTTTTGGTTCAGACCGTCGTCTTCAAGAATGATTTCTCAAAATTCCCTTTGAACAGGGCGAGGGATGGCTGTCAAGATCTAAGCTGCCATCTTGAATTTGTAGACGAAATATTCAGACTGGATTCTGGATGAACTCCGAATCGACCCATGAAGAAGAGTAATTTTCAACGTTGAACTCTGTATGCTTCAGGTATTTGGGGTATCTTGAGGTCAAGAAGGAGTATCTACTGTGTGAACTCCTGTATTTGACCGCCTTGAAAATCGTTCAATTTACTGCATGTTGTCCTGCACATTTTTCAGATATGCGGAAAGTCGTGAAGCGTAAAATCATCGGTTTGTAGCCTCTGAGCATAAAAAGCCACCGAGCGTGAGGTCATAGATTCATAGCTGTTTGAGCGTAAAGTCGTAGGTTCGTAGCCTCTCGAGCATAAAAGCTACCGAGCTCAAAGGCATCCGAGCGTAGAACCATAGACTAGTAGCCTGTGAGCGTAAAACTGTAGATCCGTAGCCGTCGAGCGTAGAAAGCTCCTTAGCGTAAAAACTGTAGATTCGTTGCTTCTGAAAAGAAAATCTTCTGAGCGTGAAGTTTGTGGATCATTTGCTTCTGACTGTAAACTAAACACCACCGAGCATGAGATCATAGATTCGTAGCTGTTTAAGCATGAAGTCGTAGGTTCGTAGCCTCTCGAGCATAAAAGTTACCGAGCACAAAGGCATCCGGGCGTAGAACTATAGACTGGTAGCCTGTGAGCGTAAAACCGTAGATCCGTATCCGTCAAGCGTAGAAAGCTCCTTAGCGTAAAAACCACAAGTCTTTTTTGCACGAAAACTTTTCGAATTCGCTGACTGTCCGCCTTCCTGAGTAAATAGGCTGACGTAGTCTCCAATCATAACCAAATATTAAATGTGAGATTTGGTTCGGGATTCGAGGAGTCCATCCGAACTCTATATATACCCCAAGTCTCTGAGAGAGAAACTTTTCATACGTCTTCTGCGAAAGAAAGCTTCTGATTGTTCGAGTTCTCCTTCATTTCTTCTCCGAGTCTTCAAAGTTTCCAGTAATGGCCTCGAAACAATCCTCCTCCACTAAGGGAAAGAAGACTGATTCTTCTTCTCGTTCTTCTGCACAAGTGAGAGCATCTTCGGTCGGGCAAGGCGAACTTCGTTCTGAGCGAAGTATCCCGCCGACGAGCAGTGCACCGGGCCTTAAAGGTAGAGCTTTTGGGACAAAAAAGAACGACCGAAAATCCTTCGCACACGTTGTACGTGACCGTGCTAGGTCGTCTTCTGTGCTGATAGCTTCTTTGAGGAAGATGATGCACAGAGACGTTTCATATTTAATGCCCACATTTCTAATGTGTCAGCGCAAAGACTCCATATTTTCGCAGTCTGGCATAAAAGCTTTGACTGTCGAAAGTTGGCGTATAAAATTTGAGTATTATGCTTCTGGATAAAGATTCTGGTATAATACCTCAATTTTATCAGTTTGGCGTACAACACAGACTGTATACTGCCCGCCTTGAACTTTACGCTTTTAGGAAATGGATTCCAGCGTAACGGTCAAGTTTTTACGGTCTTTGGCGTAGAGCACAGACTGTTGATTTTTTTTGGCGTACGCTGGAAGGTCTGAATTGTCTAGTTGATAGGAACTGACGTATTTTCCTTACACTTTTTGTAGTCAACTTGTATGTGTCTCCGCTAGCCGATGTGATGGGTTCTTCCGCCGGGATGCTGCACTCCAACTATCTGGAGGATCTGTCACACGTGACATTTCCTATTTCCGGGCCGCAATATCCTGAAGGAAGGGAGATTCTGATATCGGCTCAGGGAGAGCGAACGCTGCTGAACCTGATCAACGGGGAGCCCCTGACGTACATAGACGAGGATCAATACATAAAGCCGACCTTCCTTTTCGGGGACATAATTGACAAGCAGTCCCAGACGAAGCCCAAGAGAGAACTCTGGGTTTTCTCTGCCGGGAGCTTGGTTTGGTATCTGCCCAAGATGCCGAGAGACTATCCCATCTCAGCTTTCTTTCATGCTACACATCCTAGGAGGATATCGTGGACGCTGACTCCCGATCTTCACGGCAGGCCGGGGAAGATCTTTCATCTAAAAGGAGCTGACCAGGGGTCGTTTGTCAGCCGGCCTACCGGCAATGTAACGATGTTCAGAGACTGTACCCGGGCAGTGTCCCGAGTGAAGACAACTTGGTGATCCAGCCGGTCCAGTTACCGAATTTCTGTAATGATTTTATGGGGCACGGGGGAGTATACCCTAAGGCGAACCCTCGGTGCGGTGGGTGGATCACCCCTTCAAACCTTCGATGGGATTGCTTAGTTGATTGGGCCCTGAAGCATTTTCAGACCGAGTTGGAGAGCATTGGTCTATTTGCAGCTGTGAGTGCTACCAGTGTTGGGTTACCTCCTAACCCCAACCTGTTCCTGGCACTGATGGAGCGATATATTTCGCTCACCGGGACTTTCGCCACTCCACTAGGGGAGTTGGGATTGGCCCTTCACGAGATGGCAGAGATCTCGAGACTGCCGATGGGGGATACTCCATATGAAGAGTATGTTCCCACGAACCGGGAGCTGGGGGATGCGGACCCTCGGGTAGTGGATGTGTATCAGGAGCTGATGTGCCACTACCTTGCTTGCACCGCTTTTTATGATGAGCACTCAGATTTGGCTCACATCAACAAATGGATGTCCTACCTCTTCTTTCAACGGACCAGGACCGCTAAGCCGGAGAAAGTATTGGAGGGCAAGGATCAGCCTGTGATTCCTATAAGGGCGCTTAATGCTCAGGTAGTCGACGATCTCATGGTAGACGCTGGGGCTCCGAACCTGATCCTCGACGAAGGAATCGGACAATATCCTGTAGGCACTAAGGCCTATAGTTATTTGAGGCGTTGCCGCATGCCTCTATCCAGGGAAGCTCAATTGGCTGGCTTCCTCTCTATATGGCTGCACCGAGTGGTGGTACCTGGCGTCGCATCTGAGGACCGCATTTACCGTAACACGTTGTGGCCTACAGTGTGTCTGGTATTCGGGGCTAGACTGGGCTTGCTCCCTGCCATGGTGTGCCGTATTCAAGCTGGCCTGAGGGCCATGACTGACGGGCTGCTCGCTGATGAAACTCGGCGTAATAGATTTCCCAGGATAGAATTACCATACCTGTATCTGATGGGATGGTTAATTCTTTATAACCCCAGGGTTATGTCTCTCGGCTCCCGCAGTAGTTCGGGGACTAGTTTCTTGTTGAACTACCAGAAGTCTTCCTGGAATGTGGCCACGGTTCTAGACTGTTGGCGGGTGCTGGATTTCAGTCACAGCTGGAAGCTCTTCTGCACTATCCCCTCTGTGTACCACAATCAATCGGGGATTAGGCTTGAGGATTCCGGTAGAGGGAAGACCGATCTTTCTCCTGAAGCTTTTAATTGGTTGGTCTGCATTAGACCCTCCTATCTGCTGTATAGGAGTGAAGATCATTGCTTGTTGGAGCCCTACCTGCCTAGTCAGTTTGCCAGGCAGTTTGGGTATGATCAGTTGCATGTGGGCAACGCCGTTACCAGCTTCTGGTCCAGGGGTAGACTCTTTGATGGAGCTAGAGGATGGCGATATTTCCTCATGGGCTGCACTGGAGCAATTTTTACTGTGTCGGTCATCACACTCTCCACGGAGCTGCGCATCCTGCACTCGTATGCCCAGTTCTATGTGGCAATGAACACCTTCCATCACGATTTTGACATGCATGGAAGTTTTAGGGTGCCTTCTTCCAAGTCTGGGGGAAGAGTCGAAGTCCCCTCGGTTTCTTCTGACGAGGGTGAGGAGTTCGTGAATCCAGATGAGCCTCTGTTGGCGGTATCGAGGGGTGAAGTTCCTCTGCCAGCAGGCCCTTTGGTGATTTCTAGGAAGCGAAGGGCTCCTACTCCGAAGGAGACTTCCCCTCGCCAGAGAAGGAAGAAGATGGTTAATCGTCCTCTCCGGATTCTTGGTATTGAGGCTCCTGGAAGTGAGGTTGCATCTCCCTATGTTGGAGATGATTCTTTGATTGGGGGTTCCTCGCCTTTTAGAGAGGGACCCTCTTAAGTTTCGGCTGGTGGTGCCGGAGAATCTATGCTGGAGGCCGCCGTCGCTGCTACTGCTTCAGGTAGTGGAACGAGGTCGTCTCTGGGGCTGAGTATACCTTTATGCGGATCGGCATCGGGAGGGACTCCTGCTGTGTCTGTAAGCTCACCTGGCGAGATTCCCGCCAATGAGCCTCGGTCGGAATTTGACGAGGACCAGGAAGAGAATTCGCTAGTGCTTCTTAGAGCACCCCCTTCTCCAGGTATGATAGCTTACCTAACATCATTAAGGAATGATTTAGCTGTACAGGCCACAGATGCGACATATATGCCGTCGACAATGGGTAAATGTCATCTCCACGCCTTTTCTTTTTAGGAAAGTTAATATTATGCTGATATAACTTCCTTTCGTCCTCTTTTCAGGGGAAGACCTCTTTGGGGAGGGCAGTGTAGATGCGCCCTTGGGCTCCGTGTCAGGTCCTGGCGGCGACACGGAGGTGGCTGATTTTGAAGAAGAGATATCTTTGGGTGCTGGCTCGCCTGTCGACGAGATTCTGATATCTCAAGAGAAGGACGAGCCTGTTATTGCGGCGATGCCTCCTTTGAGTATGCCGGTCACTTCGTCCGGTGTTGGCGCTTCTTCTTTTGTCGCACCACCTGTTGAGGCGACGGTCGTAGCAATATCGTCTGCGGTTGTCCTTGGAGGGGGATTCGCCAATGTTGAGGCCACCCCCATCGTCCAATCGGATCTAGCTGTGCTGATTGAGCAATATACTGATATCTGCTACACCACTTTAAAAATATTAATATCAAGGGTGTTGGCGAAGAATATGAGCTTTGCATCGCTGAAGAGGTTCTCCCAGTCTGTGATAATGCCGATCCGAGAATTCGACGACACTGGGCTAGCTGAAACGCTGGAGGAGATAGTTAATGGTTTGGAGCAACCCATGTAACCTCCGATTTCCAATTTCCAAGATAATTAGATTTTAATTTATTTTAAAATATCAAGTTTTATAAAATATTTCTCCTCGAAAATTTTTATTTGATTTTGAACAATGTTTGATTATAGAAGGTAATTTAAAAAAAAAAAAAAAAATCTTTTATAAAAATCCTTTTTCCTAAATGTCGCCTTCTTATAAAATAAGTAAATAAATAAATAATAATATATATATTTCTAGTTTCAAATATTTATTGGCTTGAATCATAAAATTATTGTTTTAACTAAATATTTATTTAAAAGACTAGTTGATAAAATAAAATAGATTTTTATTTATTGGGATAGTAAATAAATAAATGTCATACTTTCTGAGATTTTTGCAAAATGTATTAATTAGTAGCTAATTTAAAATTTGCTAGCTTTCCTAAAAATATTTTCTGAAATTATAACCTTTGTTTCTTTAATTTTACAAGTCGCCATTTCCATTAACTAGCCCACACCCTTTCCCACATGAAGAACTTATTCATGTATTGATCTTGGCCATTCATTATTGGGCCAACCCGTAACCCTTTATCCCACACCATCTCTCCCTATTTAAGTCCCTCATCACATCTCCCTAGAAACCCTAATTTCCAATTTACTAGCTAGCCTCCACAAATTCCCAAAGCCAACAAGCCACCACCATTTTTGTGTGCTCGTGTCCGTGTGTCCAGCATCACCGCGTCAGCCGTGATGGCCTCGGGTCCGACCCCGGGTGTCCCACCGTATCCATTCATTTCCTGTGTCCAGATTTACAACATTACAACCAAATTTTTGTGTCCGACACACCCGGACACATCCACCTCCACCACAGCAAACATCATCCTCACATCCCTACCACAGTACATCTATTCCCTGTATCCGACACATTCGGACACGTCTATAGAATTTTTAACCACCCTTCTGTGTCCAACAAATTCGGACACAATCGACACCAAACCAAGGGAAGAACCTAACCCTAGATTTAACCTGGCCTCGCTGCGTCCCCAGAGCCGTCCACCGCCTCTGCCTTCAGTTGACCGCGTTCCTCCTCCCTTAATCCTCCCTCCGCCGCCGTACGAGCACCGGCAGAGCCATTCCTCCCTCCTTCCACGCAGATCTCGCCGCTTGCCGACAGATCCAGCTGATCCTTCGTTTTGGAGCCGACAGTGACGTCTCCCAGCGTCGGCGCCGCTGACTTCTTTCCTCGGCCATCTCAACCGAGTTCGAAGTCCGGACGAGAGGCGACTTCGATTTTCGTCGGGGCTGTCGATCCGACCGACACCGCGGTCATATCTGCCGTCGCGCACAAGCTGCCACCACCGCCGCTGTTCGACTTCCTAGAGGCGTCCAGGCGAGCGCTAACCGGAATCCCACTGTAAGCCGCTTCATTTCCCCTCTTTCGCTCTTCTCCGAGTCTTTTCCTTCCTTCTTTCTTTCGTTCCTCTTCCTTTATTCATTTGGTAAGTGATGGTTAAGTAATAAGTATGTAATTAGTTTAATTAATTATAAAATTAGTTAGTTAATGATTAGATTAGTAATTATTAATAAACAGTAATTAGTTATTAATCAGGAATTTATTTATTAACCAGTTAGTAAATATTAATTAATTAGTTTAGTATTTTCTTATAATTAGTTTAGTTAATTTGTAATTAATGTAGTAAATAAATGTAATTGGTTTAGTATATGTAATTAGCTAATTTTATGTAATTAGTTTATTTAGTTATAATTAAAAGGTTTTTGATTATGTTAAATATAATAAATCTTGGGTTTTATATTATTATTTAAAATATAGTTCCAATAATAAAATGAGTTCAAAATTAGTTTATATGGATCGGTAACCAATTTTACCATAAATGAAAATGTATTGGCTTTACGTAAATTCTAGATTTTTATAAATAAACCTTTAAATTGTAATTTTGTTCAAAAGGGAAGTTTTAACAATTATTGTTCAAAATGATTTCCAAATGATTTTTTCATAAATTAAGGAGTTACCTTAATAACAAACAAACGACCCTTAGCCTAGTATCCTTATCTCGGTTTTTGTGCCGAACTCCGATCTTGGACTTCTTTATATAGTTTCTAGCTATTTGGACTGCTCCGGATCCATTGGAACTAACTGCTACTTCATTTGGGATCACCTTGAGAAGTGTGGCATTATATACATTTCCTTCATTAGTTAAATATGTATAAAATATATTTGATTGACAACTATATATATACAAATATGTATTTTGGTATAAAAATATATATAATTATATACATCTATTAGTGTGTATACACACATACGTATTTTGTACAAATACTAAGAGACACTTATGTATATATTATATACGTTTTATTGGTATATACTTGGAGTGTAAATGTATATTATATACGTGTCCCTACTAGATGACCCTAGTTGACTAGTGCCCTGCCTGACATGGCCCTGAGACCAGTATTTTGACTGTGTTAGTGTAGCATCTGATGCAAATATGGTTTTGCTTGTGATATGTTATAGGACTGTTGGTTTACCCAGGGGACACTCTGGAACAGGACCTCGGTTTTCACCAGCTAAGGACCAAAGGCGAGTACATTCTCTGATTAGTTTCTAATTTATGATATCTCCTATGTTCACTGTATCTAGTGTAAATATCCATGTTCCTGACACATTGGTTACACGGATTGGTATACACGGATCTCGTCATGAGATGTTATTCCTTATTCATGGTGTAGCTTGTACAAGACTTGTTTCCTTGATATCTTGTGCATGTACAGACACTGATTCCCGGGGAGATTTGCTACCTCCTTAGGGAATCCCGTGCCATAGCGTACCATGATTGGATCTACTATACCAGTCGGGGGTTTGGGGAGTACTTTAGTGTAGATATGTGATCATACCCAACTTTATATGCACCATAGCTCACCCCACATCTCACGTCGGGTGCGGCCTGACCATTTACATGTCTCCTCACTGTTACATCGGTTAGCCCTATTAACCCATGTAATGAGTTTACATGCCTCCTCACTGTTACATCGGTTAGCCCTACTAACCCATGTAATGAGTTTACTAGTCCCAAGCCGATCACATGTTAAAGCTAGTACTCACACACTTAGTCATAGGATTCTTGCTCATTGACCTATTGTTCTTTCCCTGCATTTACTTACAGTATTTCCAGTATTTCCTTCATTGTACATTTTTCGTACCTATACATGCATCTGGTATGTTTCCATCTAGAACTGCTACATAGTTTATGTCATTTATATAGAACTGCTAGTTAGAGATGTACTTTGCTCCTTCCTGACTGGAAATATTTTTCCAGACTGTGACCTTAGTAGACTGGCTCTGACATACTTGGGGATTGGAAGTAATGATTGCAGGTATGATTATTGTGTCATTAGACTTGTGTTGTATTCTTTTATTTCTTCATTTTTCTATCGTGCTGCAGTTGTGATTGAGTATTTCTAGATTTATTTTATGATATCCACTTCTCCTTATGGAGTTAGATACTAGCGTGAGATTGTTTATATAGTACTTGACCTAGACAGCGTTCTACCGCCGATGCTGCGGCGTAGGCTGGACGTACCCACGCTCTCGTACCCCTAAGCCGGGTGCGGGGCGTGACACGTTTTAGTGGTGGCCCATGCAGGTCAGACTTCGCAAGTTGTACGATGTCGTGGTAGTGCGACGTCATAGTTGTACTACTACGTGCCTGCTATTGAATATAGGACATAGGATGCTAGGATGAGAGAGGATACTCAATCATAAATTCTTGAAAGATTTCCTGGGATGACCCCATGAGAATCTTATTTTCAATTTAAATCTTTCCTTGTTTCCGTCCGCTCTCGCTTGTTGTTACTGAACTTGATTCTTGTTGAGCAGTTATTAAATTAAATTCTTGGTATCATTGTTGAGTTTGATTCTTGTTGACCAGTTATTAACTTAAATTCTTGGTATCGTTGTTGAGTTGATTTCAAATTGAGATAAATTTTTACGGACTAGAATTTATGGTATCATCTGATGACATATATTGATGAGGACAGTGAGGAAGGTAAAACGTCTACTTTGGTTATGGAACCTAGAAATTATCGCAGCCATATTAGCTGTCGTGACGAGAACGTAGGAACCTAACTTGGATGTACAAACTTTAGTTATGAGATTTAGAGTTTCTCGCAGCCATACCGGTTGGCGTGGCGAGTATTCTAGATGACATGATTATAGGGTTGTATACCTTAGTTACGGAACCTGTCGTTTATCGCATCTATGCTTACTGGCGTGGCGAGGATTCTGAGTGTCATGATTTCGGATAGACGTGTATGATTATCAGGTTGTATCTTAAATTGGTTCTTAAAATATCATCTCAAGACTTATCTATTTCTGTTATTCAGGACTTTGTTCCATCGCTTCTTTCTTTACTAGCAGTAAAGATACCCTCTGTCCTCAACTCAGTCTTTGAGCTCCTATTCCTTGAGGATTCCTTGTTAAGTATGATAATTAGTGACTTGTAATATTGTTTGTGTCTTGTATTAGTATTGACTGTGTTGCTGGTGAGTTATAAGTGTTTCTTAGTTGGACATGTGAGCAGTAGGCCTTAATCTAGAGTTAGCCCTTAGCATAGTACCTTGTACCAATGATTCTAGGAATAGTGTCATTAGAGACTGAGAGTTAAGGAGAGTATAGAGTATCGATGATAGTTCTCAGAGTTAGTATCAGAGCCAATTATCCGTCCTGGATAATCATGATTATGGAAATTGAGTGATTTATGTAAACAATTAAGTATCCAGGAATTGTGTTAAGGATTTATGGAGCATGATGTTCAATTTGATGATTAATATCGGAAGTGTTACAGGTAAGGAAATACATACGCATAAAGAGTTAATGAGGTGTCATGGGTAGAGAAATGTTGGAATTGGTAATGAAAGTGGTTAAGCGTATCACGGGATAGTCTAATAGGCTTTAAAGGATTAAAGGAAATACCTATACAACCATCGAGATGAGGAACCATACACATACCCATGAGAGTACAGAAACATGAGTGTTATAGAGGATACAGGTGATCATGAGTCTAATGAGCTTGATGAGATAATCCATTAATGCAGCTAGTGATATAATACCAAGAGTGCTAATGATTCTATATCAAGGATTAGTCAAGGATGACGTTAATAACAGTAAGCACTCTGTGTGTTGATAATTAGATGATATACCAATTGACATAAATTGAAATCAGGAAAGAAAACACAGTTGATGATAACTTTGATCATTGGAGGTAATAGTGCAAGTGATTCGGGCAGTACAAATTTAGTACACAATTATAGACACTAGATGCATTGAGTGCACCTTGAGTATCAGAGACCGTGAGCACTAATATGTACATTGAGGAGTTATAAATTAAAAGGTGGAAATGAATTTTAATTTTCAGAATTTTTAAGGAGTTGAGATTTTATGTTGTTAAAATATTGAGGATTTAAATTTGATTCACTAAACATAGTTAAGGCTACAAAGATTTTAGAAGTGATTAAATTTTATTTCGATGTGAAGTATCTAATTTTGAGGAGGTATATGCATTTTATTTTAAGTTGATCGGGAAGTTAAACCTTGACGATTATTTTGAGGATTAATTTTGGTAGATGAGAGATATGAATATTAATATATGATTAGTTGATATGGGTACCAGTGTACATGAATAGGAATTTGTTAGTGTGCTAGAGTTAAGTGTTTGTTAGAGATAGTAGACACTACAAGTAATATGTTAACATGATCCTTCTTCCTTCCTAATGTTCCTTTTCTTTCGCCTTTCGATTGATTGATTGATTTTCCTAGTACTGTGGTTCACATGCATGATTTTCTTGTTAGAATATAACTAGTAGTACCCCCTAACAGAGACTGAAATACCATGACAAAAGACACATGACCTATATTTTCTTAAATTGTATGGCTGTAGGTAGAGTTTTCTTAAACCATGATCATTGGGTTTTGACTATAGCAAAGATCTATGACGAGGTTATGACTGACAAAAGAGACAAGAGGATTAAATTGTGGATGAGCATTAAATTAAATAAAGAATTTAAGGGTTGTTATAATGGAGTTGATGGATCATTGATTTTATGAAAATCGAGGTATGATTGAAATTCGAGGACAAACATTTACTTAAAGGGAGAATTAAGAAATTCACAGAGCCAAAAATTTGAGGATTTATTAATTTTAAGGAGGTCTTGATATGATTGAATTGATTATTAAAAATTTGAGAAATTTGAGAGATTATCATTTTATCTATTTGATTGTAAGATAGAAATTTTATATAGTATGAATGTTGCATTGAAGATACTAGAAGCATCGCATCGTTGAGTATTGAGGAAAAAGAAAAGCAGAAAATAAAATCGTAAATGGAATAGCGTCAAATTAAATTCTTGGGATGAGGAGTTAGATTGGAATAAGCATCAATTGAATTTAGTTAGATGATTGATGAGTGTTAAAGTGAAATTTTGGGATACAGATTTTTTAAGTTTTATAAATATGCATTGATTGGGTTTCAATTGAAGGATTGGATAGTAAATTTTGCATTTAGTTATTTACTCAAAAATTGAGAAGATTATGATACGACTGGAATTCAATTAAAATATTGAGGATTTGAGTAGTAAAATTTTACATTGGGATAATAAATTCAGAGGATGAAAAAAATATATATTAGTTCAAAATTCGGAAACACTATACACATGGATAAAGAAATATAGAATGAAATGAAGCTCATGGTAGAGAAGATTATATTATAATTGATTATGGGATCGTATAATTGAAGGTCGTAAGGTAAGATCATGGTATAATGAGGTTGTGATTTAAATTAAATCTTAACCATGATAATAACATTTGAAATCGAAGAAAATAATCGAGGTATAGTTGATGCTAAGATAAACAAACTCGAATATGATGATAAGGATTTTGGACAGGTAATAAATTTTGATTCAGAAATTCTAAGATCTAATCTAATAAAGTTTGTGATATTAGTTAATGATGAATCACAAGATTGAGAAAAGTAAAATGAATGAGGATAAAAAGGAAGGATTATTTTCAGATGGTAGTAAAGACTACTCTTTTCTTTTTCCTAGAAATTAAGAAAGGCGATTAGATGTCTCTTGATTACATTCTAAAGGATGTATTTAAGTTTCTTAAATCAAATTGTCGATCGTATCTTTCGAATTAGCTATAACTTTCATGTCTATATCATTCTTTATACTGGGTCTTCCTTGGTTTAGTTACTTGAAAAGGTAACGTGCATTATTCCAATTATCTGTTTTTGTGATCGTGTCTACTTCCCAAAACCTAAACTTTCTAGAGGATTCAAGACCGAGCCATGATTCCTTCAAGTTATTCCTGTCTTAAACCATATTTTCTTTTTCTTCATGTTTTCTTCTGTTTGGTAAGTATTCTCCTTATAAAAATATTTTCTTCAATGATATATTCATCATTATGAACAACAAAATTCTTCTATCCTAGTCATCCCTAAAATTTCGAGGACGAAATTTTTCTAAGGTGGATAGACTTGTAACCTCCGATTTCCAATTTCCAAGATAATTAGATTTTAATTTATTTTAAAATATCAAGTTTTATAAAATATTTCTCCTCGAAAATTTTTATTTGATTTTGAACAATGTTTGATTATAGAAGGTAATTTAAAAAAAAAAAAAAAAATCTTTTATAAAAATCCTTTTTCCTAAATGTCGCCTTCTTATAAAATAAGTAAATAAATAAATAATAATATATATATTTCTAGTTTCAAATATTTATTGGCTTGAATCATAAAATTATTGTTTTAACTAAATATTTATTTAAAAGACTAGTTGATAAAATAAAATAGATTTTTATTTATTGGGATAGTAAATAAATAAATGTCATACTTTCTAAGATTTTTGCAAAATGTATTAATTAGTAGCTAATTTAAAATTTGCTAGCTTTCCTAAAAATATTTTCTGAAATTATAACCTTTGTTTCTTTAATTTTACAAGTCGCCATTTCCATTAACTAGCCCACACCCTTTCCCACATGAAGAACTTATTCATGTATTGATCTTGGCCATTCATTATTGGGCCAACCCGCAACCCTTTATCCCACACCATCTCTCCCTATTTAAGTCCCTCATCACATCTCCCTAGAAACCCTAATTTCTAATTTACTAGCTAGCCTCCACAAATTCCCAAAGCCAACAAGCCACCACCATTTTTGTGTGCTCGTGTCCGTGTGTCCAGCATCACCGCGTCAGCCGTGATGGCCTCGGGTCCGACCCCGGGTGTCCCACCGTATCCATTCATTTCCTGTGTCCAGATTTACAACATTACAACCAGATTTTCGTGTCCGACACACCCGGACACATCCACCTCCACCACAGCAAATATCATCCTCACATCCCTACCACAGTACATCTATTCCCTGTATCCGACACATTCGGACACGTCCATAGAATTTTTAACCACCCTTCTGTGTCCAACAAATTCGGACACAATCGACACCAAACCAAGGGAAGAACCTAACCCTAGATTTAACCTGGCCTCGCTGCGTCCCCAAAGCCGTCCACCGCCTCTGCCTTCAGTTGACCGCGTTCCTCCTCCCTCAATCCTCCCTCCGCCGCCGTACGAGCACCGGCAGAGCCATTCCTCCCTCCTTCCACGCAGATCTCGCCGCTTGCCGACAGATCCAGCTGATCCTTCGTTTTGGAGACGACGGTGACGTCTCCCAGCGTCGGCGCCGCTGACTTCTTCCCTCGGCCATCTCAACCGAGTTCGAAGTCCGGACGAGAGGCGACTTCGATTTTCGTCGGGGCTGTCGATCCGACCGACACCGCGGTCATATCTGCCGTCGCGCACAAGCTGCCACCACCGCCGCTGTTCGACTTCCTAGAGGCGTCCAGGCGAGCGCTCACCGGAATCCCACTGTAAGCCGCTTCATTTCCCCTCTTTCGCTCTTCTCCGAGTCTTTTCCTTCCTTCTTTCTTTCGTTCCTCTTCCTTTATTCATTTGGTAAGTGATGGTTAAGTAATAAGTATGTAATTAGTTTAATTAATTATAAAATTAGTTAGTTAATGATTAGATTAGTAATTATTAATAAACAGTAATTAGTTATTAATCAGGAATTTATTTATTAACCAGTTAGTAAATATTAATTAATTAGTTTAGTATTTTCTTATAATTAGTTTAGTTAATTTGTAATTAATGTAGTAAATAAATGTAATTGGTTTAGTATATGTAATTAGCTAATTTTATGTAATTAGTTTATTTAGTTATAATTAAAAGGTTTTTGATTATGTTAAATATAATAAATCTTGGGTTTTATATTATTATTTAAAATATAGTTCCAATAATAAAATGAGTTCAAAATTAGTTTATATGGATCGGTAACCAATTTTACCATAAATGAAAATGTATTGGCTTTACGTAAATTCTAGATTTTTATAAATAAACCTTTAAATTGTAATTTTGTTCAAAAGGGAAGTTTTAACAATTATTGTTCAAAATGATTTCCAAATGATTTTTTCATAAATTAAGGAGTTACCTTAATAACAAACAAACGACCCTTAGCCTGGTATCCTTATCTCGGTTTTCGTGCCAAACTCCGATCTTGGACTTCTTTATATAGTTTCTAGCTATTTGGACTGCTCCGGATCCATTGGAACTAACTGCTACTTCATTTGGGATCACCTTGAGAAGTGTGGCATTATATACATTTCCTTCATTAGTTAAATATGTATAAAATATATTTGATTGACAACTATATATATACAAATATGTATTTTGGTATAAAAATATATATAATTATATACATCTATTAGTGTGTATACACACATACGTATTTTGTACAAATACTAAGAGACACTTATGTATATATTATATACGTTTTATTGGTATATACTTGGAGTGTAAATGTATATTATATACGTGTCCCTACTAGATGACCCTAGTTGACTAGTGCCCTGCCTGACATGGCCCTGAGACCAGTATTTTGACTGTGTTAGTGTAGCATCTGATGCAAATGTGGTTTTGCTTGTGATATGTTATAGGACTGTTGATTTACCCAGGGGACACTCTGGAACAGGACCTCGGTTTTCACCAGCTAAGGACCAAAGGCGAGTACATTCTCTGATTAGTTTCTAATTTATGATATCTCCTATGTTCACTGTATCTAGTGTAAATATCCATGTTCCTGACACATTGGTTACACGGATTGGTATACACGGATCTCGTCATGAGATGTTATTCCTTATTCATGGTGTAGCTTGTACAAGACTTGTTTCCTTGATATCTTGTGCATGTACAGACACTGATTCCCGGGGAGATTTGCTACCTCCTTAGGGAATCCCGTGCCATAGCGTACCATGATTGGATCTACTATACCAGTCGGGGGTTTGGGGAGTACTTTAGTGTAGATATGTGATCATACCCAACTTTATATGCACCATAGCTCACCCCACATCTCACGTCGGGTACGGCCTGACCATTTACATGTCTCCTCACTGTTACATCGGTTAGCCCTACTAACCCATGTAATGAGTTTACATGCCTCCTCACTGTTACATCGGTTAGCCCTACTAACCCATGTAATGAGTTTACTAGTCCCAAGCCGATCACATGTTAAAGCTAGTACTCACACACTTAGTCATAGGATTCTTGCTCATTGACCTATTGTTCTTTCCCTGCATTTACTTACAGTATTTCCAGTATTTCCTTCATTGTACATTTCTCGTACCTATACATGCATCTGGTATGTTTCCATCTAGAACTGCTACATAGTTTATGTCATTTATATAGAACTGCTAGTTAGAGATGTACTTTGCTCCTTCCTGACTGGAAATATTTTTCCAGACTGTGACCTTAGTAGACTGGCTCTGACATACTTGGGGATTGGAAGTAATGATTGCAGGTATGATTATTGTGTCATTAGACTTGTGTTGTATTCTTTTATTTCTTCATTTTCCTATCGTGCTGCAGTTGTGATTGAGTATTTCTAGATTTATTTTATGATATCCACTTCTCCTTATGGAGTTGGATACTAGCGTGAGATTGTTTATATAGTACTTGACCTAGACAGCGTTCTACCGCCGATGCTGCGGCGTAGGCTGGACGTACCCACGCTCTCGTGCCCCTAAGCCGGGTGCGGGGTGTGACAACCCATTAACGAATACTTGCAGCTAGCTTGAGACAATGTTGAAGATTTGGTCCAGGCTAGATACGACTCCATTACTGCGCGACATGCCAAACAGATGGCAGGCGTAAATAAATCCATCGAGACATATCAGCGGGAGATGGATGAAGGAAAAGCCGTCCTGGAGAAGATCATTACTCTTAAAACGAAGTGCCAGGCCGAGCACGAGGGGAATGTAGCGAGGGTCCTCAGGCTAGAAACGAAACTCGCTTAGGCAAAAGAGTGGGCTTCTCAGTCGTCGGAAGCTCTAGTTGTGGTGGATATCCGATTGGGCGTAGCACAACAGAACTTGGCGCGTGCAGATGTCGCCCGTGCTGGTTTTCTTCGGGCTAGAGCCGAACTGTCCCTCATGAGCAATGATGAGGCAAGACTGGAGCAGGCTCGCCATGATGTCTTGGATTCCAGGACTGAGAGGATGGTCGCACTGGCGCAGCAGCTTTGCGACCTGACCGCTCCCCCAAAATGATGTACTTTTACTTTTTGCTTTTCAATGTACTTTCGCTCCTTTTCGGGAATAATAAAGAGGCTTTCATCTGACTTTGTGGACCCATCATTTTGGAATGTAAATGACAGGTTTGGGTAAAGGTAGTTTTGTAAGAATGAGATTTTTGCCATATTCCCCTCGAGCAGAGGAGGTTAAGCATAGTACCTTTTCAGGAATTTGCCATTGATAGGAGCCATTAACAGGTCTCCATTAGGCTGGGCTAACCTGTAAGCGCCGTTTGAGAACGTCGTCTCGATCACATAAGGACCTTTCCATTTGGGTTGGAATTTGCCCTTACTTTTGTGAGTAAGAATCATCGGCCTTCTCACAGCTAAAACTAGCTCGTCGACTTTGAACACCCTTTCCTTCACTCTTTGATTAAAAGCCTTGGAAATGCGTGCTTGGTAGAGCGCGATGTGCTGTTGAGATTGGAGGCGTTTCTCGTCTAATCCTTCTAGCTCTTGAAGCCTTAACAGGTCATTCTTTTCTTGAGTCAAGTCATTAGCCACGACTATCCTGAGTGACGGAATTTGGATCTCAATGGGGAGAACTGCTTCGCTCCCATAAACGAGTGAGAATGGGGTACAACTTGTTGGTGTCCGTACCGTTGTGCGGTATGCCCAGAGACATTCTCCCAGCTTCTCATTCCAATCCCTTTTGTTCGAAGAGACGAACTTCTTCAAGAGCTTGATAATGTTTTTGTTGAAAGCTTCTGCCAAACCATTAGCAACAGGATTATATGTCGTAGAGGCGACATTCTGTATCCGATTTTTATCGCAAAATCGATGAAACGCTTGGCTGATGAATTGAGGCCCATTGTCATAGATTATCCTTCGGGGTACCCCGAAGCGGTAAATGACTTGATGCTTGATGAAGCTGATCATATTAGATGCCTTTACTTCAGCAAGAGGGATCGCCTCTGCCCATCTGGAGAAGTAATCCGTGATGGCCAGTATGAACTGGTAACCTCTGGAAGAAGACGGGTGAATAGGACCAATGATATCCATACCCCATACTTTGAAAGGCCAGAACGCAACCGTATGATGTAGATATTCGAGAGGTTGAAGGATTAAGTCTGCATGGACCTGACCGGCTCTGCATTGTCTTATATACTTTATTGCATCTGTGATCATAGTAGGCCCGTAATAGCCCATTCTCCTGTTGCGATCCTGTAGCTTAGGACCGGGTTGATGTGCTCCGCATATGCCGTCGTGGGCTTCACGGATAATCCGGTGTGCTTCGTCACCAGAGAGACATCGTAATAATAGTCCGTCATAAGACCGGCGATATAGACATTATGATGATGCGTCGAAATAGAACCGTAATGATCGTCTTTTGACGGATACTGCTTCTTTAGAATCCTCTGGCAAGATTCCGTATGCTACGAAATCTATGAAGGGACTTCTCCAGTCTCTCCTGGGAGGGTCTGTGTCCACAGCGTAGCTGTGTTCTATGTGAAAGTTGTTTTTCACACAGAACAAATCTCTGTTAAGAAGGATTACCGAATTCTTCCTTCTTATAGGGGTAGCTAAATCTGCAGCTATACTGGCTAGGGCATCAGCTTCCAGATTCTGAGATCGAGGTACATGCTCTAGGAAGAACCCTTTGAACGTCATGGCTATCTCGACCGTTGCTCGGTGATAGGGGATGAGGTCTGGATTCCGGACTTCATATATTCCTCTGACTTGATTGACGATCAGCAAAGAGTCACCGAATGCTTCTAGAGATTTGACGCCCAATTCTTTAGCGACTTAGAGGCCGATTAGTAGAGCATTGTACTCTGCCACATTGTTGGAACAGGGCTCGCTAAGAGAATATGCTCGGTAGATGACGAGCTTGTCAGGAGTAACCAGAACAATTTCTACTCCCGAAACCACGTTTCCCCTGGGACCAGTCCTGGAGGCACCATCGAAGAACAGTTGCCATGCATCACTTTCCATTGCGGAATTACATTCTTCAACTTCGTCGGGAATGTCCTCGTATAGCTTAGAGGCCTCCGGGATCGGATGAGCAGCTAGGAAGTCGGCCAATGCTTGGCCTTTGACGGACTTCTGGGGAACGTACACTGTAGAAGCATGAAAAATACGCTGGATAGCTCGACGCAACATGGTAATACAGGGCAGCGTAAGCAGGGGACCTCAAGGCCATTAAGAGTGCAACGGAGCTTTTTCGCTGAGCACGGCATAAAAAAATGATGGGACCATCCGCGTAAAATGCAGTATGTCCAGGCCGCTTCAGCGTAGACGGGGTGCTTCATCGCCTCCATGGCGTAAAACTCATCCGCTTTCATAGCAGCGTTAAAGCGTATGAGGAACGCTTCGTCTTCCCCGAAATGAACCTGTCAAGTCACGCAGTGAACCTGATATCTGACTTCTGACAAAAAAGTGTTGCACGGCTACCCAGACGACGGCTGGAAAGATGGCAGACCACTCGGGATGCGCCCCATAGTATGATGGCGGATCTCTGTATTTAATGCAGAGGATTTGATTAAATATCACCGAACCGTCATTTACTGACATCCGCTCAGCGGAGACTGCTTTTACGCATACAAAGGGATACGCCGCCTTGTTTTACACAGGCAAACGCGAACTGTTTACACTCCGCGGAAGATAAATAGACTGCCACGTCAAAAGCTGCTCTTCGTACATGGCTCGAGGCACATCTCTGCACCTAATGCTCAGAACGGTGGCAGGCCTTCAGAACACGTCTCTGCAATATATGATGATGGCGGATCTCGGCATTTAATACGAGAGATTTAATTATATCTACAAGAGCCATGATTTTGGCTAAAGACGTCCACATCACCTCGGCTTCTACAGCTTTTGTGACTGCTCGGCCTCTACGACCACTCTGGCACGTTACGCAGCAGCTTCTACGCCCGTTCGGCTTCCATGTTCATTCGGCCTTCTATGCTTATTCGGCTTCGATGCCATCAAGCTTCTACGCCTACTCGGCATCTATGCCTACTTGGCTTCTACGCCACGGTGACAGATATTGGCTTCTACGCCAACCTCTTCTACACAAGGGATACCTACCTACGTGGCTTCTACACCGTGATCTTCGTAGCGATTATACGCGTTTCGTCCCTTAGTTGGACCCGCGTCACACGCTCATTCAAAAGGTCATCTATACGCAGGCTTTGGTTATTTTAATCGTTGTGTAAAAGGGTGCTGTACTTTTCACTACTTGGTTTTGTCACGATCCGTACCCGGAAAATCGGGCACGAGTTGTGGGTACGTCCAGCCTACGCCGCAGCATCGGCGGTAGAACGCTGTCTAGGTCAACTATCTAGATAACTCACAAAAATCTGCCATGACCTCTACAAAAGGAGGGCAACCACGCAATCAATATATAAACCTGTCAAGGTCTCAACTCCAAACTGAGGAGCAATATCATAATGATAATCTCAAGTACTCAATCACGAATCTAAGCACGATAAGATGACAAGAAGTCTAACAAATATAAAGTCTAACCAACAACAACTAATACAACAACTACAACATCAATAATAATAATACATCATCCAAAATAATATACAAACAAGGTCTCAATCCAAACCGGAGACAAATCCGGTGCTAAAAGCTAATAAAAACAACAACAAGATCCTAGTGATCTCGGCTACCAACCCGAAAATCACCCCTAAACTAAAGGGTCCCTATCTGCACCATCGACAGGCTCAGGTCCATAAAATGTCAGACACCAATCCTCCGGATACTCTGAAAAAATATGTCCAGTCAGGACTGGAGCAAGTACATCTCTAACAGCAGTTCCATTTAAATGATAAAAACTATAAAACAGTTATAGCAAGTAGCAAGAAGAATGAAGCAAGTATGAAACAAGAAAATATGTATAACTGGTACATAAAGGTAAAGATGCATGGATATCAGAGCAAGATAGTAATAACTACAAGATACAAGAAATCTAAGCTAAGATCAAGTCCGTGCACATGAACGTGTAGTGAGTCCAGCATGAAAAACATATAGTGAGTCAAGTCCAGAAACATGTAAGTGAGACAAGTCAAGAAATGCATGAGAGTCCAGACTATAAAGAATGAACTCGGTGTCTTTGAAATACTTATTTCAACATGTAAACGGCTAGGGGTAAGTACGGCTCACCGCGCACTTGGTGCACGGCTGCTATCATTCCAGATTAGACCAGAGGGAGTGATTCCTGATGATTCCAGATAGAAATATTTACATGTCTACTCGAGTATTTCCCTGCCCCGACTAATACAAGTGGATCCAAGACCCGATACGCAAATCAAGATGAGTCCAGCCTGAACATGAGTGATGCCTGTAGTGATGCCTGTAGGTGATGCCAGTAGTGATTCCAAAATAGAGGCCAGAAACATAAAATGTACGTGTCACAAGTAAATGAATCCAGAAATACCAGTCAGTGTCCCGTGTTGTGCCAGAATAATTATATGATACTATACTAGAAGTTGAATCATAATAATCATCAGATAATGAAAACTATCAAAGAATGTACTCGCCTGACGTCCTGAGCAACTGGCGATCCGAATTGGTATCGCAAGGACCTATTGCGAAAAACAAGGTTAAACAGGGTTTTAATGAGTTGAACAGATATAAAATAACTAAAAATAGGCTTCTAGGGTCGTTCTAGGTCAAACGGGTCAAACCGGTAAAATCTGGGTCAAAAGTCAACTCTAGGTCCAAAAAGTGAACTTTGGGTCAAAACTAGGTCAAAAGTTTACTTTGGCGGTCAAACAAGTCAACTACGGTCAAGTCTAGGTCAAACTAGGGTGCTCCTGAAATTCTAGGTCAAACCGAGCTCATTAAGCTAGAAAACTCTCAAACTCGCCTCCTTGAGATACCGGGATACCCTCGGTATCCGATACCTCAACCTACGCTATATACCCCACCTATACCCTCTAAAACCTATGCTAGCACGCATAAATATATACACATAAGCATATAAAAATCACTCCAATACTATTCCTAGGCTATTGCTCAAAAATCCCGCTCGAAACCCAATACCTTGGTTATCTTAAGGTATTGAAATACCTCGGTATCTCTAGGTATTGAGATACCGCTCTAAACTCAACCCGACTACCCCTCTAGCTAACTAACTATGCATAAACATATATATCTAGCTATAATCTAAGCTAAAAAATATATATATCTAATACATATAGACATATACCTACATATATATATCCAATACCTTACCTTACCTTACCTTACCTTACCCTCAAATATATACATATATCTATATCTAGATATCTAACTGTCTATCTAGCTATGTATATATATCTATGCATATATCTATGTATCTCTCTCTCTAGATATCTATAGATATATATATATAGCTATAGGTATATATATATATCTATACCTTAGATATACATATAACTATCTATCTATCCATTACCTACCTATCTATCTTATTATCTATCTATCTAATAATCTAACTATCTATCTATATCTATATATCCATCTAGATATCTAGTATCTATTCATCTAGATATCTACCTATCCATCTAAGTATCTATTAATCTATGTATGTATGTATGTACCTATCTATCTATCTATCTATCTAGTATATCTAGGTATATATTTCTCTATCTATGAATCTATTTATCAAACTATATATATATATATATATATATATATATATATATATACCTCTCCCTCTCCCTCTCCCTCGCATTTGGTGTTTACTTGCTGCTGCTGCAGCCTGCTGGAGCTGCTGCTGCTGCTACCTAGCTACTGCTATTGCTGCTGCCTGGCTGCTACTATTGCTGCTGCCCTGCTCTTGTTTCTGCTGTTGCAGCTGCTGCTCAGTGCAGCAGCATGCTGCTGCTGCTGTTCCAGCTTGCTGGGCACCCCCCCCTCTCTCAAACACACACACACACACACTATATACATATATATATATCACTATATATATATACACACACATATATATATATATATATATATATCTAGATATATTTACCACTATATATATATATATATATATACACACACTTATATATAATCTAACACATACACACACTCAAACACATAAATATATATATATATATCCTCACACACACTCACTCACTCTCACACACCCTCACACACACACTCTCACACACACTAGCACACACTCTCACAAACACACAACCACACACATAAACACTCATACATATATATATAAATATATATACATATATACACACAAACTCAAACTCATACACATATATATATCTAAACACTCACTCACACTCACACACACACTCACCTACACACACACTAACACCAACACACACTAACACAAGCACTCTCTAACACACTCACACAAGCACTCACTAACACACTCACACAAGCACTCACTAACACATATCTATAAATATATATATATGTAGGGACACACATACATATAAATATATATATAAATATACATATATACACATAACACAACACACAATGCACAACGCACACAACGCCCACAACACTCACCAACGCATGCCCAACGGCCCCGATACGCACAAACGCCTATAAATATACAAAATATAACTCGAAAACTCTAGTACACACTCCCCGATACTAACCCAACGCGCGCACAAGCCCGAAACTAGAAAACTACGCCGAAATGGCCGTTCGGTCATTTCGACGAACACGCGGTGTGCGGTTCGGAAAACCTCCTGAAACGCACACCAAACCAATTCGGAATCGGCCCAAAATTTATCTACGTGCTCTAACCGATGTCTAGATCCTAGAAAAAGTGCTCTCGCATCGATTCTAGGTCCGTGGCGGAAACGCGCACGCACTTAGAATCGGCGACGACGAAAAGCCCCAAATTCGCCCGAAACGCCCGTTTCTCCGCGACGCGGCTTCCCGTGTCCGAACGGAGACACGCACTCACCCTCAAGATACTCTACAACGTCTACCTACGTCCGTCTAACCTAGGGTATTACCCAAAATTGGGCCAAATTCGGATTTCACCCGAAATCGACACAAAACCTAGTGTTAAAGTCTCCAAACACTACCAAACTAGTTCCAACTTCCTCCCACGGGTAGCCTAAGGGTCTAGGAAGATTCTAAACTATTAATTACACTATATAAAAATAATTACAAGGGGGAAAAATTAGGGTTTACCTCTTGGGAGTTGGAATCCCAAGCCAAAATCTCCAAAAGCTCCAAATCCTCCAAACCAAGCTTCCAAGCTCCCAAATCTAGCTCTAACTCCAAATCTAAGCTCTACCCACATAGGTTAGGGAAGAATGTAGGGTTAGGGTTAATCATTCATGGAGAATAGAAGAAGAAAGAAGAGAAATGGGTGCTTACTTGAACTTGGGAAGAAGAATAGAAGAAGAAAGAGTGGAGAGAAGAAGGAGAATGAAGAAGAAGTGAAGAAGAAGAGAATGGGGAGGCTCCTGCTGTTGCACGGGTCTGGGAATAGGGAGATAGGGTCGGCCACAGCAAGTATAAGGGGTTGCCAAGTTTCCAAATTCCCAAAATGCCCCTACTTGACCTGGTTTCGGGTTCCGGGTTCCAAAAGCACTCAAACTAGCTCCAAATCTCTCCAACTAACCCACCAAAAATATAATAAATATTCTAAACCCAAAAATAAGTCTCACAGGGGTGTGGGCTGGGTCGGACATGGGTCCACTAGGGTCTGACATGGGTCCAGGCTAGCCAAAATCCTAAAACAATCAATAAAAATATAATACAATCATTAATTAAATATAAATACAATTAATTATAAATAATACACAATTAACTAAATTAAAAAAAAAATATCCGGCTCTGGAAATGGGGTGGTGACAGGTTTCCACACCGATTGAGTGGTCACTGTCACCAAAACTCTATAAATAGAGACCTCTATCAACAGAGGAAAAGTTCGAGATTTTAAAAGATCAAACCAGGGGGAGATTTTAAAAGATCAAACCAGGTCGAGATTTTAAAAGATCGAACAAGGTCAAACCTCCAAAGAGATCGAACCACGGGTCGAAACATTGGAGATTGAGGACAGAGCGAAGAGTCTTTGAGAGAGAGAGAGAGAGAGAGAGAGAGAGAGAGAGAGAAGCATCCAGAGCTCAGGCAAAGAGTAGCGGTCGACGATATTGGCATCGTGCATCCATCCTCTTCCACCACCTACGAAGCTGCTTTTTGTCTTCCACGACACTTCTTCACCATCGTGTAGTCCAAGGGCTAAAGTGATCGACTGCAGATCAGACACCTATAGCAATCATCTACCCAGATTAAATAAATTATACTGCCTATATCCTCATATAGGATCAAATTATACAAGTTTGTTTGTAAATCAAAGAAAGCGGGTTTCGTGCAAACCTCGTATTATATACATTTCGTTCTTTCGTTTAATACCACAAACAAGATGGCGACTCTGCTGGGGACATCTTTCTCTTCTGATGAGGAAGCGATTGCTCAACATGATGCGGTATCCGTAGGATCCGTGAAGAAGACACTGGTCGTCCAGTTCGACCAGTCTGCCTACGAAGAGATGCTTCGGACGGGGGATAGCTCTCACACTTTCTCTGTACAAAATAACAGGAAGCTGCGCAAGGTCTGGATGCCCAAGACATCCTCTACCATCCCTGTGGACTCTCTGATCTCTCCGATCTCTCCGACCAATGAGGTTGTAGCATTGCTCCCTCCGTGCCCTGCATGTAAAATTCAGTCTCCCGCTACGCGCGGTACAGACAAAACTTTGGGCAAAGTCTCAGCGCTAACCCAGAAGTATCCACTGCGCTCTACACGTAGAAACCAGTCTCCCGCTACGCGCGGTACAGACAAAACTTCAGGCAAAGCCTCAGCGCTAACCCAGAAGTATCCACTGCGCTCTATGCGTAGAAACCAGTCTTCCGCTACGCGCGGTACAGACAAAACTTCGGGCAAAGCCTCAGCGCTAACCCAGAAGTATCCACTGCGCTCTACGCGTAGAAACCAGTCTCCCGCTACGCGCGGTACAGACAAAACTTCGGAAAAAGCCTCAGCGCTAACCCAGAGGTATCCACTGTGCTCTACGCGTAGAAACCAGTCTCCCGTCTGTGGCGGAATAGACAAAACTTATAATGATGCCTCAGCGCCAAATTAGAAGTACAAAGCACGCTCCGCACGTAAGACAACATCTGACCTCTACGGGGAACCAGATGACACCCGTGATCTCCGCAAGGGAAAGCAAGCAGCAAGCTACTTAACTTCTCGGCATTCACGCCAGCAAGGGAACAATCTACCCGCCCTCCAAATTACGCGAGAAGCTGATGGCCGCCCGAGGAGATCCTCAGCCTTACGCCAACCAGAGCGAAGCTCGAAATTACGCCAGGCGAAGTCCCTAAGCATACAGAAGGCTCGATTGACGGAAAGACTCGCTCCTCGGAGATTATCCGCCACCCAGATGGCCAACCTGTTGTATACGGGTGGCACAGGTAAGACTATGACTCCCATCGTCCGCATGCCCACCAATGGGAATGGAGGGAACAAGCCATCATCTTCTTCTTCTATAACTCCTCCTAACCTACGGGATTATCTGGTCCAGAAATACAAAGACAAGAGTCATAAACGGACTTCAGTTCCCCTAACGGTCAAACGCGGAGAGATCTTTTGGGAGGATACATCAACGTCTAATGTCATCATGATAGGTGGGCCACACGAAGATTCCATCTTTATTATTCCAACAACCCGCGATGATCAGCGTCCGATAATATTCGGTCGCAAGCGGAACACCCCGATCATACAGGAAGAATTTCGCGAGTCTGAAACCGGCAGGATACAAACCCACAGATATAGCCCGCAAGCATTAAATATTATGCAAAGCATGGGTTATGATTTGAAGCTGAAACAAGGCCTCAACTATGGAAAAGGTAGACGATGTCGTTGCGTAGTAATTCTCACCATCAACAAGCTCGTTTTGGGTTAGGATATACTGCATCTCTCGCGAAACACAAATCTTTGAGGTCTAGTCCTGCACAACCAGAAGCAGGTCCTGCTAAATTAGCCTCTGTGGACAGATGCCACGACATGTCTGGGGGTAGCCTACCTCGACAAGACGGGGCAGCATCCAAAGCTGGGGGTAGAATCCACTCAAGATTCGAAGATAATGCAACGACGACGACGATTTTCCCAAGAAACCATAAAATTCAGGCATCAGGTGCCCGAAAACCCAAAGGGACTTTCTCCTTCAAAGAAGACGACATCGTTGAAATCTTTGATATGTTGATAAAAGAACGCAAGCTTCAACTACCCAACATCAGACATCCCGAAAGGACTGGCAAAGTTGATGACCCAGATTATTGTCTCTTTCATCGGTACACTCATCATCCCACAAGGGCGTGCCATGTGCTAAAAAAGAAAATTCAGGAGTTGATCGAAGCCAAGGTCATCACTTTGCATCTGTAAACAAGGGGACGGTCCTTACCAATTGGATTTTCATTCTTTTTTTTGTGACAAATTGCTCTCTTTGTACCTGAGGAAGAGTCCTTAAAAAGTCTCTTCGATGAATTCTTCAGGACTATCATCACGGTGAATTGCCCAGACATAAAGTTTATGTTCATCATCCAAGCATTTCATTTCTTTAAACCAGAAGTTTGTCATGTTCATATTACCTCTGAACAAACCTTCTTGGCTACCGATTATCATGTTCATATTACCTCTAATATCGGTTGTCATCTCAACTTAGCACCCGTACTTAACCCTAAGTACGCCAGTGGTGTTAAGTCCACAAAAACTGCCATGTCCATATTACCTCTGAGCAGACGTGTACCTCCATCTCCAAAGGAGTCACGATCAAAAGTTTGTCATGTTCATATTACCTCTGAATAAACTTTCGGCTATCCACTATCTTCTGATGTAGGTCGCCATCTACACTTAACACCCGTACTTAGTCATAAGTACGCCAGTAGTGTTAAGTCCACAAAAAACTGTCATGTCCATATTACCTCTGAGCAGACGTGTACCTCCATCTATAAAGGAGTTACGATCAAAAGTTTGTCATGTTCATATTACCTCTGAATAAACTTTTGGCTATCCACTATCTTCTGATATAGATCACCATCTACACTTAACACCCGTACTTAGTCATAAGTACGCCAGTAGTGTTAAGTCCACAAAAAACTGCCATGTCCATATTTCCTCTGAGCAGACATGAGCCTCCGCCCTTGGTCATCAACCTTCGACGCAACAAGCAGCCGACTGATGTAAATACAACCAGGAACGGAGTTCCAGATGATAATAAACATCCTCTTTTCCAGTATATCGACGCTCAGATTCCAAATCAGGAATCCTCTCCCCATGACGATATAGAACTTATAGCGCATAAATTCTTGGAAGCTATAGATTCCTATCATCCACACATATGGAAAGTAGCATCATCATCCAATATCGTCGTGACATATGGACCCCATGAGGACTCTATCTTCATTGTTTCGCCTGTCCACAGCAGTCAACATTCAATAGTCTTCGGCCGAACGTGCAACGAATCGACTATACGAGAAGATTTCTTCAATGATGATGCTGGTGAAATACAAGTTCACAGGTACAGCCCGCAAGCCTTAAAGATCATACAAAATATGGGTTATGACTTAAAGCTGAAGCCAGGTCTCAACTATGGAAAAGGCAGACGAATACCGTCGCACGGTAATCCCTACTATCAACAAACTCATTTCGAATTAGGGTATGCCACCTCCCTTACGACTTTCGAGTCAGATGAGGACACCTTTTCCCCTTTTCAAGACGGCTCGTCGTCCTCCAACTCACCTCGTTCTCTCGAGCAAACATTACCAGTAAATATGGTAGTGACGGATCCCTTCGAATCAGATGAACAAGAATCCGAACTATTCGAGAATGACGCTTGGGCTCAGCAAATGGATACACAGTGGGAATTTCACTTTGAGCAGAGAGAACCTCCCACCAAAGATGAAGTTATCTAGATTAATGTTGGGGATGAACTTTCACCAAAGCCGATATTTATCAGTAACAATCTTTCCCCAACTGAAAGCGAAGAAGTCATTCAACTGATAAAAGAATACATCGACGTCTTTGCGTGGAATTATGAGGATATGCCAGGACTTGATCCAAAGATGGCTACTCATAAACTCAACATATTGCCCGATTCAAAGCCTGTAAAGCAGCACCAATGCCAGTTCTGCCCGGATATGATGGACGCCATTGAAGCTGAAGTCAAGAAGTTGATAGCCTGCGGTTTCATCCGGGAGGAACAACATCCCGACTGGGTCGCCAATGTTGTCCCGGTCATAAAGAAGAATGGGAAAGTGCGAGTCTGCATCGATTACCGAGATCTGAACGCAGCCTGCCCCAAGGACGAGTTTCCTCTTCCCATCACAGACGTCATGATCGACAATACCTGCGATTTTGAACGTATGTCTTTCATGGACGGATTCTCAGGATACAATTAAATCAAGATGCATCCTGAAGACGAGAAGCATAGTGCCTTCCGGACACCACTGGGGGTATATTGCTATACGGTCATGCCCTTCGGGTTGAAGAACGCCGGAGCAACTTACCAACGAGCTAAGAGTAACATATTCCACAAGCATTTACGCAAGATAGTGGAATGTTACGTAGATGATATAGCTGTCAAAAGTCGCCTCAGGGTCAATCACGTCCAAGACTTAAAGACGGTATTTGAGCTGATGCGCCAACATCAACTCAAAATGATTCCTACAAAGTCCTTTCTGGGTGTATCTAGTGGCAAATTTATGGGATTCGTCATTACCGTCAAAGGCATTCAAGTGGACCCTGATAAAGTCAAGGCCATCTTGGAAATGCGACCACCCTGTAATCTGAGGGAACTCAGGGGATTTCAAGGTCGTCTGGCCTATATCCGGAGATTCATATCCAACCTCTTTGGAAGATGCCAGCCTTTTTCTTGCCTCATGAAGAAAGGCGTATCCTTCGTATGGGACGAAGCCTGTCAGCAAGCGTTCGGGGATATCAAGCGCTACCTCACTAGTCCGCCAGTTCTGGTGCCTCCCGTCGTAGGAAGACCATTCTTTCTGTACGTTCGAGCAATGGACCATTCTCTGGGAGCTCTTCTCGTGCAGAAGAATGATGCGGGACATGAACAGGCCATCTACTATCTAAGTAGAATGATGATCGGAGCTGAGCACCGATACAATCCGGTGGAAAAAGAATGTTTGGCTCTGATGTTCGCTATCCAGAAGACGCGGCACTATGTCACCGGCCAGACTATTCACATCATCTCCAAGATCAATCCTCTTCGGGTACTGATGAGCAAGCCAAGTGTTCTTAACTCCCGACTCGCAACTTGGGCGATGTTATTGACACCATACGACATGGTGTACGTCCCTCAGAAGTCCATCAAAGGCCAAGCATTGGCTGACTTCCTAGCTGCTCATCCGATCCCGGAGGCCTCCAAATTATACGAGGACATTCCCAACGAAGTTGCAGAATGTAGCTCTACAATGGAAAGCGACGCATGGCAACTGTTCTTCGACGGCGCCTCCAGGACCGATCCCAAAGGAAGCACAGTTTCAGGGGTAGGAATTGTCCGGGTTACTCCCGATAAACTCGTCATCTATCGCGCATACTCTCTTAACGAGCCCTGTTCCAACAATGTGGCGGAGTACAACGCTTTACTAATCGGGCTCCAAGTCGCTAAAGAGCTAGGGGTCGAATCTCTGGAAGCTTTTGTTGATTCTCTGCTTATCGTCAATCAAGTCAGGGGAATATATGAAGTCCAGAATCCAGACCTCATCCCCTATCACCAAGCAACGGTCAAGATAGCCGTGACGTTCAAGGGGTTCTTCCTAGAGCATGTACCTCGATCTCAGAATCTGGAAGTCGATGCCCTAGCCAGTCTAGGTGCAGATTTAGCTACTCCTATAAGAAGGCAGAATTCGGTAATCCTTCTTAACAGAGATCTATTTTGCGTGAAAAACAACACTCACATCGAACGCAGTTACGCTGTGAACACCGATCCTCCTACGAAAGATTGGAGAAGTCCCTTTATAGATTTCGTGGCATACGAAATCTTGCCGGAGGACCCTAAAGAAGCAGCATCCGTCAAAAGACGATCATTACGCTTCTACTTCGAGGCACCTTCACATTGCCTATACCGCCGGGCCTACGACGGACTGCTATTGAGATGTCTCTCTAATGAAGAAGCACAACAGATCGTCCGCGAAGCTCACGACGGCGTATGCGGGGCGCATCAACCCGGTCCTAAGCTACAGGATCGTATCAGGCGAATGGGCTATTACTGGCCCACTATGATCGCAGACGCAATCAAGTATGCCAAACGATGCAAGGCCTGTCAGGTCCATGCAGACTTCATACATCAGCCGTCTGAACATCTACATCCTACGGTTGCATCCTGGCCTTTCGAAGCATGGGGTATGGACATCATTGGTCCTATTCACCCGTCTTCTTCCAGAGGCTACCAGTTCATACTGGCCATCACGGATTACTTCTCCAAATGGGCAGAGGCGATCCCTCTTGCTGAGGTAAAAACCTACAATGTGATCAGCTTCATCAAGCATCCCGTCATTTATCGCTTTGGGATTCCCCAAGGATAATCCATGACAATGGACCTCAGTTCATCAGCCAAGCGTTTTATCGATTTTGCGATAAAAATTGGATACAAAATGTCGCCTTTACGGTATATTATCCAGCTGCTAATGGTTTGGCAGAAGCCTTCAACAAAACCATTATCAAACTCTTGAAGAAGTTTGTCTCTTTGAACAAAAAAGAATGGAATGAGAAGCTGGGAGAATGTCTCTGGGCATACCGCACAACGGTCCGAGCACCGACAGGCTGCACCCCATTCTCACTGGTCTACGGGAGCGAAGCAATTCTTCCTATCGAAATCCAAATCCCGTCACTCAGGATAGCAGTCGCCAATGAGTTGACTCGGGAAAAGAATGACCTTTTAAGGCTTTAAGAGCTAGAAGGATTAGACGAGAAACGCCTTCAAGCTCAACAGAGCATCGCGTTCTATCAAGCGCACATTTCCAGGGCTTTTAATCAAAAAGTAAAGGAAAGAGTGTTCAAAGTTGGCGAGCTAGTCTTAGCTGTAAGAAGGCTAATGATTCTCACTCACAGGAGCAAGGGCAAATTTCAGCCCAAATGGGAAGGCCCCTATGTGATCGAGACAACGTTCTCAAACGGCGCTTACAGGATAGCCCAGCCTAATGGAGACCTACTAATGGCTCCTATCAACGGCATATTCCTGAAAAGGTACTATGCTTAACCTCCTCTGCTCAAGTGGAATAAAAGCAAAAATTTTATTCTGACAAAACTACTTCCAAAACGAAACTAGTTGGGTCGTATTCTATCATGTCCATATGACCCCTGAATAGATGCGCTCTGCTAAAGTTTACCGAGAGACAATCACGTCCATACTAGCTCTGATATTACTCTCACCCAAACCTGTCATTTACATCCCGAAATGACGGGCCCACAAAGTCAGATGAAAAGCCTCTTTATTATTCCCCAAAGAAAAGAGCGGAAGTACATTAAAAAGCAAAAGCAAAAGTACATAATGAAGGAGGAGCGGTCAAATCGTGAATCTGCTGCGCCAGTCTGGCCATCTTCGCATTCCTGGATTCCAAAACGGCATCTCGAGCTCACTCCCATCTAGTCTCCTCATCATTCCAGCTGGATAAATCAAACAGAGAATGTGTAAGAGCGGCGTGCATGGCACTCGCATGTGCCAAGTTCTTTTGAGCTTCTTCCATCTGGCTCTGTAACACATGCACACCGGCGGCTGAAGCACGAGACCACTCCTTCGCTAAAGCAAGCTCAGCCTCCAACATACGGACCCTCGCTTCATTTTTCTCATGTTCAGCTTTACTCTTGGCCAACTGGGGAAGAACACACTCTAAAAGGGTGTGCTCGTCGTTCATCTTCTGCTGCCGCATCTCGAGGGACCTGCTTAGAGCTTCCAACTCTCCCAGCCTTGCAGTCAACGAGTCATATTCATCCTGGACCAAATCGTCAATACTGCCTTGGGATAGCTGCGAGTATTCGTTAACGGGTTGATCCAAACCGTTAACTACCTCCGCCAGGGCGTCAGCTAAACCAGTATCGCCAAGGTCCCTGATCGCCTCTATCGAAAATCGAGAGGACTTCGTCAGACGCTCAAAATTTAGATTCTTCTCCAACACCATTGATATCAGCGTTGTCAAAGTATTGTAGAAGATACCAGTATATTGCTCGGTCAGCGCAGCTAGGCCAGAATGCACGCTGGGGTTAGCTGCAATATTGTTGAACCGCGCTCCAGAGGAAACCGCAATCGACGTGGCCACAGTCCTTGTCTCGACAGGGGGTGCGATAAAAGATGAAGCGCCAACACCAGACGAAGTAACCAGCATGCTCGAAGGAGGCATTATCGCAACGACAGGGTCGTCACCATGAGGTATCGAAACCTCGTCCGCAGGCGAGCCGGCACCCGAAGACGCTTCCTCTTCAAAATCAGGCGCCTCCGTATCAACGCCAGGACCTGACACAGAGCCGAAGGACGCATATACATTGCCCTCCCCGAAGAGGTCGTCCCCTGAGAAGAAGACAAGAGGAAGTTAATGTCAAACATGATGTTAATTTTTCTAAAAGAAGAGGCACGAAAAGACGATAGTGAGGCTAGCCAGGCTGTCATACCTGGAGAAGAGGGCCTGCTAACTGACACTGGCAAATACTCTTCCAGGTCTTCGCCGAGATCCACTTGAGGCTCATCAACTAGAATCTCGCTAGAAGCGCTGACGGGCACGGCAGGGGCCTCTCCCGATGCTGATCCGGACAAAGGTGTATGGAATCTTATAACCAGCCTCGAAGGCGACTTCGTTCCACTACCCGAAGTAGTAGCAGCGGTAGCAGCCTCCAGCTGAGATTCTCCGATGCCACCGGCCGAAACTGTAGAAGGTTCCTCTCTAAAAGGCGAGGAACCCCCAACCGAAGAATCATCCCCGACATGGGGAGAAGGAGGCTCACTTCCAGGAGCCTCAATGCCAGGAATCTGGAGAGGACGAGTAACCATCCTCTTCGTCCTCTTACGAGGGGAAGCCTCCTTCAGAACGGGAGCCCTTCGTTTCCCGGAGACTACCAACGCCCCTGCAGGCGGAGGTATTTCACCCCTCGGTACCGATACGAGAGGCTCATCCGGAGTAGCGGACTCGTCACCCTCGTCAGAAGAAATCGAGGGGACTTCAACCCTTCCCCCAGGCTTGGAAGAGGGCACCCTAAAACTTCTACCCATGTCAAAATTGCGATAGGAGGTGTTCGTTGCCACATAGAACTGGGCATACGAATGCAGGATGCGCAGCTCCGTGGAGGCTGTGACGACGGGCACAATAAAAATTGCCCAGGTGCAGTCCATGATAAAATATCGCCATCCCCTCGCTCCATCGATGAGTCCACCTCTGGACCTGAAGCAGGTGACGGCATTGCCCACATGCAACTGATCATACCCAAACTGCCTAGCAAACCGACTAGGCAGGTAGGGTTCGAAGAAGCAGTGATCTTCACTTCTGTACAACAGGTGGGAAGGTCTAATGCAGACCAACCAATTGAAGGCTTCAGGAGAAAGAGTGGTCTTATCTCTACCTGAGTCCTCAAGCCTAATCCCCGACTAGTTGCAATGAACAAGGGGGACACTGCAAAGGAGCTTCCAGCTGTGGCCGCAATGCAGCACCCGTCGACAGTCTAAAACTGTGAGCACATTCCAAGAGGATTTCTTGTAATTCAGTAAGAAACTCCCCCCCCCAAGCTACTGCCGGAACCGGAAGACATCACCCGGGGGTTATGGAGAATTAACCATCCCATCAAATACAGGTATGGTAATTCCACCCGGAGAAAGCTTTCACGCCGAGCTTCATCAGCGAGCAGCGCCTCAGTCATCGCCCTCAGGCCAGCTTGTATGTGGCACACCATGGCAGGGAGCAAGCCCAGTCTCGCTCCAAACACCAGACGCACCACAGGCCACATGATGTTACGGTGAATATGATCCGCAGATGCAATGCCGGGTACCACCAGTCGGCGCAGCCATATAGAGAGGAAGCCAGTCAGTTGAGCTTCCTTGGATAGAGCCCTGCGGCAATGCCTCAGATAGCTGTAGGCCTTAGTACCTGCAAGATATTTTCCTATCCCCTAGACGAGGATCTGATCCGGAGCCCTCGCATCCTCCAGGAGATCGTCGACTTCCTGAGCAGTCAGCACGTTCAGAGGATTCACAGGCTCATCCTTGACTTCTAAGACTTTCTCCGGCTGAGCAGCCCTAGACCGGTGAAAAAAGAGGTAGGACGTCCATTTGCTGGTATGAGCCAAATCTGAAGGCTCAGCATAGAAGGCGGTACAAGCAAGGTAGTGGCACATCAGCTCCTGATACACTTCCACTACCCGAGGGTCTGAATCCCCCAACTCCCGGTTCGTGGGAACATACTCTTCGTACGGAGTATCCCCCATCGGCAGCCTCGAGATCTCTACCATCTCATGAAGGGCCAGTCCCAAATCCCCTAGCAGAGTGGCGAAAGTCCCGGTGAGCGGAATGTATCGCTCCATCAGTGCCAAAAATAGGTTAGGGTTAGGGGGTAACCCAACGCTGGTGGCACTCACAGCTGCCAACAGACCGATGTTCTCCAACTCGATCCGAAAATGCCCCAGGGCCCAATCAACTAAGCGAGCCCATCGAAGATTTGTTGGGGTCATCCACCCGTTACATCGAGGATTCGCCTTGGGGTATACTCCTCCGCGCCCCATGAAATTGTTGCAAAAGGTCGACAATTGCACTGGCTGGAGCACCAAGCTGTCTTCACTCGGGACATTGCCCGGGTACAATTCCCTGAACAATGTTACATGACCGGAAGGGCGGCTGACAAATAGGCCAGATCCTTTCTGGTAGAAGATCTTCCCTGGCCTACCGTGAAGATTGGGAGTCAGCGTCCACGACATCTTCCTGAAATGTGTAGCATGGAAGAATGCCGAGATGGGATAATCTCTCGGCATCTTGGGCAGACTCAAGACCAACTTCCCGGCAGGGAAAACCCAGAGTTCTTTCTTTGGCTTCGTCTAGGACTGCTTATCAATTATGTCCCCGAAAAGAAAGGCCGGCTTTATATACTGGTCCTCGTCTACATACGTCAAAGGCTCTCCATTAATCATGTTCAGCAGCGTTCGCTCGCCCTGAGCTGATATCAAGATTTCCCTTCCTTTGGGATATTGGGGTCCGTAGATAGGAAATACAACATGGGACAAATCCTCCAGATAGTTGGAGTGCAGCAGCCCGGCGGCAGAACCCATCACCTCGGCTAGCGGAGACTCGCCGAAGTTAACTGCAAGGGTGCGAGAAAAATACGTCAGTTTTATACTAGACGTTACAAATGTCGAAGCACAAGCCAAGAGGCAACGGTCTGGGCTCTACGCCAAGACTATATAAACTTGATCGTTTACGCCGGAATTATCATCCAAAAGCGTAAAATTCAAGTCGGCAGTATACTGTTTGTGCTTTACGCCAGAGTGCCAAGGTTAGAGCTATTACGCCAGGATGTTCATCCACAAGCGTAAAAGTTCAAAATTATACAGTATACACCAAGTTTTTGGCAGTCAAAGCTTTCACACTCAAATTGCGAAAATCTGGAGTTTTACGCTGACACATTAAAAATGTGGGCGTAAAAGATAAAGCGTCTCCGTGCATCATATTCCTCAAAGAGGCTATCAGCACCGAAGACGACCTAGCGCAGTCACGTTCAACGTATGCGAAGGATTTTTTCAGTCGTTCTCATTCGTCCCAAAAGCTCTACCTATCAGGCCGGGTGCACTGCTCATCGGCGGGATGCTCAGCTCAGAATGGGGTTCGCCCTGTCCAACCGGAGGCACTCCTGCTTGGGCAGAAGAACGAGAAGAGGAATCAATCTTCTTTCCCTTAGAGGAGGAGGATTGCTTAGAGGCCATTACTGGAAACTTTGAAGACTCAGAGAAGACTCGGAGAAGAGCTCGAACAACCGGAGGCTTTCTTTCGCAGAAGACGGATGAAAAGTTTTTCTCTCAGAAAAACTTGGGATATATATAGAGTTCGGATGGACTCCTCGGACCCCGAACCAAATCTCCTAATTTAATATTCGGTTATGATTGGGTCCTACGTCAGCCTATTATTCAGAGAAGATGGACAGTCAGCGAATTCAAAAAGTTTTTCGCACAAAGCAGGTCAGCAGTTCTTACGCTAAGGGGATTTCTACGCTCGACAGCAACAGATCTACGGTTTCACGCTCGCAAGCTATAAGTCTATGGTTTTACGCCCGGATGCCTTTGTGCTCGGTAGATTTTATGCTCGAGAGGCCACAATCCTACGACTTTATGCCAGCAGATAACAAATCGATGATCTCACGCTCGGTGGCGCTTAGTTTATGCTCAGAAGCAACAGTTCCGCGACTTCACGCTCGAAAAAATTTTCTTTTCAGAAGCTACAAATCTACAGTTCTACGCTAAGGAGCTTTCTACGCTCGACAGCTACGAATCTACGGCTTTATGTTCGACGGCTACAAGTCGGGTTTTACGCCCAGATGCCTTTGTGCTCAGTAGCTTTTATGCTCGAGAGGCCACAAACCTACGACTTCACGCTCAGGAACTACAAGTTTATGATTTCACGCTCGATGGTGTTTAGTTTATTCTCATAAGCTGCAGACTAATGATTTCACGCTCCATGACTTCCCGCACATCTGAAGGATATGCCGGCCAGATCACGCGTACATCTGAACGGTCCTCAAAAGCGGTCAATTGCAAAGAGTTCACACAGAGGATACTCATTCTTGACCTCAAGATATCCCAAGTACCCGAAGCATACAGAGTTCAACATTGAAAAACTACTCTTCTTTGTGGGTCGATTCAAAGTTCATCCGGACTCTAGTCTGAATATTTCATCTATCAAGATGGCCGCTCAGTTTGACAGCCATTTCTCGCCCTGTTCCAAGGGATTTTTCGAGAAAATCATTCTTGAAGATGATGTCTGAACAAAGAAAATTCTATTTATCAGAAGTAACAGTTCAGAATTCTACGCAGTTCCTCACTCCTAAAAAGCAGGACGGTTCGAACACTCGAATGCTAAAGTAGCTTTCTACGCATCACTAAGTCATGCGTAAAAGACAGGACAGGACCAAGCACTCTTTCTCACAGATTTGGCATAAAATATCAGACGTGTTGAAGCTGCACATATTCAGACTTTACAGCAAAAGTATGGCAAGATGATCATATGAAGAAGAAAGACGATTTTATTAAAGATTAAAGTCATGATTACATATGAGGGAAATCCAATCTACAAGGGTTTTTTTTCATTTTCATGATTACATATGAGGGAAACCCCGTCTACAAAGGGTTCCTCATCATCGTCTGAAGACCGCACCGAGGAGCTGTTCTGACAGGTTCTCGCATTGGTAATGGTCTTCCTCTTCTTCCAAGAAGATAATCAGTGGCAGGAGGATACAAAACTGGGCATAGACCCATCCTTCAACAGAAGGAAAGCAGGGTAATTCTGCTTTCCTACAGACCACCGCCACTCTAGCCGGTCTGTCTGCCTCTCGTCACCAGAGGTAACTGGAGAAGGTGCTACTTGCAAAGCAGCATGGTGAAGTACGATTCTTCGTCTCTCCCGAAGAACCACCATACAAAGTTGCTGATTATCCCGAGCAAGGGAGGCTATGATATCCTTCCATGATCCATTGTTGCAGATGAGACTTGCTCGAAAATGCCATCTTTTTTGGCTCCTTACACGCTGGAAAAACATGGTCTTCTTCTTCCCCAGACCAACCCGACGGTCTCCGACGATCATCTTTGTGTGGCGAAAGGAATGTGGCAAGAACATGTTAAACTCCTCGGCCTTTTATAGGTGAGAGAGGCCACACCGGTCCCTAATAAATTCGCCATAAAGTCAGCATCGACCGTTTTAACGCTCCATTCAGAAACGTTTCGAGTTACGAGGAGCGATTCATGCTTTATTCAAAGTGTTCCAAATTCCGAAGAAATTTAAAAGCTTTGAAGGGGGTCTTGTAGAAGCATAAAAAATATGCTGGATAGCTCTACGCAACATGGTAATACAGGGCAGCGTAAGCAGGGGACCTCAAGGCCATTAAGAGTGCAACGGAGCTTTTCCGCTGAGCACGGCATAAAAAAATGATGGGACCATCCGCGTAAAATGCAGTATGTCCAGGCCACTTCAGCGTAGACGGGGTGCTTCATCGCCTCCATGGCATAAAACTCATCCGCTTTCATAGCAGCGTTAAAGCATACGAGGAACGCTTCATCTTCCCTGAAATGAACATGTCAAGTTACGCAGTGAACCTGACATCCGACTCCTGACAAAAAGTGCAGCACGGCTACCCAGATGACGGCTGGAAAGATGGCAGACCACTCGGGACGTGCCCCACAGTATGATGGCGGATCTCTGCATTTAATGCAGAGGATTTGATTAAATATCATCGAACCGTCGTTTACTGACATCCGCTCAGCGGAGACTGCTTTTACGCATACAAAGGGATACACCGCCTTATTTTACACAGGCAAACGTGAACTGTTTACGCTCAACGGAAGATAAATAGACTGCCACATCAAAAGCTGCTCTTCGTACAGGGCTCGAGGCACGTCTCTGCACCTAATGCTCAGAACGGTGGCAGGCCTTCAGAATACGTCTCTGCAATTAATGATGATGGCAGATCTCGGCATTTAATACGAGAGATTTGTTTATATCTCCAAGAGCCGTGATTTCGGCTAAAGATGTCCACATCACCTCGGCTTCTACAGCTTTTGTGACTTCTCGGCCTCTACGACCACTGTGGCACGTTACGCAGCGGCTTCTACGCCCGTTCGGCTTCTATGTTCATTCGGCCTTCTGTGCTTATTCGGCTTCTATGCCATCAGGCTTCTACGCCTACTCGGCTTCTATGCCTACTTGGCTTCTACGCCATGGTGATAGACATTGGCTTCTACGCCAACCTCTTCTACACAAGGGATACCTACCTACGTGGCTTCTACGCCATGATCTTCGTAGCGATTAAACGCGTTTTGTCCCTTAGTTGGACCCGCGTCACACGCTCATTCAAAAGATCATCTATACGCAGGCTTTGGTTATTTTAACCGTTGTGTAAAAGGGTGCTTTACTTTCTACTACTTGGTTTCCACACCTATTAACTGGTCACTGTCACCAGAACTCTATAAATAGAGACCTCTATCAATAGAGGAAAAGGTCAAGATTTTAAAAGAGCAAACCAGGGGGAGATTTTAAAACATTAAACCAGGTCGAGATTTTAAAAGATCGAACAAGGTCGAACCTCCAAAGAGATAGAACCACGGGTCAAAACATTGGAGATTGAGGACAGAGCAAAGATATTGGCATCGTGCATCCATCCTCTTTCGCCACCTACGAAGCTGCTTTCCGTCTTCCACGGCACTTCTTCACCATCGTGTAGTCCAAGGGCTAAAGTGATCGACTGCAGACCAGACACCTATAGCAATTATCTACCCAGATTAAATAAATTATACTCCTACATCCTCGTATAGGATCAAATTGTACAAGTTTGTTTGTAAACCAAAGAAAGCGGGTTTCGTGCAAACCTCGTATTATATACATTTCGTTCTTACGTTTAATACCACAAACATACACCATGTCATACGGTGTTAACAACATCGCCCAAGTCGCGAGTCGAAAATTAAGAACACTCGGCTTGTTCATCAGTACCCGAAGAGGGTTGATCCTGGAGATGATGTGAATGGTTTGGCCTGTGATATAGTGTCATATTTTCTGAATAGCGAACATCAGAGCCAAGCATTCTTTCTCCACTGGATTGTACCGGTGTTCGGCTCCGACCATCATCCTGCTGAGGTAGTAGATAGCCTGCTCGTGACCCATCTCGTTCTTTTGTGCGAGAAGAGCTCCCAGAGAATGATCCATCGCTCGGACTTATAGCACGAATGGTCTTCCCATGACAGGAGGCACCAGAACTGGCGGACAGGTGAGGTAGCGCTTGATATCACTGAACGCTTGCTGACAGGCTTCGTCCCATACGAAGGATACACCTTTTTTCATGAGACGAGAAAATAGCTGATATCTCCCAGAGAGGTTGGATATGAATCTCCGGATATAAGCCAGACGTCCTTGAAATCCCCTGAGTTCCCTCAGATTGCGGGGCGATCGCATTTCTAAGATGGCCTTGACTTTATCAGGGTCCACTTGAATGCCTTTGGCGGTAATGACAAATTCCAAAAATTTGCCACTAGATACACCCAGAAAGGACTTTGTAGGATTCATTTTGAGTTGATGTTGGCGCATCAATTCAAATACTGTCTTCAAGTCTTGGATGTGATTATCCTTGAGGCGGCTTTTGACATCTACGTCGTCCACGTAATACTCTATTGTCTTGCGTAAATGCTCATAGAATATGTTACTCATAGCCCGTTGGTATGTAGCTCCGGGATTCTTCAATCCGAAGGGCATGATCGTATAGAAATATACCCCCAGTGGTGTCCGGAAGGCAGTGTGCTTCTCGTCTTCAGGATGCATCTTGATTTGATTGTATCCTAAAAATCCGTCCATGAAAGACATACATTCAAAACCGCATGTATTGTCAATCATGACGTCTGTGATGGGAAGAGGAAACTCATCCTTGGGGCAGGCTGCATTCAGATCTTGGAAATCGATGCAGACACGTACTTTCCCATTTTTCTTCATGACCGGGACAACATTGGCGACCCAGTCGGGATATTGTTCTTCTCGGATGAAGCCGCAGGCTATCAACTTCTTGACTTCAGCTTCATTGGCGTCCATCATATCCGGGCGGAACCGGCGTTGTTGTTGCTTCACAGGCTTCAAATCGGGCAATAAGTTGAGCCTATAAGTAGCTACCTTTGGATCAAGGCCAGACATGTCCTCGTAATTCCATACAAAGATGTCGATATATTCTTTTATCAGCTGGATAACTTCTTCCCTTTCTATTTCGGAAAGATTGTTACTGATAAATATCGACTTTGGCAAAAGTTCATCCCCAACGTCAATCTGGATAACTTTATCTTCAGTGGGAGGTTCTCTTTGCTCGAAGCGGAACTCCCATTGTGTATTCATTTGCTGAGCCCAAGCGTCATTCTCAAGCTGTTCGGATTCTTGTTCGTCTGATTCGAAGGGATCCGTCGCTACCATATTTGCTAACAATGTTTGCTCGAGAGTATAAGATGAGTCTGAGGGCGCTGAGCCATTTTGAGAGGAGGAAAAGATATCCTCGTTTGACTCAGACGTTGCAAGGGAGGTGGTATACCCTAATCTGAAACGAGTTTATTGATAGTAGGGATTGCCGTGCAGCGGCATTCGTCTGCCTTTCCCATAGTTGAGACCCGGTTCCAGCTTCAATTTATAACCCATATTTTGCATGATCTTCAGAGCTTGCGGGCTATATCTGTGGATTTGCATTTTACCGGCATCGTCGTCGGAAGAATCCTCTTGAACAGTTGGTTCATTGCGCATGCGGCCGAAGACTATTGAATGCTGACTGATGTAAGTAGGCGGGACAATGAAGATAGAATCCTTATTCGGTCCATATATCGTGGCAACATTGGATGATGATGCCACTTCCCATATATACGGATGATAGGAATCTATAGCTTCCAAGAATTTTTGTGCTATAGGCTCTATATCATCGGAGGGAGAGGATTCCTGATTTGGAATTTGGGCGTCAATATACTGGAAAAGAGGATATTTATTATCATCTGAGACTCTGTTTTCGGTTGCATTTACATCACTCGGCTGCCTATTGCGCCGGAGGTTGATGACCAAGGGTGGAGGCTTCTGGTTCAAAGTGATCACTAGAGGATCACCCCCTTTTCCTGCTCTGGTCTCGTTCAGGTGGATCGCCATAGGCTCTATGGCTTTTGGACGAGTATTCTGTCCTTTCACCTTCATCGACAGAGGTTGCTTGGCAGAAGATTCTTCTGGCTCCCGGTGGGATTCCTTCTCTACTTCGGCTGACACCTCTTCCGTGTAGTCTTGAGAGAACAACACGGCATCAGAGAGTAGGATTCTACTCCTTTGAACGGGTTCAGATCAACAATCTTCGTTTGCACTGTTCCTCGGGTGTCTACATATTTGAAGCATTGGTGTAGAGTTGAAGGAACGATATTGTGGTCGTGGATCCAAGGTCTACCCAACAAAATGTTGTAGGACACCTCTGAATCGATGACGTAACATGTAGCCACCGATCTGAGGTTGCCAATCTGGATCCTCAGGCAAATTTTCCCCAACGGCTTACTTCTTCTGGCGTTGAAACCCACGATCGTAGTGGTGGTGTACGCCAATTCGCTGGTAGGAATCCTCAGCGGTCTAAGCAGACTATGAGGAATGATGCTAATTGATAATTCAGGATCTATGTGAATCCGGTCGACCTCCATGGAACCGATGTACCCGGTATAATAGAGGGGTCTGTCATGTCTGTTATGTTTTAACAGCATGTCATCTTGAGTGAAAGTGATGTTTGGGATCACCTCCATCACACTGTGGCATTGGGGACACGCCACGGGTTCTTCGTCAGGGGACTTGAGCTTGGTCAAGTATGCATCCGCCTGCATCAGTGCTTCGCTCAGGGATTGACGAGTGTCCTGAGAGAGCTTGAGTAGCTCGAAGATGGACAGCCTGGCTGGTGTATTAGCCAGTTGGGCCAGGATATCAAAGTTGTATGGCCTCTCTAAACCTTTGTTTTGAATGTTTTTCACAGGTTTATCGAAGCGCACTTCTTTTTGCTTCCCTTTGTCCGCCGAAGTTGGTCTTGAAGGACCGGCCTCTGGTACGACGGATTCTGGTTCTGAAGGCTTGGCAGCTGAAGCGTCTGCCGATGCATCTTCCTGGCTGGCTCCATAGTCCTGGAGGTAGACTTTCCCTGAGTGGGTTCCAGTAGCCAAAACCTCATCTTCTGATGTCGAGTGTACCATAATCATGTGACACAGTTTGTGCTTTGAGTTCTTTTTTTTAGACTTAGCCTTAGCAGCTTGAGTCTCCTTCTCGATCTCTGGCACCAGATCTGGATGAACCCACATAGTCTCGCCTCACTGGGTAGTTAGTGGTAGCAGGTCATGATTTTGACCTCTAGCTGGCGGGAGATTAACGATGTTAATCGTCGTCCGGGAAATAGGCGTAACACCGTCCGGGATTTCTTGGGGAGGCAGATCGCCAAATTACAGGGAGATTATGTTGGCAGTGAACGTCTTCTCGCTGTTGTGCAGAGTGATGGCCTTAGCATCGATCAGCTCCTGGATCGTCCTTTTTAGTATATAACACGCCTTTGTGGGGTGGTGTATGTACCTATGGAAGATGCAGTACTTGGGATTGTTGGTACTGCCGGTCTTATTAGGCCGTCTCACCTCGGAAAGGGTTATCTTGCCACTTTTGACGAGACATTCGAATATACTCGGAATATCGTCATCGTCGAAAGAGTACACTACAAGGGGCCTGGAAGTCCCAGGTTTTGTTTGCATGGTAGCCACCATCTTTTGCCTGGACGTATTGATTGCCAGAGCTTCTTTACCCTTGGTAACCCGAGGATGGTCGATGTTGGAGGATGACCTCTTGCCTTTATCAGAGGCCGAGATCATGATGCCATTATCGCGCGCCTTCTGACTATTGTCCTCCGCGGCTACCACTGAGATGATGAACGAGGGCCAATCATGGAACTGATATGGTCCTGTGAACACCGAGATCACGGAGAGAAGGTTCTTCCTGCAGATGTCCACCAATGCCGAGTCTGAAACTCCTGGAGGCATTTGCAACATGGCCTGACGAAAACGTTCGATGAAAGCGCGAACATTTAATTTTTCCTTCTGCTTGACTTCGATGAGAGAGGAAATGGACATGTCCATCCCTCCTTCGTAGAATCGCGTGAAGAATAACGCCTTGAAGTCTTCAAAGGAAGTAATGCAGTTGTCCGCCAGGCTGCGGTACCACTGGTAAGCTACTCCCGAGAGGCAGCCCTTGAACACCCGAGTGAGGAGGGCGCCGTTCCCTTGTAACAACACTGTCATCATGCTGAAGTAGTTCATGTATTGACTCGGTGATGTTTTTCCCTCGAACAAAGCCATAGTCTGTGGTTTATATTTAGGAGGGAAAGGGACCTCTTCCCAGATAGCTGGGTAAGGTTGGTTGATCCCCAATTTCTTGAGCTGATCTTTGTGCTTCGGGGCATCAAATTGGGCTTTCAACTCCCGTACTGCCTGCATTGGATCTTCAGCCCGTAGAGGGACATAGAGTGATGAGGATTTGATTGCATCGCGACTCCGGTGGGAGGTAATACATTCTCCGAGTGAGGAGGCGGAGGAACTGCTGACTCCTGATCTAGAGCAGGCTCTTGGATTGCGTTGGATGGTGGTACGTCCACCTCCACACGTATCTGAGTTGGAGGGACCGACGCTTGAGCCATTGCAGCTGCATGTTGAGTCAGCATCATCTGGTGCATGTTCTCCATCATGGACTGCATTTCTTTTAGAGATGTCTCTAGTACAGTAATGCGTTGGTCAGCGCTCCCAGACGGTGAAGATTTCTTATGTTCATCTCCAACGGCATAAACTCCCATCTCCCTGGGTGTCATTGAAGGATTAGTATAGGTCTCTGTTGATGATGACTCTATACTTTCGACATCTAATTCGGGAGACTGGCGACCCCCAGCATCAGAATCAGAAGAGTACGAAGCTGGTTGTTGCGACCTTAAACGAGTGTTTTGGAACACCCCAGGTTCGGTGTTCCTAAGGAGCATGTTGAATCTCTTTCGGCTCGAAGTTCTAGAGGGATGACGTCTTGAGCTCGACCCTCCTCCAGGTATGTGTGTAGCCATGTTCACCGATGCATGCTTGGGCTCTTCTTCCTGGAAAGATGGAGAGTAGCTCAACTGGTCGAAGACCGATCGTTTTGCTTCAGAACAACAATAATTAATTACAATCCTATGACTATTACAACAGTGCTTGCTAGGAGGCGTGATCGACATGCTGGAAGATCCCCTCTCCTTTCGCTTCTGGATCAAATAATTGTGCAGGTCAGGCAGAGTTGCAGAAGAAGATGATCGCTCGTTCCTTTGCTGGCGTAAAGGTCGAGAAGTTGAGTCGTACACCGCTTGCTTTCCCTTGCGTAGTTTGCAGTGGTCATCTGCTTTTCTACGGAAGATAGATGCATTTTTACGCTCGGAGAACTTTTGTGGCTCCTGATTGGGCGCTGAGGCATCATCAGAAATTTTGTCTATTCCGCCAGGGACGGGAGACTTAAATTTACGTGCAGAGCGCGAAGTAGGCTTCGGGACTAGCGCTGAGGCATTGTCCAAAGTTTTGTCTGTTCCACCAGGGACGGGAGACTGAAATTTACGCACAGAGCGCGGATTATACTTCTGGGTTAGCGCTGAGGCTTTGCCAGAGACAGGCGACTGAATTTTATGCGTAAGGCGCGGAGGGAGCAAAGCTACAACCTCATTGCTCGGAGAGATCGGAGAGTCCACAGGCATGGTAGAGGATGTCTGGGGCATCCAGATCTTTCGTAGCTTCCTGTTGCTTTGGACGGAGAGGGAGTGAGAGCTACCCCCTGCTTGAAGCATGTCTTCATAGGCAGACTGGTCGAACTGGACGACCAGTGTCTTCTTCATGGATCCCACGGATACCGTATCGTGTTGAGCAATAGCTTCCTCATCAGAAGAGAAAGATGTCCCCAGCAGAGTCGCCATCTTGTTTAGGATAATAAACTAGAAAAGATTTTGATGAATGCGGAAAATAAGGTCTTGTACGAAGGCCCGCCCTTCTTTTATGTTTACAAACAAGATTATACAAATTAATCCTATACGAGGGTGTCTGAGTACAATTTATTTAATCTGGGTAAATATTGTTGTAGGTGTCTGATCTGCGGTCGATCACTTTAGCCCTTGGACCACACGATGTTGAAGAAGTGCCGTGGAAGACAGGTAGTAGCTTCGGAGGTTGCTAAAGATGGTGGATGCACGATGCCAAGGTCGTCGATCCCTTCTCTTTGCCTGCGCTCTGGATTCTTCTCTCTCTCTCTCTCTCAACCGTTGGATCTGATATTGGATTTCTTGATCCATTTTCAGACCTAATTTCTTCGACCTTTTTCCTCGTTGATAGAGAACTCTATTTATAGAGTTTTTAGTGACAGTGACCACACAGTCGGCGTAGAAACCGAGTAGTTGAAAGTACAAAACCCTTTAACACGACAGTTTGAAATAACCAATGCCAGTGTATAGATGACCTTTTGAGTGAGCATGTGACGCGCATCCAACTAATGGGACAAAACGCCTATAACTGCTGCGAAGATCACGGCGTAGAAGCCATGTAGGTAGTTATCCCTTGTGTAGAAGAGGTTGGCGTAGAAGCCAATGACTGTCACCATGGCATAGAAGCCAAAATAGGCATATAAGTCGGGTGGGCATAGAAGCCGGGTGGGCATAGAAGCCGAGCAAGCGTAGAAGATGAGTGGTCGTAGAGGCAGAGTGGGCGTAGAGGCCGAGTGGGCGTAGAAGCCGAGTGGGCATAGAAGTCGAGTGGTCATAGAGGCCGAGTGGGCGTAGAGGCCGAGTGGGCGTAGAAGCCGAGTGGGCGTAGAAGCCGAGTGGTCGTAGAGGCCGAGTGGGCGTAGAAGCCGAGTGGGCATAGAAGCCGAGTGGTCGTAGAGGCCGAGTGGGCATAGAAGCCGAGTAGGCATAGAAGACGAACAGGCGTAGAAGCCGAGTGGGCATAGAAGCCGAGCAGGCATAGAAGCCGAGTGGGCATAGAAGCCGAGCAGGCGTAGAAGCCGAGACAATGTGGACGTTTTAGCTAGAATTACGGCTCTTGGAGATATAACCAAATCTCTTGCATTAAATGCAGAGATCTGCCCCCATCCTGCGCATTAAATACTGAGGCATGTCTTTAAGATTTGCCATCATTCTGTGCATTAAATGCAGATACGCGCCTCGAATTCTGTACGAAGAGTGACTACTGATTTGGTGGTCTGTTTGCCTTCTGTGGAGCGTAAGAAGCTCACGTCTGCCTGTGTAAAACTGGACGGCGTATTCCCTTATACGCGTAAGGGTAGTTTACGCAAAGGGGATGTCACTAAACGACGATTCGGTGACATTTAATCAAATCCCCAGCATTAAATGCGAAGATCCGCCATTATCCTGCTCATTAAATGAGGAGGCATGGTTTGGAGGTCTGCCACCCTTCTGTGCCTCAAGTGCAGAGACGTACCTTGGGCATCTGTCAGTATTTGGCGCTTTAAATGCAGAGACGTGCCTCGAGCCCTGTACGAAGTGCAGCCTTTGACGTGGCAGGCGGTTTGTCTTCTGCGGAGCGCAAACGGCTCTAATCGGCCTATGTAAAATTAGGCAACGTATTCCTTCGTATGTGTAAAAGTGGTTTACGCAAAGGAGATGGCAGTAAATGACAGCCTGGGTTGCAGTGGCGCGCCATCATTATGCCTGTCACCTGGGGAGTCGTTCAGTACTCTCTGTCAGGAGTCCAGACGTCAGGTTCATTGCATGATCTGACAGGTTCATTTCAAAGAATACGAAGCGTTCCTCGTTCACTTCAATGCTGCATTGAAAGCGGATGAGTTTTACGCCATAAAGGCGATGTAGAACCTCCTTTACGCTGAAGCAGCCTGGATACTTTGCACTACGCGGATGGTCCTTGAGCCTATATTTTATGTTGTGCTCAGCGGAAAAGCTTTGTTGCACGTTTAATGGCTCTGAGGTCCTCTGTTTATGCCGCCCTGTATGAACATGCTGCGTATAGCTGTCCGGCGTATTTTTCATGCTTCTACAGCAAGTCCCTAAGAGTCTCCTAGATATCATCTGGAAGAAGGTCTGGAGAGACTCGAGGTACGGTCTGGCTGAGGAGATGACTCAGGCATGCCGGATTCTTCGTAGGTCCTTTTGTCCGAGTTTGTTCTCCCCGGGGTCAGTGGCTGTGTTAGGACTAAGTTTTCTTTGAGTTCCAACATTGTATGAGTCAGAGTCTGTATCGAGGTACTCAACGTCTCCATCATGGCTTTGAGTGCCTCGAGGCATTGTTGGTTAGTGGACTCTGCGCCGTGCTCATCTTCTAGCATGTACATCGATATTGTATGGGAAGAGGTGAACGAGAAGGTGGACGTCTCATATTTTGTCTCAGGTGTTTGAGTCTCATATGTCACTACCCAATTCTAGAAAATAAGGTTTTTATTTGTATTTTTATTTGGTAAATTGTGTATTGTATATAAATAATTATATTTATATTTAATTGATGGTTGTATTATTTTTATTTGATTGTTTTAGGGTTTTGGCTAGTCTGGACCGGTGTCAAACCCTAGTGGACCCATGTCCGACCCAACCCACACCCTTGTGAGACCTAATTTTGGGTTTAGAATTATTTATTATATTTTATTTTAGTTAGTTGGGTTGTTTTGGATTAGTGGGAGAGTGTTTAGTGAACCCTATTTTTAGCATGTTAGTTTGGAGGGTATTTTAGACTTTAGAGTTAACCACAAGCCCTAACCCCTTTAATTACACATGGCCGGCCCCCTTACTTCCTAGACCCGACCAAAACCACAGCCCCCCCTCTTCTTCATCACTTCTTCTTCTTCTTCTTCTCCACTCTTTCTTTTTCTTTTCTTCTTCCCCACTTCCTATTTCAAGCTCCAAGTAAGTCATTCTTCTCTTCCTTCTTCTATTTCTTCCATGAATGTGAACCCTAACCTTTTGATTTTCCCTAACCTAGGTAGGTAGAGCCTAGACTTAGTGTGGAGGCTAGATTTGGAGGCTTGGAGCTTGAGGGAGGTGATTTCAAGAGATTTGGAGACTTTAGCCTTGGGATTCCATCTCCCAAGAGGTAAACCCTAACTTTCCCCTTACTAATTGCCCTTATGTAGTGTAATTAGTGGGTTAGAACCTTCCTAGACCCTAAGGCTACCATGTTTGATAATAAACAAAAGAAATAAAATAAGGTTTATACGAAACCCTCTCTTTGGTTTACAAACAAGAAGTACAATTAATCCTATACGAGGATGTCAAGTACAAATTTTAATCTGGATAAATATTGCTATAGGAGTCTGATCTGCAGTCGATCACTTTGTCCCTTGGACCATACGATAATGAAGAAGCATTGTAGAAGACGGAGAAGCTTCAAAGATTGCAAAGAGGAGTGGATGCTCGATACCAAAATTGTCGATCACTAGTCTCTGTCTGAGCTCTTCTCTCTGTGTTCTTCGATTTTTTCGACTTCTATTCTCCGAGTTTTTGACCCTCGACCTGGACCTCCGTGGACGGAGGTCTCTATTTATAGAGTTTTAGTGACAGTAACCGTCCAGTCGGCGTAGAAGCCGGACAGCGGAGAGTATGGCACTTTTTACGCGGCGGTTATAATAACTGCCACCCACGTATAAATAGTCTTCTGAATCTGCGTGTGACGCGTGTCCCATGATGAGGTAACGCGTATAACTGCTACGAAGATCACGGCATGCAAGCCACGTAGGTAACTGCCCCTCGCATAGAAAAGGTTGGCATAGAAGCCAATAATTGTCACCATGGCGTAGAAGCCAAATCGTTGTCAAGTTACGTAGAAGCCAAACAGGCGTAGAAGCCCAGTAGGCGTAGAAGCCTGATGCTGCGTGGATAGGTAGCTAGTGTAAAAGATAGCCGATCCTCCTTCCTTGACTGAGGTCTTAAAAGTATTCTGGACCAAATAGCCTTATCACGCACCCATACAAATGTAGCCTGAGTTGGCATTTTCCGAGGAGATATCATACGGCGTACTCCTTATAGTTGAAAATAGCTAGGTGGCGTAATATACAGAGGTGATGATGTGGACGTATTAGCCATAATTATGGCTCACCAGTCTTTAAAAATAGAACCAAATCTAGTGCATTAAATGCAGAGATCTGCCCCCATCACGCGCATTAACTACAAAGACGTGCCTCGAGCTCTGTACGAAGAGCAGCTTTTGACATGGTGGTTTGTTTTGTCTTCTACGAAGGGTAAAAGCTCACATCTGTCGATATAAAACTAGGCAGCGTATTCCCATGAACGCATAAAAGCGACTTATATCAAGGAAATGTCACTAAACGATGGTCTGGGACTCTGTGCCGAACCATCATTACAGCCATCGTCTGGATAGTTGTGCAGTACTCTTTGTCAGGAGTCAGGTTCTCTGCATGATCTGACAGGTTCATTCGAGGAATACAAAGAGTTCCCCGTACAACTTTTCACTGTATTAAAAGCGAGTAGGTTTTACGCCAAAGTGGCGATGTAACAACCTTTTTACGCCGAAGCAGCCTGGAAATACTGCATTACACGGGTTGACCTGGAGCTATATTTTACGCTGTACTAGCGATGAAGCTCTGTTGTACGTTGTTTGTGGTATTAAACGAAAGAATAAAAATGTATTCAGGATGGGGTTTATACGAAACCCGCCTTCTTTGGCTTACAAACAAACTTGTACAATTTGATCCTATACGAGGATATGGGAGTACAATTTATTTAATCTAGGTAAATATTGCTATAGGTGTCTGATCTGCAGTCGATCACTTTAGCCCTTGACCACACGATGTTGAAGAAGTGCCGTAGAAGACAGGAAGCAGCTTCGAAGGTTGCAGGAGAGGGCGGATGCACGATGCCAAAGTCGTCGATCCCGACTCTTTGCCTGAGCTCCGGATTCCTCTCTCTCTCTCTCTCTCTTGACCTCTGGTTCGATTCTTTCTTGGAAGTTCGACCTTGTTCGATCTCTTTGGAGGTTTTTAGACCAATTTCTTCGACCTTGGATCAGATATTGGTATTCTTGACCAATTTTTCGACCTTGTTCCTCATTGATATAGGTCTCTATTTATAGAGTTTTAGTGACAGTGACCACTCCGTCGGTGTAAAAACCGAGTAGTGGAAAGTATATCACCCTTTTACACAACGGTTAAAATAACCAATGCCTGCGTATAGATGATCCTTTGAATGAGCGTGTGACACGGGTCCAACTAAGGGACAAAACGCGTATAATCGCTACGAAGATCACGGCGTAGAAGTCACGTAGGTAGGTATCCCTTGTGTAGAAGAGGTAGGCGTAGAAGCTAATGTTTTTTACCATGACATAGAAGCCAAGTAGGCATAGAAGCCGAGATAGGCGTAGAAGCTGAACGGTCATAGAGGCCGAGTGGGCGTTGAAGCCGGATGGGCGTAGAAGCCGAATGGGCGTAGAAGCCGAGTGGTCATAGAGGCCGAGTGGTCATTAAAGCCGGATGGGCGTAGAAGCCGAATGGGCGTAGAAGCCGCTGCGTACCGTGCCAGAGTGCTGATTTGGACGTTTTAGCCGAAATTACGGCTTTTTGAAGATATAATCAAATCTCTTGCATTAAATGCCGAGATTTGCCACCATCCTGTGCATTAAATATGGAGGCGTGTTTTTGAAGGTTTGCAACCCCTTCTGCGCATCAGTCGTAGAGACGTGCCTTGAGAAACTGTCACCGCCCTATGCATTAGACGTAGAGACGTGCCTCGAGCAACTGTCATCGCTCTGTGCATTGGACGCAAAGACATGCCTCGAGCCCCGTACGGAGTGCAGCTTTTGATGTGGCAGGCGGTTTGTCTATTACAGAGCGTAAACAGCTCATGTCTGCCTGTGTAAAATAAGGCAGCGTATCCCTTCGTGCTTGTAAAAGCAGTTTACGTAGAGGAGATGGCGGTAAATGACAGCCTGGGTCGTAGTGCTGTGCCATTATTATAGCCGTCGTCTGGGTAGTTGAGCCGTATCCCTTTGTCAGAAGTCCAGACATCAGGTTCATTGTAGGCTCTGACAAGTTCATTGCTGGGTCTGACAGGTTCACTTCGGAGAATACGAAGCATCTCTTGTACACCTCAATGCTGCGTTTGAAAGAGGATGAGTTTTACGCCCTGGAGGCGATGAAGCAACCTGTTTACGCTGAAGCGGTTTTGACGTAGTGCCTTACACGGATGGTCTTTTGAGCTTTATATTTCACGCTGTGTTTTAGCGGAAAAAACTCTGTTGCATGCTTGATGGCTCTGAAGGCCTCTGCTTACGCTGCTCTACACCAATATGCTGTGTATTGCCATGCGGCGTATTTTTCATGCTTCTACAAGACCCCCTTCAAAGCTTTCAAATTCCTCGGAATTTGGAACACTTTGAATGAAGCATGAACCGCTCCTCGTAACTCGAAACGTTTCTGAATGGAGCGTTTGAAACGGTCGATGCTGACTTTATGGCAGATTTATTGGGGACCGGTATGACCTCTTTCGCCTATAAAAAGGCTAGGGGAGTTAACCTGTTCTCCCCACATTTCCATCACCACGCAGAGATGATCGCCGGAGTTCGTCGGGTCGACCTGAGGAAGAAGGAGATCATGTTCTTCCAGCGTGTAAGGAGCCAAAAAAGACGGCGTCTTCGAGCAAGTGTCTACTGCAACGATGGACCATGGAAGGATATCTTAGCCTCCCTTGCTCGGGATAATCAGCAACTTTATATGGCGGTTGTTCCAGGAGAAGGGAAGGGTCGTATTAGACCACGGCGCTTGCGAGTGGCGCCTTCTCCGGTTACCTTCGGGGATGAAAGCAGCAACTAGCTCTGACCTCGGGTATTGAGTTGGGTGATATACCTCAACTCGATCTACCATGGCGCTGGGCGTAAGAAAGCAGTACCCTACTTTTTTGTTTGGAGGATGGGTCTATGCCCAGTTCTGTATCCTCCCGCCATCGATCTTCTTGTTCATGACTGTGGTGGTCGATGAACTGCCATGGGAGAAGAGGAAGACCATCACCAACGTGAGAACCTGTCAGAACAGCTCCTCGGTGTAGTCTTCAGACGAAGATGAGGAAGCCCTTTGTAGACGGGATTTTTCTCATATGTAGTCATGAAAATTAAAAAAAACCCTTGTAGATTGGATTTCCTCATATGTAACCATGACTTTAATCTTTTAATAAAATTGTCTTGCTTCTTCATATGATCATCTTGCCATACGTTGATGTGAAGTCTGAATATGTGTAGCTTCGACACGTCTGATTCTTTACGCCGACTCTGATAGAAAGAGTATTTAGGCCCTGTCCTGTCTTTTACGCATAACTAGGGATGCGCAGAAAGCCGCTTTAGCATTCGAGCGTTCGAACTGTTCTATTGTCAGGAATGAGGAATCGCGTAGAATTCTGAACCGTTGTTTTCACTTCTGTGTGAACAGGATTCTTGTTTCAGACTTCATCTTCAAGAATGACTTCTCGAAAATCCCTTGGAACAGGGTCGAGAAATGGCTGTCAAAACGAGTTGCCATCTTGATAGATGAAATATTCGGACTGGAGTCTGGACGAACCTCCAATTGACCCGAGAAGAATAATTTCTCAATGTTTGAACTCTGTATGTTTTGGGTACTTGGGATATCTTGAGTTCAAGAAGGAGTATCTTCTGTGTGAACTCCTGTAATTTGACCGCCTTGAGGATCGTTCAGATGTACGCGTACCCTGGCCTGCATATCTTTCAGATGTGCGGGAAGTCGTAGAACGCGAAATCATAAGTTGGCTGCCTATGAGCATAAAACACCATTGAGCGTGAAATCATAGACTTTGTAGTTCCTGTGCGTGAAGTCGTAGGTTTATAGCCTCTCGAGCATAAAAGCTACCGAGCACAAAGGCATCCGGGCGTAAAACTCGACTTGTAGCTGTCGAACGTAAAGTCGTAGATTCGTAGCCGTCGAGCGTAGAAAGCTCCTTAGCATAGAACTGTAGATTTGTTGCTTCTGAAAGAAAAAATTTCCGAGCGTGAAGTTGTGGATCCGTCGCCTCTGAGCGTAAACTAAGCGCCACCGAGCGTGAGATCATCGATTTGGTATCTGCTGAGCATAAAGTCGTAGGTTTGTGGCCTCTCGAGCATAAAAGCTACCGAGCACAAAGGCATCCGGGCGTAAAACCATAGACTTATAGCTTGCGAACGTAAAAACCGTAGATGTTGCTGTCGAGCGTAGAAAGCTCCTTAGCGTAGGAACCGCTGACCTGTTTTTGTACGAAAAACTCTTCGAGTTTGCTGACTGTCCGCCTTTCGAGAGTAGTGGACTGACGTGGTACCCAATCATAACCAAATATTAATTATGACATTTGGTTGGGATTTCGAGGAGTCGGTCCGAGGATTCGAGGAGTCGACCCGAACTTTATATATATATCCTAAACTTTTGAGAGAAAAACTTTTTATCCGTCTTCTGCGAAAGAGAGCCTTCGATTGTTTGAGTTTTTTCCCTCGTTCTTTCTCCGAGCACTCCGAGTTTTCAGAAATGGCGCCGAAACAAACCCCCTCCACTAAGTGACAGAGTATAGGCTCTTCTTCTCGTTCCTCTACCCCGGTGAGAGAGTCTTCGGTCGGGCAAGGTGAACTTCCTTCTGAGCGAAGCATTCTGCCGACGAGTAGCGCATCCGGCCTTAGAGGTAGAGCCTTTGGGATGACAAAGAAATGACGAAAAATCCTTCGCATACGTTGAACGTGACCGCGCTAGGTCATCTTCTGTGCTGATAGCCTCTTTGAGGAAGATGACGCACGGAGACGTTTTCATGTTTTACGTCCACATTTTTAATGTGCTAGCGTAAAAACTCCATGTTTTTGCAGTTTATGAGCGTAAAAGCTCTGAATGCCGAAAACTTGGTGTATACTATAAAATTTTAGTTTTACGCTTTGTGGATGGGACCTCCGGCGTAACAACTAGATTTTTGGCAGTATGGCGTAAAGCACGGACTGTATACCGCCAATTACGGTTCTGGATGCGACTTCCGGCGTAAAATGACCAAATTTTGTACAGTCTTGGCGTAAAGCACAGACTGTCGTTTCTTTGGTCTTCATGTTGCAAGATTTGTAATGGCATGTTTTTTTTGCACTTTCGCAGTTAACTTGCATGAGTCTCCGCTGGCTGAGGTGATGGGTTCCGCTGCCGGGATGCTGCACTCAAACTATCTGGAGGATCTGTCCCACGTGACATTTCCTATCTCCGGACCCCAGTATCCTGAAGGAAGGGAGATCTTGATATCGACGCAGGGCGAGCAGACATTGCTGAACATGATTAATGGAGAGCCCCTGACGTACATAGACGTGGATCAGTACATCAAGCCAGCTTTTCTCTTTGGGGACATGATTGACAAACAGTCCCAAACGAAGCCCAAGAGGGAACCCTGGGTTTTCCCCGCCGAGAGTGTGGTCTTGTATCTGCCCACGATGCCGAGAGATTATCCCATCTCGGCTTTCTTCCATGCTACACATCCCAGGAGGATGTCGTGGACGCTGACTCCCGATCTTTACGGCAAGCCGGGGAAGATCTTTCATTTGAAAGGAGCTGACCAGGGGTCGTTTGTCAGTCGTCCTTTCAGTGTTATGACATTGTTCAGGGGACTGTACCCGGGCAGCGTCCCGAGTGAAGATAGTTCAGTAATCCAGCCGGTCCAATTGCCGACTTTCTGCAACGACTTTATGGTGCGAGGGGGTGTACCCCAAGGAGAATCCTTGGTGCAATGGGTGGATCACCCCAACAAACCTCCGATGGGCTTGCCTAGTTGACTGGGCCTTGAAGCATTTTCGGAGAGAGCTGGAGGTCATTGGACTGTATGCTGCCGTGAGCACGACGAGTGTTGGGTTGCCTCCCAACCCTAACCTGTTTTTGGCATTGATGGAGCAATACATTCCGCTCACTGGGACCTTCGCCACTCTACTAGGGGAGTTGGGGTTGCCCTCCACGAAATAGTAGTGATCTCGAGACTGTCGATGGGGGATACCTTGTATGAAGAGTATGTTCCCACCAACCGGGAGTTGGAGGACTCGGCCCCTCAGGTTGTGGAGGTGTATCAGAAGCTGATGTGCCACTATTTCGCGTGCACTACTTTTTATGATGAGCCTTCTGATTTGGCTCACACCACTAAGTGGATGTCCTACCTTTTCTTCCACCGGGCCAGGGCCACCAAGTCGGAGAAAGTCTCGGGGGGCAAGAATGAGCACGTAAACTGTTTGGGCGTGCTCAGTGCCCAGGTCGTCGAGGATCTAATGGAGAATGCTAAAGCTCCAGATCAGATTCTTAATGACAGGGTAGGAAAGTATCCTGAAGGCACTAAGGCCTACAGTTACTTGAGGCGCTACCGCAGGCCTTTGTCTAAGGAAGCCCTGCTGGCTGGTTTCCTCTCCATATAGCTGCGTCGAGTAGTGGTACCAGGTATCGCGTCCGCGGACCCCATTTACCGAAATATCCTGTGGCCTGCCGTGCGTCTGGTGTTCGGGGCAAGACTGGGCTTGCTTCCTGCCATGGTCTGCCGTATACAATCTGGCCTGAGAGCCATGACTGATGGACTGCTCGTCGATGAAGCTCGGCATGATAGCTTTCCCCGGGTAGAGTTACCATACCTATACTTGATGGGATGGTTAATTCTCCATTACCCCCGGGTGATGTCTCCCGGCCCTGGTAGTAGCACGGGGGGTAGTTTCTTGCTGAACTACAAGGACTCTCCCTGGAACATGAACACAGTTTTAGACTGTGGGCTTGTGCTAAGCCTCAGTCACGGTTGGAAGCTCATCTGCATTGTCCCCTCTGTGCATCGTAATCAGTCAGGGATTAGGCTTGAGGATTTAGGTGAAGAGAAGACCAATCTTTCTCCGGAAGCTTTTAATTGGTTGGTCTGCATCAGACCCTCCCATTTTTTGTACATAAGCGAAGATCATTGCTTTTTCGAGACTTACTTGCCTAGTCGGTTCGCCAGGCAGTTTGGGTACGACCAACTGTACATGGGCAATGCCATCACCAGCTTCAGGTCCAGGGGCAGACTCATTGATGGAGCCAGAGGATGGCGGTATTTTATCACAGGTTGCACGGGAGCCATCTTTATTGTGCCGGTCGTCACACTCTCCACGGAGCTGCGCATCCTCCATTCGTATGCTCAATTCTACGTGGCGATCAACACCTTCCATCGTAATTTTGACATGCATGGAAGCTTTAGGGTGCCTTCTCCCAAGCCTGGGGGGAGAGTTGAAGTCCCCTCGGTTTCATCTGACGAGGGTGAGGATTCCGTCACTCTGGATGAGCCTCTGGTGTCGGTGGCGAGGTGTGAAGTGCCTCCGCCTGCGGGGGCTTTGGCAGTCTCTGGGAAGCGAAGGGCTCCTGCTTCGAAGCAGACTTCCCCTCGCAAGAGGAAGAAGGCAGTTAATCGTTCTCTCCGGATTCCTGGCGTTGAGGCTCCTAGAGAGGAACCTGCTGTCTCTTCTGTTGGGGATGTCTCTTTGATTGGAGGTTCCCTACCTTTCGGAAAGGGACCCTTAGTTTCGGCTGGCGGTGCCGGAGAACTCCTGCTTGAGGCTGCCGTTGCTGCCACTGCCTCCGGTAGTGGAATGAAATCGCCTGCGTGGCCGAGGCAAATGGGAGAATCTTTCCCTAGACCAGCAACGGATAAAACTCCTGCCGCGTCCGTGAGCATGACTAGCGAGATTCCAGCTGACGAACCTCGACTACGTCTTGGTGAAGGCTTGGTAGAGCTCCTGGCGATGTCGGTTGGCCCACCTCCTTCTCCAGGTATGACAGTTCATATTGCGTCATTAAGGCATAATTTAGCTACATCGGCTGCAGATGCGGCATATATACCGTTGGCTACGGGTAAATGCCATCTTTGTGTCTCCTCTTAGAAAGATTACCATTATATTGATATTAACTTTTTTGTCCTCTTCTCAGGGGATGGCGTTCACGGGGAGTATAGCGTTAAAGCGCCTTCTGGCTCTGCTCGGGCTCCTGGCGATGATACGGAGGCGCCCGACTTCGAGGAGGAGATACCTTCGGGGGCCAGCTCGCCCGGAGTAGTTTCGTCACCTCAAGAGGAGGACGAACCCGTTATTGTGACCTCGCCTCTTGCGAGTATGCCGATGATTTTGACCGCCGTTGTCGCACCTTCTTCGGTCGCACTACCTGCTGAGGCGGCGGCTGTGGCCACCTCGTTTGCAATCATTCCTGGAGGGGGACTTGCCAATATCGTGGCCACCCCTGGCATTCAGTCCGATCTGGTTGCGCTGACCGAGCTGTATACCAGCCTCTTTTACACCAGTTTGAAAACGCTGATATCAATGGTGTTGGCAAAGAATCTAGACTTCGAGCGTCTGAAGAAGGCTTCTCAGTTTTCGATCGGGGCGGTCAGGGAGTTCGGCGATTCTGGGGTAGCTGATGCCCTGGAGGCGATGGTTAATGGGTTGGAGCAACCTATTAACGAATACTTGCGGCTGACTCGGGGCAGTTTTAAAGCTGAGGTCCAGGCCAGATACGACCTCATGACTGCGCGGCTTACTAAACAGCTGGAAAGCCTAGATAACTCCATCAAAGCACATAAGCTGGAGATGGATGAAAGAAAAGCTATCGTGGAGGAGGCTCTTGCTCTTCAGATGAAGTGCCAATCCGAGCATGAAAGGAACGTAGCGAGGGCCCGCAAGTTGAAAAAAAAACTCGCTCTGGCTGAGGAGTGGGCTTCTCAGTCGTTGGCAGGTCTAGATGTAGCGACTGGTCGATTGAGCACAGCACAACGAGATCTGGAGCGTGCAGAAGCTGCCCGAGCTGGCTCTCTTCGGGCAAGGGCCGAACTGTCCTTTATGAATAATCTCGAGGCACGGCTGGAGAGGGCCCGTGCTGATGCCTTGGTTTTCAGGGATGAGAGGATAGCTGCACTGGCACAGCTGATTCGCGATCTGACTGCTCCCCCACAATGATGTACCCTTTCTTCTTTTTGCTTCCCCAATGTAATTCTGCTCTTTTTTAGGAATAAATAAAGCGAATCTTTTCTGACTTTGGGGACCCATCATTTCGGAATATAAATGACAAGTTTGGGCGAGAGTGATATCAGAGGTAGTATGGACGTGATAGACTCTTGATAAACTTTTAGCAGGACATATCTATTCAGAGGTCATACGGACATGATAGAATATGACCCGACTAGTTTCGTTTTGGAAGTAGTTTTGTCAGAATTGAGATTCTCTCTATATTCCACTTGAGTAGAGGGGGTTTTAAGCATAATACCTCTTCAGGAATTTGCCGTTGATAGGAGCCATGAACATGTCTCCATTAGGCTGGGCTAACCTGTAAGCGCCGTTTGAGAACGTCGTCTCGATCACATAAGGGCCTTCCCACTTGGGCTGGAATTTGCCTTTACTCCTATGAGTAAGAATCATCGGCCTTCTTACGGCTAAAACTAGCTCACCGATTTTAAACACTCTTTTCTTTACTTTATGATTGAAAGCTCTGGAAATGCGTACTTGGTAGAGCGCGATACGCTGTTGAGCTTGGAGGCATTTCTCGTCTAATACTTCTAGCTCTTGAAGCCTTTACAGGTCATTCTTTTCTTGAGTCAGCTCATTAGTCACGGCTATCCTGAGTGACGGGATCTAGATTTCAATGGGGAGAACTACTTCGCTCTCGTAGACCAGTGAAAATAGGGTACAATCTGTCGGTGTTCGTACCGTTGTGCGATAAGCCCAGAGACATTCGCCAAGCTTCTCATTCCAATCTCTTTTGTTTGAAGAGACAAACTTCTTCAAGAGTTTGATAATGGTTTTGTTGAAAGCTTCCGCCAAACCATTATCAGCTGGATAATGTGCCGTAGAGGCAATATTATGTATCTGATTTTTATCGCAAAATCGATAAAATGTTTGGCTGATGAACTGAGGCCCATTGTCATGGATTATCCTTCGGGGAATCCCAAAGCGATAAATGACGTGATGCTTGATGAAGCTGATTACATTAGACGCCTTTACCTCAGCAAGAGGGATCACCTTTGCCTATTTGGAGAAGTAATCCGTGATGGCCAGTATGAACCGGTGACCTCTGGAAGAAGACGGGTAAATAGGACCAATGCTGTCCATACTCCATGCTTCGAAAGGCCAGGATGCAACCGTAGGATGTAGATATTCAGACGGTTGATGTATGAAGTCTGCATGAACCTGACAGGCTTTGCATTGTATTGCATAGTTGATCGCGTCTGTGATCATAGTGGGACAGTAATAGCCCATTCTCCTGATACGATCATGTAGCTTAGGACCGGGCTGGTGTGCTCCGCATACGCCGTTGTGAGCTTCCCGAATAATCTGCCGTGCCTCGTCGTTAGAGAGACATCTCAATAGCAGTCCGTCGTAGGTTCTGTGATATAGGCATTGTGAAGATGCATCAAAGTAGAAGCGTAACGATCTTCTTTTGACGGATACTGCTTCTTTGGGGTCCTCCGGCAAGGTTCCGTATGCGACGAAATCTATGAAAGGACTTTTCCAGTCTCTTCTAGGGGGATCTGTGTTCACAGCGTAGCTGCGTTCTATGTGAAAGTTGTTCTTCCTACAGAATAAATCTCTGTTAAGAAGGATTACCGAATCCTTCCTTCTTATGGGAGTGGCTAAATCCGCAGCTAGACTGGCTAGGGCATCAGCTTCCAGATTCTTAGATCGAGGTACATGCTCTAGGAAGAACCCTTTGAATGTCATGGCTATCTCGACCGTTGCTTGGTGATAGGGGATGAGGTCTGGATTTTGGACCTCATATATTCCTCTGACTTGATTGACGATAAGCAGAGAATCACCGAAAGCTTCCAGGAAGACGACCCCCAGCTCTTTGGCGACTTGGAGCCCGATTAGCAGAGCGTTGTACTCTGCCACATTGTTGGAGCATGGCTCGCTAAGAGAATATGCTCTGTAGATGACGAGTTTATCAGGAATGACCAGAACGATTCCTACCCCTGAAACCACCTTCCCCTGGGGACCAGTCCTTGAGGCGCCGTCGAAGAACAGTTGCCATGCGTCACTTTCCATTGCGGAATTACATTCTGCAACTTCGTCGGGAATGTCCTCGTATAATTTGGAGGCCTCCGGGATCGGATGAGCAGCTAGGAAGTCAGCCAGCGCTTGGCCTTTGATGGACTTCTGCGAGATGTATACCATGTCATATGGTGTTAACAGCATCGCCCAAGTCGCGAGTCGGGAATTAATAGCACTTGGCTTGCTCATCAGTACTCGAAGAGGGTTGATCCTAGAGATGATATGAATAGTCTGTTCGGTGACAGTGCCGCGTCTTCTGGATAGCGAACATCAGAGCCAAGCATTCTTTCTCCACTGGGTTGTACCGGTGTTGTCACTACCACTTTTCCAGATAAGGGCATTTGGGTAATTTTACTATTTTGGATAATTATGTGTTTAATTAATCTGCTGAGATTTTTATTTAATGTTGGTTGTGTTGGGTTAGGTCAAACCCTAGAACTCATTAGGACAAACCCTAATGACTAAACCCTAATTTGAAGACCAATTCTAGAGAAGCCCTAGAATTCTAATTTTTGGGTGGAACCTCAACCCTAGAAGGCCTAAACCTGAGTTAATTAGGTTCTACATGACCTAACATAGGGGGTTTAACCTAAACTATGCATTAGAAACCCTAGTTTGGTTTTAATATATAAGGGAACCCTCTCTTCCTTCATGTAGAAAGAAGAAACCCTAGCCTCCATCAAGAAAGCCATCTCCCCCACCCCAAATTCGGAATTAAAACCCTAGGATTCCATCTTTCTCCTCCAAAGCAAGGGAAGCAAGGAACTTGGGTCAAGGAAACCTTGGGGAAGAAGAACTTCCATTGAAGAAACCATCTCTATAGGTAAAACCCTATTTTTAATTCTTTTATTCTGTTTTCTGATGTTAATGCCCATTAGGAACCCACCCTTGCTGTTATATTCCGTTTTAGGGTTTAGTATTAGAGTTTTGGGTGACCTACATTGGTTTTTCCCTAATTTTCGTGAACCCTAACCCTAGGGGTTTACATGTAGGCAGATTTCATCTCATATATGTAGGGTGAACTAGATTTTTAGGGTTTTGATTTAGGATTTATGGGTTGGTATGTAAACTCATTTTTCTGCACACCAAGTGTTTGGTGATATGTTTTTAGTTTTTACCTACCTCTGTAATTTAAATTCTGCATAGTTGTTATACCAATCTGTTTACCTAGCTGTTGTGTTTAAGTGTATAGGTGGGTGGTGATTTAAGGGTGCTGTACAGTCGGGCATTGAGGGAAAACTGTGCAGTCGGGTATTTGTGTGTACTGTGTTTGTATCAGTGTGGGTTTTGTGTCCCCGTGTCACTGTGTATCAGCCCTTAGGGGAGAGAGTTCTGTGTAGAGTCGGGTTGGGAGTGTTAGAGCCTTATATCAGTGTGTTAAACCTGTGTGTGGATGAGAGTGTGTGTAGGTCTTAGAGTTTTAGTTGGGGGTTTCACTTCACAAGTGTGTACCAGTTAACCAGTGTGAGTTTTTGCCTGTGGTTAGTGTATCAGTAGGTTGTAGGTAAAGTCTGAACAATTTTAGACTGTGAACTAGAGAGTGTAGTGTGTTCCAGGTTTCAGTCATATGTCTGTGTGTGAGTGAATGAGTATCTAAGTGTCTGCTGTGTGTAGAGTAAGGTGTAGTCAGTGTGTATTTGTGAGTATTCTGTGTGTGCCAGTGAGTGGTTCAGCAGTGTGGGTATCAGTATTTGTCTCAGAAATATGTGTGTGTGAGGGAATGACCTATGTGCTAGATGCCTGGGTATATCAGTAGACAGAACTGTGGGTAGTGTGGTAAGCAGTGTCCCAGGCTTATCCTCCAGCACCTAGGTGTCTGTGTTCCCTAGCTGTGTATTTATGTATCAGTGTGAACCAATGTGTAGGTGTGTAGCTGATAATTTTCCAGGTTCAATAATGCAACTGTGTGTGTGAATCTGTGTTAGGGGAGTGAACTTAAATCCTAGGGAAGTATCAGTGAGATGGGGGTTTAATGGCTGTGTTGTGTACCTACTGGGGGGAAAACAAAAACATATGTGTGTGTGTGCTCAGAACCTGTGTGAGTTCAGTAAAGGTGTATCAGACAGTGTTAATATGTAAACTGTGAGTGTTGTGCACAGACCAAGTAAGGGGAAATCTGGGTATCACAATTGTAGTTGGAGCTGCAATCAAGTGCTTTGCAGTTTAGTGTTGGGCTTATGTACACAAATTTGATCAATATGTATTGGTGTATGTTCAAGTGGAAGGGAAACCTTAGTTATAGCCTGTAGGTCATTGCAGAAATGTTCATACAGCTACCTGCATTCAGTAGTTGCTGATAGCAGCAATGGCACATAGCTACTTGCTGAATGCAACAGTTCCAAAGCATGCTTAAGTAGATGTAGCAGCAACAAGTGTTGCTTTGGCAGCAACATTAGGGTGCAGGTTTGTGAGGAAGTTGCAGATAATGGTGTTAGGATGCAGTTTGGTATTGGGTGTTGCAGCAGTTGTTAGGAAAAGCTCGTATCAGCTGTAGTTGTATAGCAGCTACTTTCCACCAATGCAGTAGGAACTACAAGGTTTTGTTATCATTTTGGTATCTAGTAGCAACTTGGTAGGATCCTAGGTGAGGTATGGTTGAGGGCATGGGTTCCAGTGTGCATCAGGACAAGTAGTACCCTTGGGTATCACTCTTTGAAATGTATCACATAAAGTATTGTTGGTATCCTGGAAATACTTAGTGTATATGAGTTGAGGTTAGGATTTGAGTACTAGTTAATTAAGAGTTATATTTATACTATTTGCCTAGTAAGTAAATATGGTTTAGTATCAACACAAAAGCCTGGGTAAACCTAGTGTAGACCTAGAAATGGCCTAACACCCTTATTTCAACTTAGCTAATCACTTTTATCATTCCAAACACCATTTAACATTGATATCTTATATATAGGTCATTGTGATCCCACTTTGGACATCGATCCTCACATTTTGCTCAGGACCACAGGCGAGTACATTCTCTGACAGTTTTTATTATTGATTATTTCTATAATGCAGTTGTATTACATACTTGATTCCGACACTATGGATACACGGGTTAGCACCCTAGATCCCCATCATGAGGAGTCGTGATTGGAATCCATCGTGCTAGCTGGGGGATGGGGAACTATTAGTAGATTATGTGATCATATCCAACCATCTACATGCATCATAGCTCACCCCACTTCTCACGTCGGGTGCGGCCTGACCATTTACATGCATCATAGCTGTTATATATGATTAGCCTGACCACTACATGCATCATAGCTAACCATATGGTTAGCCTGACCTACAAGAATCATAGCTAATCATATATAACCAGCCTGATCTAGTCCTAAGCCGATCACATAATAAATTGATAATTCAAACACTTAGCTAGATGTCTATTCTTTATTCAGATTCACCTGTTCCAGCATTTTACTACTTATTGTCTAGCATTCACTATTTATTGTTCATTGCTAGATGCTCTATTGCCTAGATTCATTTTCTCCAGTACTTTACATCTCCAGCATTTATTTCCATCTTGTATTTCTTACACTGTTTATAGTCTTTGTCAATTTAATGAAACTGCTGTTAGTGCTTGTGCTTCGCTTCAATCCTGACTGGATAATATTTTTCAGAGGACCTGGAGGATCTTTGCCCCACTCATTACGGCCCAGGATTAGAGGGAGATTTTACTCCAGAAACCCCAGAGGAGTTGCCTAGCCTAGAGGAGAATTTATCTGGCTGTTCTTAGATTATTTCTCTGCATTTATTGTTTTAGACTGAGACTGAGTTGTATTTATTATTTTGTGACTTTGTGAGGTCATCTAGACCCAAGATTTGAGTTAGACTTATTGTGGTTGGTTTATATTAGAACTCTTTTCTATTCTCATCGTGCCATTATTTTCTATTAGCTTGTGATTGAGTATATCATAGAACTGTGGATTATTTATCATTGTCCTCCGTGCGGAGTTGAGACTATTGACAGGATATATTATGTGTTGATACCTAGACAACGTTCTACCGACGATGCTGCGGCGTAGGCTGGACGTACCCACGACTCATGCCCAAATTCCGGATGTGGGTCATGACACGTTTTTAGTGGTGGCCGATGCAGGTCGAGCCCTAGATTCGTATTAGAGCAATATCGTAGTGGAGCTCGCTTAGAGTATTACTATGAGCCTGTTTTAGGAAATAGGAATTTGGCCGAGGATATGCTCAATCACAATTAGGAATTTCTGATTCTTATAATACTACTCTTAATAATTTTTCCTTTAGAAATTACTGTCCTTCCTTGATGATATCGTGTTTATTACCTTAAGTAATTCTTTCGATCTGTCTTCAGGATGCCGAGGACCAGGTCCCAGAGACTCGGAGCAGCAGCTACAGAGAGATCTGCTACCTCTCGCCTTGCCGGACAGACATCCGCAGCACCTCCTACATCTCCAGTACATGTGGGAGTGTCTGCAGCATTCGGGGGTCCTCCACCACCTGTTCAGAGGGTCCCCACAGCTACGACGGCGCCTCCACCACCACCACCACCAGTTCAGCATCCAGGAGGTGTGCCCGTCGATGGAGCACAGATGTTCGCTTTGATTCAGGGCATGGTCGATGCCCAGAGGACGTCGGCAGAGGCCCAGAGGGTGCAGGCTGAGGCACATCAGGCCCAGACAGAGATGATGAGGGTGAACATGGAGAATGCTCATCAGGTGGCTCTCCAGGCTGTGGAGAGAGTCACTCAGCAGCAACAGCGTCCTGATCAGCACCACCAGAGGCCGGGCACCATTATGGATTTCAAGAGAATGATGCCTCGGGAGTTCAAGGGGACAGAAGGGATACTCTACACCGATGATTGGCTAGAGGACATTGAGAGGAACTTGCGCTTGGCGCAGCTTCCGGAGGCTCTTCAGATCGAGGCCGCCGACAGCCAAATGTTCGATATCGCCTTGACGTGGTTTCGCATAGAGCCGAGACTCCTTGAAAGGGGACTCACTTGGGAAGCTTTCAAGGAGCTCTTCAAGGAGAAGTTCTTTCCTGATGTCGCCCTGGGAGCTTTGGAGAGTCAGTTCCATGAGTTAGCCCAGGGGAGCTCGTCCGTCGACGAGTATGCCGCGGAGTTTTCCTGCCTGAGCCGCTTCGCGCCATCGATGATTAGAGATCCGGGGGACAGGGCCCGGAAGTTCAGAAAGGGGCTGGCAAGGGAGATCAAGTCTCGTACGTCGGGACGTCGCACAGCTACCTACGAGGGCATATTGATGGATGCCCAGATAGCCGAGGATGACTTGGACCTCAGGCCCAAGAGGGGACGCGATGGTTCCGGAGGAGCAAATAGTAGTGCGGGACCGGGCAAGCGTCCACACCATCAGCAGCAGCAGAGGCCCTTTCAGCAGCAACATCAGGCACCAGCCCGAGGGCAGGTCCAGCAGTAGCAACAGAGACAGACTCAACCCGCCATCCAGTGTGCGTACTGCGGGAAGATGGGACATACTAGAGATATCTGCAGGAAGAGATTAGGCTCATGTCTGTCCTGCGGATCGACGACACACCAGCTGAGGGATTGCCCTACCATTCGTTCCGGTCAGGATGGAGCAGCCGCCCAGAGAGGACCAGGCAGGGTACCTACCGTACCAGGAGGCCAACAACAGAGGGTACCACTTCCACCATAACATCAGAAGTTTGCCCAGCACCAGCAGCAGAGAGGTGTACCCCAGGGGCGAGCGTACGCCATGGCAGTCGAGGAGATCGAGCCAGCAGGAGACTTGATCACAAGTTCGGTTCTTCTCGATTGTATTCCCGCATTTACCTTATTCGACTCTGGCGCTTCCCATAGTTTTGTGTCTGTATCTTATGCACTTTGACATCATTTAGACACAGAACCATTATCTAGGACTTGCAAGATCACGAATTGTGGAGGTATTATCCTAGTCCGTGATCACTGCAAGGACCGGAGAGTGTCAGTAGGAGGCCGAGAGTTGAGTGTGAGCTTACTCGTCATGCCACTTCCGGGGTACGATATTGTACTCGGAATGGACTGGTTGAGTAGGCATCATGCTACTATAGATTATTATAGAGGCAGAGTATTGTTTAGACCACCAGGAGAGCCAGAGTTTGAGGTCGTCAGAGGAGCAGCGGAACAGAGGAGGAGCACATTTTGCGGAGCCAGGGCGGAAGAAGAAAAGTTGATACATCCTCTGATAGCGGAGTTCCTGGATGTATTTCCAGAGGAGTTACCAGGCTTGCCGCCAGACAGAGATGTTGAATTCTCTATAGACTTGGTTCCAGGAGCGGAGCCCATTTCACAACATGTCTATAGAGTCAACAACAGCGAGCTGGCAGAACTGAAGAAGCAAGTCGAGGAGCTGCAGGACAAAGGCTTCATCAAATCCAGTTCATCACCATGGGGAGCTCCGGTATTGTTCGTACCGAAAAAGGACGGCACGGTGCGCATGTGCATTGATTATAGAGCTTTGAACAATATCACTATCAAGAACAAGTACCCGCTGCCGAGGATAGATGATCTTTTCGATCAGTTGAGCGGGGCGAGGGTGTTTTCAAAGATAGATTTGAGGTCAGGCTATCACCAAGTGAAGGTGAAGAGAGAGGACACGCCGAAGATAGCCTTTCGGACCAGATACGGCCAGTTTGAGTTCATGGTGATGCCATTTGGTTTAACCAATGCACCGGCAGTATTCATGAACCTGATGAACAAGGTGTTCCACCAGTACCTTGACAAGTTCGTGGTGGTGTTCATCGACGATATTTTTGTGTATTCCAAGACCCCGGAGGAGCACGAAGAGCACCTGAGGTTGGTCTTAGAGACTCTCAGGAGGGAGAAGTTGTACGGTAAACTCTCTAAGTGTGAATTCTTCCTTGACAAAGTCGAATTTCTTGGGCATGTGGTATTGGGTGATGGAATCTCGGTTAACCCACAGAAGATCGAGGCAGTAAAGTCGTGGGCTACCCCCAGTTCGGTAGCTGAGATCAGGAGTTTTCTCGGGCTAGCAGGATACTACAGAAGGTTTGTACAAGACTTCTCCAGGATTGCAGTGCCAATGACCAGATTGACTAGGAAGGATGTGGATTTTGTCTGGACGGAGGAGTGCCAGGCTGCATTTGATGAGCTGAAGAAGAGGTCGACGACAGCTCCAGTTTTGACGTTGCCAGCAGGGACAGGTGGTTTCACCATCTACAGTGATGCTTCAGGTAAGGGTCTGGGATGTGTTCTTCAGCAGCACGGAAAGGTAATTGCCTATGCTTCCAGGCAGTTACGCCCTCATGAAGAGAACTACCCCACCCACGATTGATTTGGTGTTGGCAGCAGTTATCTTCGCTCTAAAACTGTAGAAACATTACCTGTACGGAGAACGTGTGGAGATCTTCACAGACCACAAGAGCTTGAAGTACGTATTCACACAGAAGGAGCTGAACATAAGGCAGAGGAGGTGGTTAGAGTTGATGAAGGACTTTGAGATCTTATTGCAGTACCATCCAGGGAAGGCCAACGTAGTCGCCGATGCCTTGAGTAGGTATCGGATGGCTATGTACTTGACGACAGATAGACATTTATTGGCTGATCTGGAAAGCTTGGAGATTGAGGTGTTAGTTCCCGGTACTGAGATTCAGATGTGGGGATTGCAGATACAGTCCGGGTTGATGGACAGGATCAGAGTGGCGCAGTATGATGATGAGGCTATGAGGAGTATCAGAGCACAGGTTCAGACAGGATTGTCGGACGACTTTACTATCGCAGATGATGGTTCCTTACGACACGGCACGAGGATATGTGTGCCGAGCGGGGAGCTGCGCGAGGAGGTTTTGCAGGAGGCACACCGCTCTCAGTACTCGATGCATCCCGGTGCCAACAAGATGTATTGAGACTTGAGGAAGCACGTATGGTGGTATGTAATGAAGCGCGAGGTAGCACGCTTCGTATCCCGGTGTCTAGTGTGCCAGCAGGTAAAGGCAGACCGGCAGAGGCCAGGTGGTTTGCTTCAACCTTTATCGATTCCAGAGTGGAAATGGGAGCACATGACCATGGATTTTGTTTCAGGGCTTCTACATTCTCCAGGAGGGAAGGACGCGATTTGGGTCATCGTGGACAGGTTGACCAAATCAGCCCATTTCTTACCCTTCAAGGTGGGCACGTCGACAGAGAGGCTGGCAGAGATATACGTGCGACAGATCATTAGACTTTATGGAGTTCCTGTAAGCATCGTCTCGGATCGGGATAGCCATTTCACTTCCCACTTCTGGAGGAGTCTGCAGGCTAGCTTGGGCACTCAGCTCAAGTTTAGTACCGCATATCACCCCCAGACAGACGGGCAGTCTGAAAGGACTATTCAGACTCTCGAGGATATGCTATGCACTTGCGTTCTAGATCTCGGAGGTTCTTGGGAGGATTATCTGCACCTGGTGGAGTTCGCTTACAACAACAGCTACCAGGCCAGCATCGAGATGTCCCCATTTGAGGCTCTTTATGGACGGAGGTATCGTACACCGTTATCTTGGGACGACGTTGGAGAGAGAGCCTTGCTAGGACCAGAAATGGTCGTGGATGCAGCAGAAAAGGTAAAACTCATCAGAGACAGACTGTGAGTGGCGCAGGACAGACAGCGGCATTGGGTCGACAGCCACCGTAGACCCCTTGAGCTTCAGGTATAAATCGTTATTTTTCTGGCTTGTGTTTGTTTATTTAGATTGCGTGTTGAGACTGTTTTGCTTTAGGTTGGCGATCTAGTATTCCTACGGATTTCTCCGACGCGTGGCACGATTCGTTTTGGTCGAGGCGGAAAGCTTACCCACGCTACATCGGACCCTTTGGCATTCTTGCGAGGGTAGGTGCAGTGGCGTATAGACTGGACTTGCCACCTACATTAGAGGGAGTGCATGATGTGTTCCACGTGTCGCAGCTGAGACGGTACGTGGCAGACCCTAGTCACGTACTTGATCACTCGGAGATTGAGGTTGGTTCGACGCTCAGCTACCCCGAGCAGCCCGTAGAGATCTTGGACCGCAGAGAGAAGGTGTTGCGGAACCAAACTATTCCTTTGGTTCGTGTTGCATGGAGACATCACTCTCCAAGGGAGTCGACCTGGGAGAGAGAGGACGAAATGCGCGAGCAATACCCGTATCTCTTCTAGACTTGAGGTATTTCCTTTTCTGATTTCATTCTTGCTCTGTTCAGTCCAATTTCGAGGACAAAATTTCTTTTAGGAGGGTAGACTTATCACTACCACTTTTCCAGATAAGGGCATTTGGGTAATTTTACTATTTTGGATAATTATGTGTTTAATTAATCTGCTGAGATTTTTATTTAATGTTGGTTGTGTTGGGTTAGGTCAAACCCTAGAACTCATTAGGACAAACCCTAATGACTAAACCCTAATTTGAAGACCAATTCTAGAGAAGCCCTAGAATTCTAATTTTTGGGTGGAACCTCAACCCTAGAAGGCCTAAACCTGAGTTAATTAGGTTCTACATGACCTAACATAGGGGGTTTAACCTAAACTATGCATTAGAAACCCTAGTTTGGTTTTAATATATAAGGGAACCCTCTCTTCCTTCATGTAGAAAGAAGAAACCCTAGCCTCCATCAAGAAAGCCATCTCCCCCACCCCAAATTAGGAATTAAAACCCTAGGATTCCATCTTTCTCCTCCAAAGCAAGGGAAGCAAGGAACTTGGGTCAAGGAAACCTTGGGGAAGAAGAACTTCCATTGGAGAAACCATCTCTATAGGTAAAACCCTATTTTTAATTCTTTTATTCTGTTTTCTGATGTTAATGCCCATTAGGAACCCACCCTTGCTGTTATATTTTGTTTTAGGGTTTAGTATTAGAGTTTTGGGTGACCTACATTGGTTTTTCCCCAATTTTTGTGAACCCTAACCCTAGGGGTTTACATGTAGGCAGATTTCATCTCATATGTGTCCCCGTGTCAATGTGTATCAGCCCTTAGGGAAGAGAGTTCTGTGTAGAGTCGGGTTGGGAGTGTTAGAGCCTTGTATCAGTGTGTTAAACCTGTGTATGGATGAGAGTGTGTGTAGGTCTTAGAGTTTTAGTTGGGGGTTTCACTTCACAAGTGTGTACCAGTTAACCAGTGTGAGTTTTTGCCTGTGGTTAGTGTATCAGTAGGTTGTAGGTAAACTCTGAACAATTTTAGACTGTGAACTAGAGAGTGTAGTGTGTTCCAGGTTTCAGTCAGATGTCTGTGTGTGAGTGAATGAGTATCTAAGTGTCCGTTGTGTGTAGAGTAAGGTGTAGTCAGTGTGTATTTGTGAGTATTCTGTGTGTGCCAGTGAGTGGTTCAGCAGTGTGGGTATCAGTATTTGTCTCAGAAATATGTGTGTGTGAGGGAATGACCTATGTGCTAGATGCCTGGGTATATCAGTAGACAGAACTGTGGGTAGTGTGGTAAGCAGTGTCCCAGGCTTATCCTCCAGCACCTAGGTGTATGTGTTCCCTAGCTGTGTGTTTATGTATCAGTGTGAACCAATGTGTAGGTGTGTACCTGATAATTTTCCAGGTTCAATAATGCAACTGTGTGTGTGAATCTATGTTAGGGGAGTGAACTTAAATCCTAGGGAAGTATCAGTGAGATAGGGGTTTAATGGCTGTGCTGTGTACCTACTGGGGGGAAAACAAAAACATATATGTGTGTGTGCTCAGAACCTGTGTGAGTTCGGTGAAGGTGTATCAGACAGTATTAATATGTAAACTGTGAGTGTTGTGCACAGACCAAGTAAGGGGAAATCTGGGTATCACAATTATAGTTGGAGCTGCAATCAAGTGCTTTGCAGTTTAGTGTTGGGCTTATGTACACAAATTTGATCAATATGTATTGGTGTATGTTCAAGTGGAAGGGAAACCTTAGTTACAGCCTGTAGGTCATTGCAGAAATATTCATACAGCTACCTGCATTCAGTAGTTGCTGATAGCAGCAGTGGCACATAGCTACTTGCTGAATGCAACAGTTCCAAAGCATGCTTAAGTAGATGTAGCAGCAACAAGTGTTGCTTTGGCAGCAACATTAGGGTGCAGGTTTGTGAGGGAGTTACAGATAATGGTGTTAGGATGCAGTTTGGTATTGGGTGTTGCAGCAGTTGTTAGGGAAAGCTCGTATCAGCTGTAGTTGTATAGCAGCTACTTTCCACCAATGCAGTAGGAACTACAAGGTTTTGTTATCATTTTGGTATCTAGTAGCAGCTTGGTAGGATCCTAGATGAGGTATGGTTGAGGGCATGGGTTCCAGTGTGCATCAGGGCAAGTAGTACCCTTGGGTATCACTCTTTGAAATATATCACATAAAGTATTATTGGTATCTTGGAAATACTTAGTGTATATGAGTTAAGGTTAGGATTTGAGTACTAGTTAATTAAGAGTTATATTTACACTATTTGCCTAGTAAGTAAATATGGTTTAGTATCAACACAAAAGCCTGGGTAAACCTAGTATAGACCTAGAAATGGCCTAACACCCTCATTTCAACTTAGCTAATCACTTTTATCATTCCAAACACCATTTAACATTGATATCTTATATATAGGTCATTGTGATCCCACTTTGGACATCGATCCTCACATTTTGCTCAGGACCACAGGCGAGTACATTCTCTGACAGTTTTTATTGTTGATTATTTCTATAATGCAGTTATATTACATACTTGATTCCGACACTATGGATACACGGGTTAGCACCCTACATCCCCATCATGAGGAGTCGTGATTGGAATCCATCGTGCTAGCTGGGGGATGGGGAACTATTAGTAGATTATGTGATCATATCCAACCATCTACATGCATCATAGCTCACCCCACTTCTCACGTCGGGTGCGGCCTGACCATTTACATGCATCATAGCTGTTATATATGATTAGCCTGACCACTACATGCATCATAGCTAACTATATGGTTAGCCTGACCTACAAGAATCATAGCTAATCATATATAACCAGCCTGATCTAGTCCCAAGCCGATCACATAATAAACTGATAATTCAAACACTTAGCTAGATGTCTATTCTTTATTCAGATTCACCTGTTCCAGCATTTCACTACTTATTGTCTAGCATTCACTATTTATTGTTCATTGCTAGATGCTCTATTGCCTAGATTCATTTTCTCCAATACTTTACATATCCAGCATTTATTTCCATCTTGTATTTCTTACACTGTTTATAGTCTTTGTCAATTTAATGAAACTGCTGTTAGTGCTTGTGCTTCGCTCCAATCCTGACTGGATAACATTTTTCAGAGGACCTGGAGGATCTTTGCCCCACTCATTACGGCCCAGGATTAGAGGGAGATTTTACTCCAGAAACCCCAGAGGAGTTGCCTAGCCTAGAGGAGGATTTACCTGGCTGTTCTTAGATTATTTCTCTGTATTTATTGTTTTAGACTGAGACTGAGTTGTATTTATTATTTTGTGACTTTGTGAGGTCATCTAGACCCAAGATTTGAGTTGGACTTATTGTGGTTGGTTTATATTAGAACTCTTTTCTATTCTTATCGTGCCATTATTTTCTATTAGCTTGTGATTGAGTATATCATAGAACTGTGGATTATTTATCATTGTCCTCCGTGCGGAGTTGAGACTATTGGCACGATATATTATGTGTTGATACCTAGACAGCGTTCTACCGCCGATGCTGCGGTGTTGGCTGGACGTACCCACGACTCATGCCCAAATTCCGGGTGCGGGTCGTGACAGGTGTTCGGCTCCGACCATCATCCTACTGAGGTAGTAGATAGCCTGTTCATGACCCATATCGTTCTTATGTAAGAGAAGAGCTCCTAGCGAATGATCCATTGCTCGAACGTACAGCAAGAATGGTCTTCCCATGACGGGAGGCACCAGAACTGGCGGACTGGTGAGATAGCGCTTGATATCTCCGAATGCTTGCTGACAGGTTTCGTCCCATACGAAGGATACAACTTTCTTCATGAGATGCGAAAAAGGCTAACATCTCTCCGAGAGGTTGGATATGAACCTCCGGATATAATCCAGACGGCCTTGAAATCCCCGGAGTTCCCTCAGATTATGGGGCGGTCGTATTTCTACGATGGCCTGGACTTTGTCAGGGTCCACTTGGATGCCCTTGGCGGTAATGACAAATCCCAGGAATTTGCCACTTAACACACACAGAAAGGACTTCGTAGGGTTCATCTTGAGTTGATGTTGGCGCATTAACTCGAATATCGTCCTTAAGTCTTGAATGTGATCATCTTTGAGGCAGCTCTTGACGGCTATGTCGTCCATATAACATTCTACTGTTTTGCGTAAATGCTCATGGAATATGTTACTCATAGCCCGTTGGTATGTAGCCCCGGCGTTCTTCAATCCGAAGGGCATGACCGTTTAACAATATACTCCCAACGGGGTCCGAAAGGCAGTATGTTTCTCGTCTTCAGGATGCATCTTGATCTGATTGTATCCTGAGAATCCGTCCATGAAAGACATGCGTTCAAAACTGCAGGTGTTATCGACCATGATGTCCGTGATGGGAAGAGGGAACTCATCCTTGGGGCAGGCTGCATTCAGATCTCGGTAATCGATACAGATACGTATTTTTCCATTTTTCTTCATGACTGGGACAACGTTGGCGACCCAGTCGGGATGTTGTTCTTCCCGGATGAAACCGTAGGCTATCAACTTCTTGACTTCAGCTTTGATGACGTCCATCATATCCGGGCGGAACCGGCGTTGGTGCTGCTTCACATGCTTTGAATCGGTCAATATGTTGAGTTTGTGAGTAGCCACCTTTGGGTCGAGGCCCGATATGTCCTCATAATCCCATACAAAGATGTCGATATACTCCTTTATCAGCTAGATAACTTCTTCCTTTTGAGCTGGGGAAAGATTGTTACTGATAAATATCGGCTTTGGCGAAAGTTCACCCCCAACATCAACCTGGATAACTTCGTCTTTGGTGGGAGGTTCTCTTTGCTCGAAGCGGAATTCCCACTGCGTATCCATTTGTTGGGCCCAAGAGTCATTCTCAAACAGTTCAGATTCTTGTTCGTCTGCTCCAACGGGATCTGCCACTACCATATTCACTGATAATGTTTGCTTGAGAGCGTCAGGTGAGTCGGAGGGCGACGCGTCAAGATGACAAGAGGAAAAGATATCCTCGTCCGACTTAGAGGATGTGGCATATCCCAACCCGAAATGAATTCGTTGATAGTAGGGGTCGCCGCGCAGCGGCGTTCTTCTGCCTCTTCCGTAGTTGAGGCCTGGCTTCCGCTCCAAGTCGTAGCCCATGTTTTGCATGATCCTCAACGCCTGCGGGCTGTATCGGTGAACTTGCATTTTTCCAACATCGTCATTGAAAGAATCTTTCTGGATAGCCGGTTTATTGTGCATGCGGCCGAAGACTATTGAACGCTGGCTGCTGTAGGTAGGTGGGACAATGAAGATAGAATCCTCCTGTGGCCCATACGTTGTGACGACGTTGGATGATGACGTTACTTCCCAGACATACGGACGGTAGGAGTTCATAACTTCCAAGAATTTTTGTGCCATGGGTTCTACCTCGTCACGGGGAGTGGATTCCAGATTTGGAATTTGAGCGTTAACATACTGGAAAAGAGGATGTTTATTATCATCTGGAACTCCGTTCCTGGTTGCATTTACATCGGTCGGCTGCCCGTTGCGCCGAAGGTTGATGACCAAGGGTGGAGGCTTCTGGTTCAAAGTGACCACTAGAGGATCACTCCCTTTTCCTGACCTGGTTTTGTTCAGGTGAATAGCCATAGGCTCCATGGCTTTTGGACGAGTGGTTCGTCCTTTCACTCTGATTGACAGCGGTAGTGCGGCAGAGGGTTCTTCTTGCTCCCGGTAGGATTCCTTCTCTGCCTTGCCTGACACTTCTTCCGTGTGGTCTTGAGAGTACAACACGGCATCGGAATAGTAGGATTCTACTCCTTTAAACGGGTTTAGGTCAGCAACCTCCGTTTGTACCGTTTTTTGGGGGTCTACATACTTAAGACATTGATGTAGAGTTGAAGGAACGATATTGTGGTCGTGGATCCACGTTCTTCCCAGCAAAATGTTGTAGGACACCTCTGAATCGATGACGTAACACGTGGCCACCGATCTGAGGTTGCCAATCTGGATCCTCAGGCGAATTTTCCCCAACGGCTTACTTCTTCCGGCGTTGAAACCCACGATTGTAGTGGAGGTGTAAGCCAATTCGCTGGTAGGAATCCTCAATGGTCTGAGAAGACTGTGAGGGATGATGCTGATCGACGATCCCGGATCTATGTGAATCCGATCGACCTCCATGAAACCGACGTACCCGATGTAATAGAGGGGCCTGTCATGCTTGTTATGTTTTAACAGCAAGTCATCTTGAGTGAAAGTGATATTCGGGACCGCCTCCATCATACTGTGGCATTGAGGACACGCCACTGGTAATTCGTCGGGGGACTTGAGCTGGGTCAAGCATACCTTCGCATGCATCAGTGCTTCGCTCAAGGCTAGACGAGTGTCTTGGGAGAGCCTAAGTAGCTCAAAGATGGACAGCCTGGCTGGTGTATTAGCCAGTTGGGCCAGGATGTCGAAGTTATATGACTTCTATAAACCTTTGTTTGGAATGTTTTTCACAGGTTTATCAAAGAACACTTCTTTTTTCTTCCCCTTGTCTGCCGGAGTTGGTTTTGAAGGACCGGCCTCTGGTACAACGGGGCTCGGTCCTAAAGGTTTGGCAGCTGAAGCGTCTGTCGATGCATCTTCCTGACTTGCTCCGTAGTCGTTGAGGTAGGCTTTCCCTGAACGGGTCACAGCAAATACCTCGTCTTCATCTGATGGCGAAGAAGTTGCGACCATATGGCATGGTTTGTATTTGGATCTCTTTCTAGACGTAGCTTTAGTAGCTTTAGTCTCCTCCTCGAGCTCTAACACCAAATCCGGATGAACCCACATAATCTCGCCCTGCCGGGCGGTTAGGGGTACCATGTCATGATTTTGACCCCTAGCCGGAGGGAGATTGACGATGTTCATCGTGGTCCGGGAAATGGGTGTGACACCGTCCGGGACTTCTTGGGAAGGCAGATTGCCAAACCGCAGAGAGATCATGTTGGCCGTGACCGTCTTCTCGGTGTTGTGCAGAGTGATGGCCTTAGCATCGATCAACCCCTGGATCTTCCTTTTCAGTATGTAACACGCCTTTGTTGGATGGTGCACGTATCTGTGGAAGATACAGTATTTGGGGTCGTCAGTACTGCCGACTTCTTGGGGCCGCCTCAGCTCCGGAAGGGTGATCTTTCCACTTTTGACGAGACACTCGAATATACTCGGGATATCATCATCGTCGAAAGAGTAGACTTCAACGGGCCTGGAGGTCCCGGGTCTCGCTTGTGCGGTTACTGCAGTCTTTTGCCTGGCCGTATTGATCGCCAGAGCTTCTTTTCCTTTGGAGCTGCGAGGATGGTCGCTGCTGGGAGATGACCTCTTGCCTCTGTCAGAGGCGGAGATCATGATGCCATTGTCGCACGCCTTGCGACTATTGTCTTCGGTGGCTACTGCCGAGATGATGAACGAGGGCCAATCATGGAACTGATATGGTCCTGTAAATACCGAGACTATGGGAAGGAGGTTCTTCCTGCAAATGTCTACTAACGTAGAGTCTGGAACTCTTGAAAGCATCTGTAAGGTGGCCTGACGAAAATGTTCGACGAAGGCGCGAACGTCCTCCTTTTCCCTCTGCTTGACTTCGATGAGAGAGGAGATAGACATGTCCATTCCTCCCTTGTAGAATCGCATGAAAAATAAAGCTTTGAAGTCCTCGAAGGAAGTAATGCAGTTGTCCGCCAAGCTACGGTAGCACTGATAGGCTACTCCTGAGAGGCAGCCTTTGAACACCAGAGTGAGGAGGGCGTCGTTCCCTTGTAGTAACACCGTCATCATACTGAAATAGTTCATGTATTGGCTTGGTGATGTTTTTCCCTCGAATAGAGCCATAGTCTGAGGTTTGTACCTCGGAGGGAAAGGGACCTCTTCCCAGATAGCTGGGTAAGGCTGGTTGATTCCCAGTTTCTTGAGCTAATCTTTGTGCTTCAAGGCGTCAAACTGGGCTTTCAACTCCCGTACTGCCTGCATCAGATTTTCAGTTGGAAGCGGGGCTATGGTGTAGTGCGGAGTTGGTTGTATTGTGACTCCAACGGGAGGTAATATATTATCCGAGTGAGGAAGCGGAGGAACTGCTGACTCTTGATCTAGAATGGGCTCTTGGCTCGGGTTGGATGGTGGTAAGTCCACCCCCACACGTATATGAGTTGGCGGGACCGATGTTTGAGCCATGGCAGTTGCGTGCTGAGTTAGCATCATCTGGTGCATGTTCTCCATTATGGATTGCATTTGTTTCAGAGATGTCTCCAGTATAGTGATGCGTTGTTCCGCATTTCCTGACGGCGAAGCTTCCTCACGTTCATCTTCAACGGCGTACACTCCAATTTCCCTGGGTGTCATTGAAGGATTAGTATAGGTCGCTGTAGAAGTCGACTATATACTCTCAGCATCCGGGAGATTGGCGACCCCCAGCGTCGGAATCATACGAGTACGAAGCTGGCTGATGTAACCTTGCACGGGTGTTTTGGAACACCCCAGCTTCAGCGTTCCTGAGGAGGTCTTCGAATCTCCTTCGGCTCGGAGGCCTAGCGGGATGACGTCTTGAGCTTGACCCTCCTCTAGGTATGTGTGAAGCCATGTTCACTGATGCATGCGCGGGCTCTTCTTCCTGGAAAGACAGAGAGTAGCTTAACCGGTCGAAAACCGACCGTTTTACTTTAGAACAGCAGCAGTCAATCACAATCTTATGACTATTACAATATTGCTCGCCAGGGGACGTAATAGACATGTTGGAAGGTCCCCTGTCCTTACGCTTCTGGATTAGATATTTGCGCAAGTCAGGGGGAGTAGGAGAAGAAGACGACGGCTTGTTCCTTCTGTTCCCATCAGTGGGCATGCGGAGATTGGGCACCATGGTTTTCCTTGTGTACAACAGGTGGGCCATCTGGGTGGCGGATAATCCCCGGGGAGGGTGTCTTTCCGCCACCTGAGCTTGCTTTACGCCGTGGCACTTCGCCTGGCGTAATTTGGAGATTTGCTCAGGCTGGCGTAAAGCTGAAGAGGTCCTCAGTCGGCAATCGGCTTCCCGCGTAATCCGGAGGGTAGGCAGATTGCTTCCTCGCTGGCGTAAAGGCCGAAAAGTTAAGTACTCTGCCGCTTGCTTCCCCTTGCGGAAATCACAGCGCTCATCTGGTTCCCCGTAGAGGTCAGATATTGTCTTGCGTATGGAGCGTAATTTATATTTTTGATTTGGCGCTGAGGCATCATCAGAAGTTTTCTCTGTAGTGCGCGTAGCGGGAGACTGGTTTCTACGCGTAGAGCGCAGTGGATACTTCTGGATTAGCGCTGACGCTTTGTCTGAAGTTTTGTCTGTACCGCGCGTAGCAGGAGACTGGTTTCTACGCGTAGAGCGCAGTGGATACTTCTGGGTTAGCGCTGAGGCTTTGCCTGAAGTTTTGTCTGTACCTCGCGTAGCGGGAGACTGAATTTTACGTGCAGGGCACGGAGGGAGCAATGCTACAACCTCATTGGTCGGAGAGGTCGGAGAGATCGAAGATTTCACAGGAATGGTAGAGGATGTCTTGGGCATCCAGACCTTGCGCAGCTTCCTGTTGTCTTGGACGGAGAGAGGGTGAGAGCTACCCCCGGTTCGAAGCATGTCTTCGTAGGCAGACTGGTCGAATTGGAGGACCAGTGTCTTCTTCACGGTTCCTACAGATACCGCATCGTGTTGAGCAATTACTTCCTCATCAGAAGAGAAAGATGTCCCCAGCAGAGTCGCCATCTTGTTTGTGGTATTAAACGAAAGAATGAAAATGTATTCATGTCACGACCCGCACCCGGAATTTGGGCATGAGTCGTGGGTACGTCCAGCCTACGCCGCAGCATCGGCGGTAGAACGCTGTCTAGGTCTCAACATATAATATATCCTGTCAATAGTCTCAACTCCACACGGAGGACAATGATAAATAATCCACAGTTCTATGATATACTCAATCACAAGCTAATAGAAATAATGGCACGATGAGAATAGAAAAGAGTTCTATAAAAAAAAAACCAACCACAATAAGTCCAACTCAAATCTGGGTCTAGATGACCTCACAAAGTCACAAAATAATAATACAACCCAGTCTCAGTCTAAAACAATAAATGCAGAAAAATAATCTAAGAACAGCCAGGTAAATTCTCCTCTAGGCTAGGCAACTCCTCTGGGGTTTCTGGAGTGAAATCTCCCTCTAATCCTGGGCCGTAATGAGTGGGGCAAAGATCCTCCAGGTCCTCTAAAAAATGTTATCCAGTCAGGATTGGAGCGAAGCACAAGCACTAACAGCAGTTTTATTAAATTGACAAAGACTATAAAAAGTGTAAGAAATACAAGATGGAAATAAATGCTGAAAATATAAAGTACAGGAGAAATGGAAATAGGCAATAGAGCATCTAGCAATGAACAATAAATAGTGAATGCTAGAACAATAAGTAGTGAATGCTGGAACAAGTGAATCTGAATAAGAATAGACATCTAACTAAGTGTTTGAATTATCAGTTTATTATGTGATCGGCTTGGGACTAGATCAGGCTGGTTATATATGATTAACTATGATTCTTGTAGGTCAGGCTAACCATATGGTTAGCTATGATGCATGTAGTGGTCAGGTTAATCATATATAACAGCTATGATGCATGTAAATGGTCAGGCCGCACCCGACGTGAGAAGTGGGGTGAGCTATGATGCATGTAAAGGTTTGGATATGATCACATAATCTACTAATAGTTCCCCATCCCCTAGCTAGCACGATGGATTCCAATCACGACTCCTCATGATGGGGATCTAGGGTGCTAACCCGTGTATCCATAGTGTCGGAATCAAGTATGTAATACAACTGAGTTATAGTAATAATCAACAATAAAAACTGTCAGAGAATGTACTCGCCTGTGGTCCTGAGCAAGGCGTGAGGATCGATGTCCAAAGTGAGATCACAATGACCTATTTATGGAAAATTAATGTCAGACATTGATTTGAGGAAATAACATGTTTAATTTAAATAAAAAAATGGGGTTTCTAGGTCATAGCTAAGTCTAGACTAGGTTAACTAGGTTCACTAGTCAAATTCTATACCATTCTAAGGTATCTAGTATAATACTAGCTACTATTATATACTATAAGTTATTTGTATATAATAATTCCTACATATATAAATTTCCAGTTTGTATCTTAATACAACCCTTAACATATACCTTACCAAATTCCACAGATGCCTGGACACCCATATGATACTTCAATAAACTCCCTGTTCCCGACACTCAACCCCTGTGATGCATACTGCACAACTCACTGCTCTCCCTCTTCTCACAGAATTCACTCACTCACACACACACTACTACCTACTGATACACAGGAATATACACTGGTTCACATAGGTAGACACAGGTTTCCCCACACTGGCACATACACAGATGCCTACTGAACCTGGAATTTATGAGACACACACACTAGTAAACACAGCAGGTATTACACAGTCATCTCACACTGCTCACACTGGTATATAATACCAACATGCACTGAAACACAGTGCCACACACATAGAACTTCGAGCTCACACAGGCTCTCACTCACAGACACAAACACACAGACATTCACACAATGATACTTGCAGATGCACATAGTTTCACTCATAGATACATAGTGGCACTCACAGACAGTTGCACACAGCCATACACACTGCTACCAGGATACACTCTAGATCTAACACATAGGTAAACACACACACTCTTAGGCTAAACTGATACACAGTTCTAATACCCTCAAATCTCACTGCCCCTCACTCTCAGAATTTAGCATTCACTCACAGCATACTATACAGATTTTATACATAAGACACACAGTTATTACCTATCACAGGCTCACTGCATTACTCCCAACTGAATCCTGCCCACCCACAGAAATATAATTACCTACACTACACAGAATCCTCCTTGCACTCAGACACACACCGATATTTAAAACATACAGATAACACACTGTGGTTCATTGATACTCTAATTCTCAACTCATACACATAAGTCCTCACTACACGGTATCACTCACACACATACTCCTAACTACACCTCAACACATAGAAACACAGTTATCTAATACATACCTACTGTTTACTCACTCTCACAAATGCAACTGAAATCTGGGATACTCACACATTAACTCACTTACAGGTACACAGGCACTAATCTCACATGTATTTCTGATACATAAAATCATGACACTGATACTAAACCCAAATGCCATAACCATACACGAGCCCACAGTAATCACTGCACAGATCTGGACCAAACCCGACTGTGCACACAGGCAACACAGGTTCCTCACACCTCACTGAAATACACACTGCACACACAGGTTCTAATTAACTGAGACACCCCCCTCCCTATCACATTGGTATTAAACTGAAAATTTAAAATAAACCTGGGACATACACTGATCACTGATTCACAGTATCAGGAATTGGACTCAGCCACACACTAATACATAGATATATATATAAACACTCATCAAATTGGGTGATGTAGAGTAGATTAGATGGGTAATTCCTCCTGTGAAGCATTTCATCCAACATATAATGTGCAAAACGAAAACCACACTAAGAACTCCTGAAAACCCAAAACAAAACCCAAAAATCAATATCTAACCTACACGTAGGAGGTGAATTCAGTCTACATGCAAACCCCTAGGGTTAGGGTTCACGAAATTGGGGAAAACCCTCGTTGGAACACCAAAATCCTAGTTTCTCCTAAATCTCCATGTAGAAACCCTAAAAAATCGAAATCTAACAGCAAGGGTGGGTTCCTAATAGGCATTAATCATCAGAAAAGAGAAATAAAAGAATTAAAAATAGGGTTTTACCTATAGAGATGGTTTCTCCAAATAGAAGTTCTTCTTCCCCAAGGTTCCTTGACCCAAGTTCCTTGCTTCCCTTGCTTTGGAGGAGGAAGATGGAATCCTAGGGTTTTAATTCCGAATTTGGGGTGGGGGAGATAGCTTTCTTGATGGAGGCTAGGTTTTAGGTTTTCTTCATGAAGGAATGGGTTCCCTTTTATATTAAAACCAAGCTAGAGTTTCTAATGCATAGTTTAGGTTAAACTCCAATGTTAGGTCATGTAGAACCTAATTAACTAGGGTTTAGGCCTTCTAGGGTTGAGGTTCCACCCAAAAATTAGAATTCTAGGGCTTCTCTAGAATTGGTTTTCAATTTAGGGTTTAGTCATTAGGGTTTGTCCTAATGCGTTCTAGGGTTTGACCTAAAACCAAAAATCATTTACAATAAATAAATAGTTTTAAAAACTCAGCAGATTAATTAAACACATAATTAATCAAAATAGTGAAATTATCCAACTGCCCCTATCTGGAAAAGTGGTAGTGACAAGTCTACCCTCCTAAAAGAAATTTCGTCCTCGAAATTTGGACTGAACAGAACAAGAATAAACCAGAAAAAGGAAATACCTCAAGTCTAGAAGAGGTACGGGTATTGCTCGCGCATTTCGTCCTCTCTCTCCCAGGTCGACTCCCCTGGAGAGTGATATCTCCATGCAACACGAACCAAAGGAATAGTTTGGTTCTGCAACACCTTCTCTCTGCGGTCCAAGATCTCTACGGGCTGCTCGGGGTAGCTGAGCGTTGGACCAACCTCAATCTCCGAGTGGTCAAGTACGTGACTCGGGTCTGCCACGTACCGTCTCAGCTGCGACACGTGGAACACATCATGCACTCCCTCTAATGCAGGCGGCAAGTCCAATCTATACGCCACTGCACCTACCCTCGCAAGAATACCAAAGGGTCCGATGTAGCGTGGGCTAAGCTTCCCGCCTCGACCAAAACGAATCGTGCCACGCGTCGGAGAAATCCGTAGAAATACTAGATCGCCAACCTAAAACAAAACAGTCTCAACATGCAGTCTAAACAAACAACACAAACCAGAAAAATAACAATCTATACCTGAAACTCAAAGGGTCTACGGTGGCTGTCGGCCCAATGCTGCTGTCTATCCTGCGCCACTCGCAGTCTGTCTCTGATGAGTTTCACCTTTTCTGCTGCATCCACGACCATTTCTGGTCCTAGCAAGGCTCTCTCTCCAACGTCGTCCCAAGATAACGGTGTACGATACCTCCTTCCATAAAGAGCCTCAAATGGTGACATCTCGATGCTGGCCTGGTAGCTGTTGTTGTAGACGAACTCTACCAGGTGCAGATGATCCTCCTAAGAACCTCCGAGATCTAGAACGCAAGTGCGTAGCATATCCTCGAGAGTCTGAATAGTCCTTTCAGACTGTCCATCTGTCTGGGGGTGATATGCGGTACTGAACTTGAGCTGAGTGCCCAAGCTAGCCTGCAGACTCCTCCAGAAGTGGGAAGTGAAATGGCTATCCCGATCCGAGACGATGCTTACCGGAACTCCATGAAGTCTAACGATCTGTCGCACGTACATCTATGCTAGCCTCTCTGTCGGCGTGCCCACCTTGAAAGGTAAGAAATGGGCTGATTTGGTCAACCTGTCCACGATGACCCAAATCGCGTCCTTCCCTCCTGGAGAACGTGGAAGCCCTGAAACAAAATCCATGGTCACGTGCTCCCACTTCCACTCTGGGATCGGTAAAGGTTGAAGCAAACCACATGGCCTCTGCCGATCTGCCTTTACCTGCTGACACACTAGACACCGGGATACGAAGCGTGCTACCTCGCGCTTCATTCCATACCACCATACGTGCTCCCTCAAGTCTTAATACATCTTGTTGGCACCGGGATGCATCGAGTACTGAGAGCGGTGTGCCTCCTGCAAAACCTCCTCGTGCAGCTCCCCGCTCGGCACACACATCCTCGTGCCGTGCCATAAGGAACCATCATCTGCGATAGTAAAGTCGTCCGACAACCCTGTCTGAACCTGTGCTCTGATACTCCTCAGAGCCTCATCATTATACTGCGCAGCTCTGATCCTGTCCATCAGCTCGGACTGTATCTGCAATCCCCACATCTGAATCTCAGTACCGGGAACTAACACCTCAATCTCCAAGCTCTCTAAATCAGCCAACAAATGTCTATCTGTCGTCAAGTACATAGCCATCGGATACCTGCTCAAGGCATCGGCGACTACGTTGGCCTTCCCTGGGTGGTACTGCAATAAGATGTCAAAGTCCTTCATCAACTCTAACCACCTCCTCTGCCTCATGTTTAGCTCCTTCTGTGTGAATACGTACTTCAAGCTCTTGTGGTCTGTGAAGATCTCCACACGCTCTCTGTATAGGTAATGTTTCCACAGTTTTAGGGCGAAGATAACCGCTGCCAACTCCAAATCGTGGGTGGGGTAGTTCTCTTCATGAGGGCATAACTGCCTGGAAGCATAGGCAATTACCTTTCCGTGCTGCTGAAGAACACATCCCAAACCTTTCCTTGAAGCATCGCTGTAGATGGTGAAACCACCTGTCCCTGCTGGCAACGTCAAAATTGGAGCTGTCGTCAACCTCTTCTTCAGCTCATCAAATGCAGCCTGGCACTCCTCCGTCCAGACAAAATCCACATCCTTCCTAGTCAATCTGGTCATTGGCGCTGCAATCCTAGAGAAGTCTTGTACAAACCTCCTGTAGTATCCTGCTAGCCCGAGAAAACTCCTGATCTCAGCTACCGAACTGGGGGTAGCCCACGACTTTACTACCTCGATCTTCTGTGGGTTAACCGAGATTCCGTCACCCGAAACCACATGCCCAAGAAATTCAACCTTGTCAAGGAAGAATTCACACTTAGAGAGTTTCCCGTACAACTTCTCCCTCCTGAGAGTCTCTAAGACCAACCTCAGGTGCTCTTCGTGCTCCTCCGGGGTCTTGGAATACACAAGAATATCGTCGATGAACACCACAACGAACTTGTCAAGGTACTGGTGGAACACCTTGTTCATCAGGTTCATGAATACTACCGGTGCATTGGTTAAACCAAATGGCATCACCATGAATTCAAACTGGCCGTATCTGGTCCGAAAAGCTGTCTTCGGCCTGTCCTCTCTCTTCACCTTCACCTGGTGATAGCCTGACCTCAAATCTATCTTTGAAAACACCCTCGCCCCGCTCAACTGATCGAAAAGATCATCTATCCTCGGCAGCGGGTACTTGTTCTTGATAATGATATTGTTCAAAGCTCTATAGTCAATGCACATGCGCACCATGCCGCCCTTCTTCGGTACGAACAATACCGGAGCTCCCCATGGTGATGAACTGGATTTGATGAAGCCTTTGTCCTGCAGCTCCTCGACTTGCTTCTTCAGTTCTGCGCTCGTTGTTGTTGACTCTATAGACATGTTATGAAATGGGCTCCGCTCCTGGAACCAAGTCTATAGAGAATTCAACATCTCTGTCTGGTGGCAAGCCTGGCAACTCCTCTGGAAATACATCCAGGAACTCCGCTATCAGAGGATGTGGCAACTCCTCTTCTTCCGCCCTGGCTCCGCAAAATGTGCTCCTGCTCTGTTTCGCTGCTCCTCTGACGACCTCAAACTCCGGCTCTCCTGGTGGTCTAAATAATACTCTACCTCTATAACAATCTATAGTAGCATGATGCTTACTCAACCAGTCCATTCCGAGTATAATAACATACCCCGGAAGTGGCATGACGAGTAAGCTCACGCTCAACTCTCGGCCTCCTACTGACACCCTCCGGTCCTTGCAGTGATCACGGACTAGGATAATACCTCCACCAGTCGTGATCTTGCAAGTCCTAGCTAATGGTTCTGTGTCTAAATGATGTCGAAGTGCATAAGATACAGACACAAAACTATGGGAAGCGCCAGAGTCGAATAAGGTAAACGCGGGAATACAATCGAGAAGAACCGAACCTGTGATCAAGTCTCCTGCTGGCTCGATCTCATCGACTGCCATGGCGTACGCTCGCCCTTGGGGTACACCTCTCTGCTGCTGGTGCTGGGCAAACTTCTGATGTTGTGGTGAAAGTGGTGCCCTCTGTTGTTGGCCCCCTGGTACGGCAAGTACCTTGCCTGGTCCTCTCTGGGCGGCTGCTCCACCCTGACCTGAACGAATAGTAGGGCAATCCCTCAGCTGGTGTATCGTCGATCCGCAGGACAGACATGAGCCCAATCTCTTCCTGCAGATATCTCTAGTATGTCCCATCTTCCCGCAGTACGCACACTGGATGGCGGGCTGAGTCTGTCTCTGTTGCTGCTGCTGGACCTGCCCTCGGGCTGGTGCCTAATGCTGCTGCTGAAAGGGTCTCTGCTGTTGCTGCTGAAAGTGTGGACGCTTGCCCGGTCCCGCACTACTGTTTGCTCCTCCGGAACCATCGTGTCCCCTCTTGGGCCTGAGGTCCAAGTCGTCCTCGGCCACCTGGGCATCCATCAATATGCCCTCGTAGGTAGCTGTGCGATGTCCCGACGTGCGAGACTTGATCTTCCTTGTCAGCCCCTTTCTGAACTTCCGGGCCCTGTCCCCCGGATCTCTAATCATCGACGGTGCGAAGCGGCTCAGGCGGGAAAACTCCGCGGCATACTCGTCGACGGACGAGCTCCCCTGGGCTAAGTCATAGAACTGACTCTCCAAAGCTCCCAGGGCAACATCAGGAAAGAACTTCTCCTTGAAGAGCTCCTTGAAAGCTTCCCAAGTGAGTCCCCTTTCAAGGAGTCTCGGCTCTGTACGAAATCACGTCAAGACGATGTCGAACATCTGGCTGCCGGCGGCCTCGATCTGAAGAGCCTCCGGAAGCTGCGCTAAGCGCAAGTTCCTCTCAATGTCCTCTAGCCAATCATTGGCGTAGAGTATCCCTTCTGTCCCCTTGAACTCCCGAGGCATCATCCTCTTGAAATCCACAATGGTGCCCGGCCTCTGGTGGTGCTGATCAGGACGCTGCTGCTGCTGAGTAACTCTCTCCACAGCCTGGAGAGCCACTTGATGAGCGTTCTCCATGTTCACCCTCATCATCTCTATCTGGGCCTGGTGTGCCTCAGCCTGCACCCTCTGGGCCTCTGCCGACGTCCTCTGGGCATCGACCATGCCCTGAATCAAAGCGAACATCTGTGCTCCATCGACGGGCACACCTCCTGGATGCTGAACTGGTGGTGGTGGTGGAGGCGCCGTCGTAGCTGTGGGGACCCTCTGAACAGGTGGTGGAGGACCCCCGAATGCTGCAGACACTCCCACATGTACTGGAGATGTAGGAGGTGCTGCGGATGTCTGTCCGGCAAGGCAAGAGGTAGCAGATCTCTCTGTAGCTGTTGCTCCGAGTCTCTGGGACCTGGTCCTCGGCATCCTGAAGACAGATCGAAAGAATCAATTAAGGTAATAAACACGATATCATCAAGGAAGGACATGAAATTTCTAAAGGAAAAATCATTAAGAGTAATGTCATAAGAATCAGAATTTCCTAATTGTGATTGAGCATATCCTCGGCCTAATTCCTATTTCCTAAAGCAGGCTCGTAGTAATACTCTAAGTGAGCACCACTACGATATCGCTCTAATGCGAATCTAGGACTGGACCGGCATGAGGCACCACTAAAAACGTGTCACGACCCGCACCCGGAATTTGGGCATGAGTCGTGGGTACGTCCAGCCTACGCCACAGCATCGGCGGTAGAACGCTGTCTAGGTCTCAATATATAATATATCCTGTCAATAGTCTCAACTCCACACGGAGGACAATGATAAATAATCCACAGTTCGATGATATACTCAATCACAAGCTAATAGAAATAATGGCACGATGAGAATAGAAAAGAATTCTATAAAAAAAAACCAACCACAATAAGTCCAACTCAAATCTGGGTCTAGATGACCTCACAAAGTCACAAAATAATAATACAACCCAGTCTTAGTCTAAAACAATAAATGCAGAAAAATAATCTAAGAACAGCCAGGTAAATTCTCCTCTAGGCTAGGCAACTCCTCTGGGATTTCTGGAGTGAAATCTCCCTCTAATCCTGGGCCGTAATGAGTGGGGCAAAGATCCTCCAAGTCCTCTGAAAAATGTTATCCAGTCAGGATTGGAGCGAAGCACAAGCACTAACAGCAGTTTCATTAAATTGACAAAGACTATAAACAGTGTAAAAAATACAAGATGGAAATAAATGCTAAAAATGTAAAGTACAGGAGAAATGGAAATAGGCAATAGAGCATCTAGCAATGAACAATAAATAGTGAATGCTAGAACAATAAGTAGTGAATGCTGGAACAAGTGAATCTGAATAAGAATAGACATCTAACTAAGTGTTTGAATTATCAGTTTATTATGTGATCGGCTTGGGACTAGATCAGGTTGGTTATATATGATTAACTATGATTCTTGTAGGTCAGGCTAACCATATGGTTAGCTATGATGCATGTAGTGGTCAGGTTAATCATATATAACAGCTATGATGCATGTAAATGGTCAGGCCGCACCCGACGTGAGAAGTGGGGTGAGCTATGATGCATGTAAAGGTTTGGATATGATCACATAATCTACTAATAGTTCCCCATCCCCCAGCTAGCACGATGGATTCCAATCACGACTCCTCATGATGGGGATCTAGGGTGCTAACCCGTGTATCCATAGTGTCGGAATCAAGTATGTAATACAACTGAGTTATAGTAATAATCAACAATGAAAACTGTCAGAGAATGTACTCGCCTGTGGTCCTGAGCAAGGCGTAAGGATCGATGTCCAAAGTGAGATCACAATGACCTATTTATGGAAAATTAATGTCAGGCATTGATTTGAGGAAATAACATGTCTAATTTAAATAAAAAAATGGGGTTTCTAGGTCATAGCTAAATCTAGACTAGGTTAACTAGGTTCACTAGTCAAATTCTATACCATTCTAAGGTATCTAGTATAATACTAGCTACTATTATATACTATAAGTTATTTGTATATAATAATTCCTACATATATAAATTTCCAGTTTGTATCTTAATACAACCCTTAACATATACCTTACCAAATTCCACAGATGCCTGGACACCCATATGATACTTCACTAAACTCCCTGTTCCTGACACTCAACCCCTGTGATGCATACTGCACAACTCACTGTTCTCCCTCTTCTCACAGAATTCACTCACTCACACACACACTACTACCTACTGATACACAGGAATACACACTGGTTCACATAGGTAGACACAGGTTTCCCCACACTGGCACATACACAGATGCCGACTGAACCTGGAATTTATGAGACACACACACTAGTACACACAGCAGGTATTACACAGTCATCTCACACTGCTCACACTGGTATCTAATACCAACATGTACTGAAACACAGTGCCACACACACAGAACTTCGAGCTCACACAGGCTCTCACTCACAGACACAAACACACAGACATTCACACAATGATACTTGCAGATGCACACAGTTTCACTCATAGATACACAGTGGCACTCACAGACAGTTGCACACAGCCATACATACTGCTACCAGGATACACTCTAGATCTAACACACAGGTAAACACACACACTCTTAGGCTAAACTGATACACATTTCTAATACCCTCAAATCTCACTGCCCCTCACTCTCAGAATTCAGCATTCACTCACAGCACACTATACAGATTTTATACATGAGACACACAGGTATTACCTATCACAGGCTCACTGCATTACTCCCAACTGAATCCTGCACGCCCACAGAAATATAATTACCTACACTACACAGAATCCTCCTTGCACTCAGACACACACCGATATTTAAAACACACAGATAACACACTGTTGTTCATTGATACTCTAATTCTCAACTCATACACATAAGTCCTCACTACATGGTATCACTCACATACATACTCCTAACTACACCTCAACACACAGAAACACAGTTATCTAATACATACCTACTGTTTACTCACTCTCACAAATGCAACTGAAATCTGGGATACTCACACATTAACTCACTTACAGGTACACAGGCACTAATCTTACATGTATTTCTGATAAATTAAATCCTGACACTGATACTAAACCCAAATGCTATAACCATACACGAGCCCACAGTAATCACAGCACAGATCTGGACCAAACCCGACTGTGCACACAGGCAATACAGGTTCCTCACACCTCACTGAATGTCATAACCCGCACCCGGTTTAGGGGCACGAGAGCATGGGTACGTCCAGCCTACGCCGCAGCATCGGCGGTAGAACGCTGTCTAGGTCAAGTACTATCTAAACAGTCTCACGCTAGTATCCAACTCCATAAGGAGACGTGGATATCATAAAATAAATCTAGAAATACTCAATCACAACTACAGGACGATAGGAAAAAAATAAAAGAATACAACACAAGTCTAATGACACAATAATCATACCTGCAATCGGTAACATCCAATTCCCCAAGTGTGTCGGAAACCAGTCTACTAAGGTCACAGTCTGGAAAAATATTTTCCAGTCAGGAAGGAGCAAAGTACATCTCTAAATAGCAGTTCTATATAAATGACATAAACTATGTAGCAGTTCTAGATGGAAATATACCAGATGCATGTATAGGTACGAGAAATGTACAATGAGAGAAATACTGGAATACTGTAAGTAAATGCAGAAAAAGAACAATATGTCACTGAGCAAGAATCCTATGACTAAGTGTGTGAGTACTAGCATTAATATGTGATCGGCTTGGGAACTTGATCAGGCTGGTTACATGTGATTAGCTATGGTTCATATAAAGTCAGGCTAACCGTTGGTTAGCTATGATGCATGTAGAGGTCAGGCTAATCACACGTAACAGCTATGGAGCATGTAAATGGTCAGGCCGCACCCGACGTGAGATGTGGGGTGAGCTATGGTGTATATAAAGTTGGGTATGATCACATATCTACACTAAAGTACTCCCCAAACCCCCCCGACTGGTATAGTAGATCCAATCATGGTACGCTATGGCACGGGATTCCCTAGGGAGGTAGCAAATCTCCCCGGGAATCAGTGTCTGTACATGCACAAGATATCAAGGAAACAAGTCTTGTACAAGCTACACCATGAATAAGAAATAACATCTCATGACGAGATCCGTGTATACCAATCCGTGTAACCAATGTGTCAAGAACATGGATATTTACACTAGATACAGTGAACATAGGAGATATCATAAATTAGAAACTAATCAGAGAATGTACTCGCCTTGGGTCCTTAGCTGGTAATTATTGATGTCCTGTTCCAGAGTATCCCCTGGGTAAACCAACAGTCCTATAAACATATCACAAGCAAACCACATTTGCATCAGATGCTACACGAAACACAGTCTAAAAACACTGAGTTCGGGACTTCTCTAAGTATGATACTGATCACCTAGGATCACCTTGTAGATTCACCAATTAAACGTATTATTAATAATCAAATATGATACATATATATGGTTATACCAAATTATATACAAAATATGTATAACTGTATGTACATAAGTGGAAATATATTTTATTTATGAAAAAAAAATATACATCACCCAATATTTAAGAATATATACATTTATACATTTATATACACTAAATAAAATATACTCATACCCTATATGTACACAAGTATATATATATATATATACCAACATACGTTTTTATACCAAAATACGTATATATATCATATATGTGCAAAAGTACATTTTTAGAATATACATATATATATTGTCAACAACATTATTAAATATACTAATACTAATACCAAATTAAGTTTATACTTTGTATATTAGGAATATAATAAAGTATGTATAAAATATATATTTTTATACATATATACAAATTATATATGTTGAAAGTATATACAAAACGTATATACATATATCAATTAATACAATACCAATAATGCATATACTAAGTACGTATTTATATTCATATCAACCATATTAAATATATACATATACATTAATGCCTACAATATATATATATACACCAAATTTAGTACATATACAATATTTATATGTATCATTAATCATATGTATAATATATATACAGGTTGAACAATATATTTACTATATACATTAATTTGATATATTAAAATATACTAAGTATGTATACAAAATACGTGTATATACATATACAATTTACATATATATTAAAAATGCTAAGGGTTTATACAGAAATATATATACACAATAAATACCAATATACGTATACGCATTTATATACGTATATATATCTACACATTAATTAATATATACTAATACATATATTTTATATATACCATACATTATGTGTTTTAAAATTAATTAAATTATTGCTATACGTATTTATGTATTTAAACATTAATTAGATTTATGTACTATATATATATTAGTGACAAAATATACATGTGTTATTAATTAAATACATACTTACTCAATTTATTATACATATTACAATTTTACAATTAATTACTAATGAATAAATAATATCCAATTTACATATTAAAAAACATACATATACTAAGTATATACCAATATATATATAAATTGATTTAAATATATATATATATATACCTGTACACCAATTAATACTAAGTATGTACTAAATACGTATTATCAATTATTTGCATACTACACATGTTAACGTATTTAAAACATTAAATTATACTCTACACATATACCTACACATTGATTAAATATATATACAATCATACATATACATTAGATATATATATATACATACATATATATATATACATACACTATACTATACATTTTAATATATACAAAACATATACTAGTATATACATATGTATATACTCACATACACATCTACGTATTTATATACAATACATATATACACATTAATTAATTACCTACAATTACACATACATATTATATATATACTCATGTGTATATACATATGTATATATACATATATATATATACATATATATATATGCATATATATATAGAGAAGGAAGAGGGAGAAGAAGAACTTACTGGCTTGGGGGTTGCTGGCCGCCAGAGTTCGGCTGACCGCCGGTCAGTGAACAACAGAGGGAGGATGAGGAGGCCGCGCGGGTCGGCTGCTTGGCTGATCCGCCGGAGGAAGAAGAGCAGTGGGAGGAGTTACGGGCAGCAGGTCGGCGGGAATGGGGAGTCCGCCGGAGGGAGATGCGCAGAGGCGGTGCCGGCCCGGGTGGCTGACAGCGGATGGAGTGATGGAGGGGGCAGGGAACGCCGGCGCCGGAGTGACTGAACAGGAAGTCGGGGCTCTCGAGCAGCGGGGGTCGGGATGGTTGGCGGAGTGCAGGGAGGACTGGCCGGCGTGTCGAGGTGCAGCCGGACGCTCGGCTGGAGGTGCAGCGAGGGGTCGGAGCTCGGCTGCTCGGGGCTCGGCCGGAAGAGGAGTTCGTGAGGGTCGTCGGGTTGGCCGGGTGGCCTGATGGCCGGCCGGAGTTCACAGGGAAGGGCTCGGGTGTACAGTATAGGTGAAGATGGGATTTTCCCCCCCTTTCTTTGAATTTAAATTCAAATGAAAGAAGAAAAACAATAAGAAGAAGAAGGAAGGAAGAAGGAGAAGAAAAGAAGAAAACAGAAGAAGAAAGGAGAAAGTTTTCCAATGTAGGAGAGAGGGAGGAGGCTTGGTGGCTTGTTTTTGGGATTAGGGTTTTCTAGGGAAAAGTGTTGATGTAACTTGACATATATAGGGAGAGAGGGTTTGATGAAGGGTGAGGATTGAACCCTTAGAATGAGTGGCTCAGATTTGACATGGAGAGAAAAATAATTCATGTGGGAAATGAGGGTGAGAGTTTAATTAAAATATTAGGTTCCCTCATTGTTTAAACAATTGGTTGTTGACACAAAATGCAAATTTGCAATTTAGCCCCCTTAAATTTGGAAAATTACACAAACACATAAAATAATGAAAATTTGGCGGGCGATTCGGGGTTTGGTGTTTTGTAGGGTCAGGGGGCGCTATACGATTTGTGTGGGCTCAAATAACAGGGCACTGGAATAAAATTGGGATTTCAGAATCAGATAAAATAGTATCCTCAATTTAAATAGAAATAAATGTAAGTTGTGTTCAACAATTAATTAGGAGTACATGGGGCCAAAATCAGGTCAGGTCATCAATACCAATAATGAAGAAGACTTAGAATAGAATATTACCCTAATTTGGGCCGCACGAAAAATAGGTCAAGATTGCCTCCAATTTTTGATTGGAACGCACAACGATACAAAATAGCAATTTTATTAAATAACGTCCGTGACGATTTTTGTGCGGCCATAAATAATGCACAGGGAGCATAATTATGAGTTGCAAAAATAGCAGAATGGAAGGCGGGCATGTCTAGGGCAAGATTGTGAAATTTGTTGGAAGACAAAAGTCAGGGTAGCGCTCCAAATATCGAAGCAAAGGCAAATGCGCAAAGTATTAAATAAAATACAGTAATTAGTTACACCTCCAATAAATTAATTCTAAAATAAAACAATTAACCTCAAAATTCCAAAATTCTGACAGGTGCTCATCTACTGACTTCTAGGTCAAGTCTACCATCACAACACAAATGAACACTGTCTATAATATAATATATTAAAGTACACATCACACAGTTATTTAATTTAAATATATACTATTCATGCAATTAATTAATTATAACTACAATAATTGTAAAAAGTCGAAAATACCCCTGGTTTCGGAATGTGATAGTGACAAGTCTACCCACCTTAAAAGAATTTCGTCCTCGAAATTTAAAAATCCTCTAAGTAGCGTTTATTCATACACATTATTATTCCCCTCAAATTTTAAATTCATAATCCACGAAATCAGGTAATAATTCATGATGTCCTTTCATAATTTTCAAAAATTATAAATTATTGCATCCCTGAAAATCCTCGAAATAAAATCAAAGTCCATTTTTATCAAAAATTTCCCCAAAATTTTAGTTAATAATTCAATACTCGAAATTTAATATCCACTCCTCAAATTTGATTTTTTTTTCTCAATGAACAATTATAAAAATGTAATCTCGTTCCACAAGTTTAAATTCAAACATTTAGTCCATCAATAATTTTATTTCTCGATTTCCTCTTCCTCAAAATACTCAACAAATGCGACACTTAAGGATTCTCCAAATGCAACATCTCATATAAAATTCTAAAATTCATAACTTGCAATTAAATAAATATATTGATAATCTCTCAAAATTCCAATTTAAATAACATGTCATAATCTTCCTGGAATTAATTAAACCACCAATTATGCAATGTTAATTTCTTAACCCTCTATTTAAATCGATGCTTATCCTCAAATTTTAATCATCTTGTTAATCATCTTGTCTCTCCTGTCAAGTCATAACTCCTTTATGAATCTTCGTCATGGTTAAACCTCGATAATCATGGTCTAAGAAAAATTTTCCTACAATTATACAACATGCAATCTAAGGGGAAATGTACGGTCATGGTGTCTTTTGTCATGGTATTGCAGTCTCTGTATCAGGGGTACTACTAACTACTTTATAACAAGAAATTATGCATACAAGCTACAGTACTAGGTATCAATCAATCAGAAGACAAAAAGAACATGAGGAAAGAAAAGAAAGAACCTGCTAAGCATATTACTTGCAGTATCTTCTATCTCTAACATAATCGTAGGTCAAATGATGCATGTAAAGTTTGATACCTCTATCTCTTTAGGTACCACACTCTACTACAAGCATACTCACTGCTAGCTTCCTAACCTACTGCAATAGTTGATACTAGTTATTCTTATCACTCAAGTGCATATCAATTGCAACACACTATACTAAGTACTGCTCTCTCTAATACCACCCTAGATTGACACCCAAGTCAGTTGGCAGTGAGATCTCAATCATACTCAATTCATCAGATCCTTATACATGCATATCATCTACTCATATATTAATATTCATCTCTTATCTACCATAAAATTAATCCTCAAAAATAATCGTCAAGGTTTAACTTCTCGATCAACTTAAAAATAATTGCATATACCTCCTCAAAATCAGATACTCAATATCAAAAATTTTAATCACTTTTAAAATCCTTATAGCCTTGACTATGTTTATTGAATTGAATTCGAATACTCAAAATTTAATAACATAAAATCTCATCTCCTCAAAAATTCTTTAAAATTTGAAATTCCTTTCCACTCTACAAATTATAAATTTAATCCACAAGTATACATATACTACTCACAGTCTCTAATACTCAAGGTACACACTAATTCACTAATTATTTACAACTCTCAACTGTGTACGAAAATTGTACTGCCCAAATTATTTGCACTATTGCTATAAGGTACTATGCTATGGGTATCTCTAGATTAATGCCTAATGCTCCCATGTCCAACTAGGAAACACTTACAACTCTCAGGCAACACTCAGTCAATACTAATACTCAAGACACAGACATAATTACAAGTCACTAATCATCATACTTAACAAGGAATCCTCAGAGAAAATAAGCTCAAAAAGAACTGGATCAAGGACGGGAGGTATCTTTACTGCTAGTAAAGAAAAGAAGCGATGGAACAAAGTCCTGGATAACAGAAATAGATAAGTCTTGAGATGATACTTTAAGAACCAATTTAAGATACAACTTGATAATCATACACGTCTGTCAGAAATCATGACACACAGAATCCTCGCCACGCCAGTAAGCATAAATGCGATAAACAACAGGTTCCGTAACTAAGGTATGCAACTCTATAATCACGTCATCTAGAATCTTCGCCACGCCAACCGGTATGGCTGCGAAAGACTCTAAGCTTCATAACTATAGTATGTACATCCAAGTCAGGTTCCTACGTTCTCGTCATACAGCTAATATGGCTGCGATAAACTCTAGGGTCCATAACCAAAGTAGACGTTTTACCTTTCTCACTGTCCTTATCAACATATGTCATCAGATGATACCGTAAATTTTAGCCCGTAAAATTTATCTCGATATGAAATCAATTCAACAACGATACCAAGAATTAAATTTAACAACTGGTCAACAAGAATCAAACTTAACAATGATACCAAGATTAAATTTAATAACTGATGAACAAGAATCAAGTTCAATAACAACAAGCGAGAGTGGACGAAAACAAGAAAAAGATTTAATTTGGAAATTATAACAAGATTCTCAAGGGGTCGTCCCAGGAATCTCTCAAGAATTTGTGATTGAGTATCCTCTCTCATCCTAGTATCCTATGTCCTGTATCCTATCGCAGGCACGCAGTAGTATAACAAGGATGCCACACTACTACGACATCGCACAACTCGCGAAGTCTGACCTGCATGGGCCACCACTAAAACGTGTCACGACCCGCACCCGATTTAGGGGCACGAGAGCGTGGGTACGTCCAGCCTACGCCGTAGCATCGGCGGTAGAACGCTGTCTAGGTCAAGTACTATCTAAACAATCTCACGCTAGTATCCAACTCCATAAGGAGACGTGGATATCATAAAATAAATCTAGAAATACTCAATCACAACTACAGCACGATAGGAAAAAAATAAAAGAATACAACACAAGTCTAATGACACAATAATCATACCTGCAATCAGTAACATCCAATTCCCCAAGTGTGTCGGAAACCAGTCTACTAAGGTCACAGTCTGAAAAAATATTTTCCAGTCAGGAAGGAGCAAAGTACATCTCTAAATAGCAGTTCTATATAAATGACATAAACTATGTAGCAGTTCTAGATGGAAACATACCAGATGCATGTATAGGTACGAGAAATGTACAATGAGAGAAATACTGGAATACTGTAAGTAAATGCAGGAAAAGAACAATATGTCACTGAGCAAGAATCCTATGACTAAGTGTGTGAGTACTAGCTTTAATATGTGATCGGCTTGGGAACTTGATCAGGCTGGTTACATGTGATTAGCTATGGTTCATATAAAGTCAGGCTAACCGTTGGTTAGCTATGATGCATGTAGAGGTCAGGCTAATCACACGTAACAGCTATGGAGCATGTAAATGGTCAGGCCGCACCCGACGTAAGATGTGGGGTGAGCTATGGTGCATATAAAGTTGGATATGATCACATATCTACACTAAAGTACTCCCCAAACCCCCCCGACTGGTATAGTAGATCCAATCATGGTACGCTATGGCACGGGATTCCCTAGGGAGGTAGCAAATTTCCCCGGGAATCAGTGTCTGTACATGCACAAGATATCAAGGAAACAAGTCTTGTACAAGCTACACCATGAATAAGGAATAACATCTCATGACGAGATCCGTGTATACCAATCCGTGTAACCAATGTGTCAAGAACATGGATATTTACACTAGATACAGTGAACATAGGAGATATCATAAATTAGAAACTAATCAGAGAATGTACTCGCCTTGGGTCCTTAGCTGGTAATTATTGATGTCCTATTCCAGAGTATCCCCTGGGTAAACCAACAGTCCTATAAACATATCACAAGCAAACCACATTTGCATCAGATGCTACACGAAACACAGTCTAAAAACACTGAGTTCGGGACTTCTCTAAGTATGATACTGATCACCTAGGATCACCTAGTAGATTCACCAATTAAACGTATTATTAATAATCAAATATGATACATATATATGGTTATACCAAATTATATACAAAATATGTATAACTGTATGTACATAAGTGGGAATATATTTTATTTATGAAAAAAAAATACATCACCCAATATTTAAGAATATATACATTTATACATTTATATACACTAAATAAAATATACTCATACCCTATATGTACACAAGTATATATATATATACCAACATACGTTTTTATACCAAAATACGTATATATATCATATATGTGCAAAAGTACATTTTTAGAATATACATATATATATTGTCAACAACATTATTAAATATACTAATACTAATACCAAATTAAGTTTATACTTTGTATATTAGGAATATAATAAAGTATGTATAAAATATATATTTTTATACATATATACAAATTATATATGTTGAAAGTATATACAAAACGTATATACATATATCAATTAATACAATACCAATAATGCATATACTAAGTACGTATTTATATTCATATCAACCATATTAAATATATACATATACATTAATGCCTACAATATATATATATATACACCAAATTTAGTACATATACAATATTTATATGTATCATTAATCATATGTATAATATATATACAGGTTGAACAATATATTTACTATATACATTAATTTGATATATTAAAATATACTAAGTATGTATACAAAATACGTGTATATACATATACAATTTACATATATATTAAAAATGCTAAGGGTTTATACAGAAATATATATACACAATAAATACCAATATACGTATACGCATTTATATACGTATATATATCTACACATTAATTAATATATACTAATACATATATTTTATATATACCATACATTATGTGTTTTAAAATTAATTAAATTATTGCTATACGTATTTATGTATTTAAACATTAATTAGATTTATGTACTATATATATATTAGTGACAAAATATACATGTGTTATTAATTAAATACATACTTACTCAATTTATTATACATATTACAATTTTACAATTAATTACTAATGAATAAATAATATCCAATTTACATATTAAAAAACATACATATACTAAGTATATACCAATATATATATAAATTGATTTAAATATATATATATACATACCTGTACACCAATTAATACTAAATACGTACTAAATACGTATTATCAATTATTTGCATACTATACATGTTCACGTATTTAAAACATTAAATTATACTCTACACATATACCTACACATTGATTAAATATATATACAATCATACATATACATTAGATATATATATATACATACATATATATATACATACACTATACTATACATTTTAATATATACAAAACATATACTAGTATATACATATGTATATACTCACATACACATCTACGTATTTATATACAATACATATATACACATTAATTAATTACCTATAATTACACATACATATTATATATATATATACTCATGTGTATATACATATGTATATATACATATATATATATATACATACATATATATATATACATATATATATAGAGAAGGAAGAGGGAGAAGAAGAACTTACTGGCTTGGGGGTTGCTGGCCGCCGGAGTTCGGCTGACCGCCGGTCAGTGAACAGCAGAGGGAGGATGAGGAGACCGCGCAGGTCGGCTGCTTGGCTGATCCGCCGGAGGAAGAAGAGCAGTGGGAGGAGTTGCGGGTAGCAGGTCGGCGGGAATGGGGAGTCCGCCGGAGGGAGATGCGCAGAGGCGGTGCCGGCCTGGGTGGCTGACAGCGGATGGAGTGATGGAGGGGGCAGGGAACGCCGGCGCCGGAGTGACTGAATAGGAAGTCGGGGCTCTCGAGCAGCGGGGGTCGGGATGGTTGGCGGAGTGCAGGGAGGACTGGCCGGCGTGTCGAGGTGCAGCCGAACGCTCGGCTGGAGGTGCAGCGAGGGGTCGGAGCTCGGCTGCTCGGGGCTCGGCCGGAAGAGGAGTTCGTGAGGGTCGTCGGGTTGGCCGGGTGGCCTGATGGCCGGCCGGAGTTCACAGGGAAGGGCTCGGGAGTACAGTTTAGGTGAAGATGGGATTTTCCCCCCCTTTCTTTGAATTTAAATTCAAATGAAAGAAGAAAAATAATAAGAAGAAGAAGGAAGGAAGAAGGAGAAGAAAAGAAGAAAAGAGAAGAAGAAAGGAGAAAGTTTTCCAACGTAGGAGAGAGGGAGGAGGCTTGGTGGCTTGTTTTTGGGATTAGGATTTTCTAGGGAAAAGTGTTGATGTAACATGACATATATAGGGAGAGAGGGTTTGATGAAGGGTGAGGATTGAACCCTTAGAATGAGTGGCTCAGATTTGACATGGAGAGAAAAATAATTCATGTGGGAAATGAGGGTGAGAGTTTAATTAAAATATTAGGTTCCCTCATTGTTTAAACAATTGGTTGTTGACACAAAATGCAAATTTGCAATTTAGCCCCCTTAAATTTGGGAAATTGCACATACACATAAAATGACGAAAATTTAGCGGGCGATTCGGGGTTTGGTGTTTTGTAGGGTCAGGGGGCGCTATAAGATTTGTGTGGGCTCAAATAACAGGGCACTGGAATAAAATTGGGATTTCAGAATCAGATAAAATAGTATCCTCAATTTAAATAGAAATAAATGCAAGTTGTGTTCAACAATTAATTAGGAGTACATGGGGCCAAAATCAGGTCAGGTCATCAATACCAATAATGAAGAAGACTCAGAATAGAATATTACCTTAATTTGGGCCGCACGAAAAATAGGTCAAGATTGCCTCCAATTTTCGATTGGAACGCACAACGATACAAAATAGGAATTTTATTAAATAACGTCCGCGACGATTTTTGTGCGGCCAGAAATAATGCACAGGGAGCATAATTATGAGTTGCAAAAATAGCAGAATGGAAGGCGGGCATGTCTAGGGCAAGATTGTGAAATTTGTTGGAAGACAAAAGTCAGGGTAGCGCTCCAAATATCGAAGTAAAGGCAAATGCGCAAAGTATTAAATAAAATACAGTAATTAATTACACCTCCAATAAATTAATTCTAAAATAAAACAATTAACCTCAAAATTCCAAAATTTCGACAGGTGCTCATCTACTGACTTCTAGGTCAAGTCTACCATCACAACACAAATGAACACTGTCTATAATATAATATATTAAAGTACACATCACACAGTTATTTAATTTAAATATATACTATTCATGCAATTAATTAATTATAACTACAATAATTGTAAAAAGTCGAAAATACCCCTGGTTTCGGAATGTGATAGTGACACTGAAATACACACTGCACACACAGGTTCTAATTAACTGATACACCCCCCTCCCTATCACACAGGTATTAAACTGAAAATTTAAAATAAACCTGGGACACACACTGATCACTGATTCACAGTATCAGGAATTGGACACAGCCACACACTAATACATAGATATATATATATAAACACTCATCAAATTGGGTGATGTAGAGTAGATTCGATGGGTAATTCCTCCTGTGAAGCATTTCATCCAACATATAATGTTCAAAATGAAAACCACACTAAGAACTCCTGAAAACCCAAAACAAAACCCAAAAATCAATATCTAACCTACACGTAGGAGGTGAATTCAGTCTACATGCAAACCCCTAGGGTTAGGGTTCACGAAATTGGGGAAAACCCTCGTTGGAACACCAAAACCCTAGTTTCTCCTAAATCTCTATGTAGAAACCCTAAAAAATCGAAATCTAACAGCAAGGGTGGGTTCCTAATGGGCATTAATCATCAAAAAACAGAAATAAAAGAATTAAAAATAGGGTTTTACCTATAGAGATGGTTTCTCCAAATAGATGTTCTTCTTCCCCAAGGTTCCTTGACCCAAGTTCCTTGCTTCCCTTGCTTTGGAGGAGGAAGATGGAATCCTAGGGTTTTAATTCCGAATTTGGGGTGGGGGAGATGGCTTTCTTGATGGAGGCTAGGTTTTAGGTTTTCTTCATGAAGGAATGGGTTCCCTTTTATATTAAAACCAAGCTAGGGTTTCTAATGCATAGTTTAGGTTAAACCCCTATGTTAGGTCATGTAGAACCTAATTAACTAGGGCTTAGGCCTTCTAGGGTTGAGTTTCTACCCAAAAATTAGAATTCTAGGGCTTCTCTAGAATTGGTTTTCAATTTAGGGTTTAGTCATTAGGGTTTGTCCTAATGCGTTCTAGGGTTTGACCTAAAACCAAAAATCATTTACAATAAATAAATAGTTTTAAAAACTCAGCAGATTAATTAAACACATAATTAATCAAAATAGTGAAATTACCCAACTGCCCCTATCTGGAAAAGTGGTAGTGACAATTCAGGATGAGGTTTATACGAAACCCTCCTTCTTTGGCTTACAAACAAACTTGTACAATTTGATCCTATACGAGGATATGGGTGTACAATTTATTTAATCTGGGTAAATATTGCTATAGGTGTCTGATCTGCAGTCGATCACTTTAGCCCTTGGACCACACGATGTTGAAGAAGTACCGTAGAAGACAGGAAGCAGCTTCGAAGGTTGCAGAAGAGGGCGGATACACGATGCCAAAGTCGTCGATCCCTACTCTTTGCTTGAGCTCCGGATTCCTCTCTCTCTCTCTCTCTCTCTCTCTCTCTTGACCTCTGGTTCGATTCTTTCTTGGAAGTTCGACCTTGTTCGATCTCTTTGGAGGTTTTTAGACCAATTTCTTCGACCTTGGATCTGATATTGGTATTCTTGACCAATTTTTCGACCTTATTCCTCATTGATAGAGGTCTCTATTTATAGAGTTTTAGTGACAGTGACCACTCCGTCGGTGTAAAAATTGAGTAGTGGAAAGTACAGCACCCTTTTACACAACGGTTAAAATAACCAATGCCTGCGTGTAGATGATCCTTTGAATGAGCATGTGACGCGGGTCCAACTAAGGGACAAAACGCGTATAATCGCTATGAAGATCACGGCATAGAAGCCACGTAGGTAGGTATCCCTTGTATAGAAGAGGTGGGCGTAGAAGCCAATGTCTGTCACTATGGCATAGAAGCCAATTAGGCATAGAAGCCGAGATAGGCGTAGAAGTCGAGCGGTCATAGAGGCTGAGTGGGCGTTGAAGCCGGATGGGCATAGAAGCCGAATGGGCGTAGAAGCCGAGTGGTCATAGAGGCCGAGTGGTCATAGAGGCCGAGTGGCCGAGTGGTCATAGAGGCGGAGTGGGCGTTAAAGCCGGATGGGCGTAGAAGCCACTGCGTACCGTGCCAGAGTACTGATGTGGACGTTTTATCCGGAATTACGGCTTTTTGAAGATATAATCAAATCTCTTGCATTAAATGCCAAGATTTGCCACCATCCTGTGCATTAAATGTGGAGGCGTATTTTTGAAGGTCTGCAACCCCTTCGGCGCATCAGTCGCAGAGACGTGCCTTGAGAAACTGTCACCGCCCTGTGCATTAGACGTAGAGACGTGCCTCGAGCAACTGTCATCGCTCTGTGCATTGGACGCAAAGACGTGCCTCGAGCCCCGTACATAGTGCAGCTTTTGATGTGGCAGGTGGTTTGTCTACTACAGAGCGTAAACAGCTCATGTCTGCCTGTGTAAAACAAGGCAGCGTATCCCTTCGTGCTTATAAAAGCAGTTTACGCAGAGGAGATGGCGGTAAATGACAGCCTGGGTCGTAGTGCTGTGCCATCATTATAGCCGTCGTCTGGGTAGTCGAGCCATATCCCTTTGTCAGAAGTCCAGATGTCAGGTTCATTGCAGGCTCTGACAGGTTCATTGCAGGGTCTGACAGGTTCACTTTGGAGAATACGAAGCGTCTCTTGTACACCTCAATGTTGCGTTTGAAAGAGGATGAGTTTTACGCCCTGGAGGCGATGAAGCACCCTGTTTACACTGAAGCGGTTTCGACATAGTGCCTTACGCGGATGGTCTTTTGAGCTTTATATTTCACGCTGTGTTTTAGCGAAAAAAACTCTGTTGCACGCTTGATGGCTCTGAAGGCCTCTGCTTACGGTGCCCTGCACCAATATGCTGCGTATATCCATGCGGCATATTTTTTATGCTTCTACATACGCTGATGGCTCTAAAGTCATGTCTTACGCCACACAGTACTGAAACTCTGCTTTTATGCAGGTTTTATGTATACTGCATATAATTCTGCAGTGTATTTTTTATGCTTCTACAAGACCCCCTTCAAAGTTTTCAAATTCCTCGTAATTTGAAACACTTTGAATGAAGCATGAAACGGTCAAGTCTGACTCGTTCCTCGAGGCTGATTTCTTGGCGGATTTTTAGGATCTTGTTGGGATTCGATGTGTTCTCCTTTTCTTATATAAAGGCTGATGAGTTAACTCGTTCTTCCCATATTTCCTTTACCACACAGAGATGGTTGCCGAGGTTCGTCTTGCTGACTTGAGGAAGAAGAAGATTATGTTCTTCTAGCATATAAGGAGCCATAAAAGAAGGCGTCTTCGAGAAAATATCCTTTGCAACGATGGATCATGGAAGGATATCATAGCTTCCTTTGCTCGGGATAATCAGCAATTTCATATGGCGATTCGTCTTGGAGAGAGGAAGGGTCACATTCGACCATATAGCTTGCAAGCTGTATTTTCTCCCGCCGTTGGTGGACGAGGGCAGACAAACTAGCCCTGTCTTCTAGTATTGAGTTGGGTCTAAAACCTCAACTCAATCTGTTATGGCGTATGGAGGATGGGCTCTTGAATAATTTACACAGACCCAGTTTTGTATCCTCCCGCCGTTAATAATTTTCTTGTTAATCGGCCGCGGAAGTCGATTAATCTGCTGTAGAAGACAACAAAGATCTCCACCAATACGAGAACCTGGCAAAACAGATTCTTGGTGTGATCCTAAATGAAAATGAGAAACCCTTGTAGTATAAGGATCTCTATCATATGTAATCATGAAGATGAAAAACCCTTTGTAGAATGGATTTCCATCATATGTAATCATGATTAATAAAGTTGTCTCCTTTTATGCATCTGATGATTTGCCATATTTTTTGTTGTGATGAAGTCTGAATATTTGTAGCTTCGACACGTCTGAATAACTTTACGCCGACTCTGATAAAAATAGTATCTGATCTCGTCCCGTCTTTTACGCGTAACTGAAGACGCGTAGAAAACTGCTTTAGCATTTAAGTCACATATTCGAACTAGTTGTTTTGAACGAGAAATTGTGCAGGATTCTGAACTGTCACTTCTTTGATAAGAAGAATTCATGTTCAGATCATCGTCTTCAAGAGTGATTTCCCGAAAATTCCTTGAAAAAGGGCAAGAAATGGCTGTCAAAACTGGCCATACTTGAACTGTAGAGAAAATATTCAGACTGGATTTTGGATGAGCTTCCAATCGACCCAATGAGAAGAGTCATTTTCATACTGAACTCCGTATGCTTTGGATACTTGGGACGATTTGAGGCCAAGAAGGAGCATCTTTTGTGTGAACCCTTGTAATTGGCCGTCTTGAGAACTGTTCAGATATATGCATACTTTTGCCTGTATATTTTAAGATATGCGGAAAGTTATTGATCCGTAGTGTGGATGAGCATAAAATCGTAAGTTTGTAGCCTCTCGAGCGTAAAAGTTGCTGAGCATGAGAGCATCTGGGCGTAAAACTGTAGATTTATAGCCTCTGAAAAGAAAACTTCCGAGCGTGAAGCCGTAGATTTGTCGCCTCTGAGCGTAAAAAGCTTCTGAGCGTGAAATCATAGATTTGTAGCCTCTGAGCGTAAAGTCGTAGGTTTGTGGCCTCTCGAGCGTAAAAGCTACTGAGCGTAAAAGCATCCGGACGTAAAACCATAGACTTATAGCCTCTGAGCGTAAAACCGTAGATTAGTGGCTTCTCGAGCGTAAAAGCTCCTTAGCGTAAAATCACGAATCTGCTCTGCACGAAAATCTTTTTGAATTTTCTGACTGTCCGCCTTCCCTGAGTAATAGGCTGACGTGGTCCCCAATCATAAACGAATATTAAATATCAGATTTGGTTAGGGATTCGAAGAGTTTATCTAAACTCTATAAATACCCCAAGGCCTCCAGAGAAAAACTTTTCATCTGTCTTTTGCGAAAGAAAAACCTTCGTCTCTTTGAAAATACTTCTTTATTTCTTCTCTGAGTACTCTGAGTTTTTAGCAATGGCACCAAAACAATCTTCGACTGCTAAGGGGAAGAAGGCTGCCTCCTCTTCTCACTCCTCTGCTCAAGCAAGAGCGACTCCCATCGGCAGGGCGAACCTCGCTATGAACGTAGTGTCCCACCATCAAGCTGTGTGCCGGGTGTTATAGGTAAAGCTTTTGGGACAATAAAAACGAAGAAAACCCTTCGCATACGTTGTACGTGAACGCGCTAGGTCATTTTCTGTGCTGAGAGCCTCTTCGAGGACGATGATGCACAGAGATATTTTATCTTTTACGCCCAGATTCCTAATGTGTCAACATAAAAAACTCTATATTTTCGCAGTCTGGCGTAAAAGCTTTGACTGTCGAAACTTGGCGTATATTACAAATTTTGGGTGTTACGCTCTGGATGAAAATTCTGGCGTAATAACTCAAACTTTGGTAGTCTGGTGTAAAAATACAGACTATCAGATTTTTGTGTATACTGCCAATCTGGGATTTTACGCCTCGGAATGAGGTTCCAGCGTAAAAACTCAAGTTTTTACAGTCTTGGCGTAAGAGCACAGACTGTTGATCTTTGGCATAAGCTGCAAGATTGTGAGGTCTAGTATAGAAACTGACATATTTTTCTTGCATTTTGTAGTTAACTTGCAGATACCTCCGTTGGCTGAGGTGATGGGTTCTGCTGCTGGGATGCTGAACTCCAATTACCTGGAGGATTTGTCCCATGTGACATTTCCTATTTTCGGACCCCAGTATCCTGAAGGAAGGGGAAATCTGATATCGTCTCAAGGAGAACGAATGCTGTTGAACATGATCAATGGGGAGCTCCTAACACATATAGATGGGGCCAAATATATAAAACCAGCTTTCCTCTTGGGGATATGATAGATAAACAATCCCAGACGAAGCCCAAGAAGGAAAATTAGGTTTTTACTATCGGGGGCATGGTCATGTACCTGTCCAGGATGCTGAGAGATTACCTTATCTCGACATTCTTCCATGCCACGCATCCGAGGAAGATGTTGTGGACTCTGACCCCCAATCTTCACGGCCAGCCGGGGAAGATATTTTATCAGAAGGGATCAGAACAAGGGTTATTTGTAAGCCGCCCATCTGGCCCGGTCATGCCTTTCAGGGGATTATTTTCGGGCAGCGTCCCGAGTAAAGATACTTCATTGCTCCAACCAGTCGAGTTGTCGACTTTCTACAATGACTTCATGTGACAAGGAGGAGTATACCCCAAGGTTAATCCTCGGACCAATGGGTAGCTTACCCCAACAAATCTTCGATGGTCTCGTTTAAGTGCCTGGGACCTAAAGAACTTTCAGACGGAGCTGGAGAGCATTGGTCTGTACGCGGCTGTGAGTGCTACCATTGTTGGGTTACCTCTCAATCCCAACCTATTTTTAGCTTTGATGGAGCGGTATATCTCGCTCACTGGGACTTTCGCCACTCCACTGGGGGAGTTGGGATTGGCCCTTCACAAAATGGCAAAGATTTTAAGACTGCCAATGGGGGATACTCCTTATGAAGAGTATGTTCCCACAAACCGGAAGCTGGGGGATACAGACCCTCAGGTAGTGGCAGTGTACCAGGAGCTGATGTGCCACTATTTAGCGTGCACCGCCTTCTATAATGAGCCCTCTGATTTGGCTCATACCAAAAATGGGCGTCCTACCTCTTCTTCCATCAGGCTAGAGACGCTAAGCCAGACAAAGTCGTGGATAGTAGGGATAAGCCTTTGAGCCTTCTGAGCGTGCTTAATGCTCAAGTAGTCGATGATCTCATTGAAGACGCTGGTGCTTCCGATCAAGTTCTCGACAAAGGGATAGGGAGTTATCCTGCGGGCACTAAAGCCTACAGTTATTTAAGGCATTGTCGCAGGCCTCTGTCAAGGGAAGCTTAACTGGCTGGCTTCCTCTCTGTATGGCTGCACCGATTGGTAGTACCTGGCATTGCATCTTTGGATCGCATTCACCATAACACCTTATGGCTTGCAGTGCGTCTGGTGTTCGGGGCGAGACTGGGCCTGCTCTCTGACATGGTATGCCGGATACAAGCTGGCCTGAGGGCCATTACTGTTGGGCTGCTTGCCAATGAAACATGGCGTAACAGCTTTCCCAGGGTAGAATTACCGTTCCTGTATTTGATGGGATGGCTAATTCTTCATAACCCCAGAGTGATGTCTCCTGGCTCTGCTAGTAGTTCGGGGAATAATTTCTTGTTGAATTAGAAGAATTCTACCTAGAACGTGACCACCGTCGTAGACTGTCGACGGGCATTAAATTTTGCTCACAGTTGGAAGCTCTTCTGTATCGTCCCTACTGTACATATCAATCAACAGGGGAGCAGGCTTCATGACTCAGGTGAAGGGAAGACCGTTCTTTCCCCTGAAGCTTTTTATTGGTTGGTCTACATTAGACCTTCCCATTTATTGTATAAAAATGAAGACCATTGCTTCTTGGAGCCCTATCTGGGTAGTCGGTTCGCCATGCAGTTTGGGTATGACCAATTTCACGTGGGCAATGCCTTCACCAGCTTCAAGTCCAGGGGTGGACTTATTGATGGAGCGAGAGGATGGCAGTACTTCATAATGGGTTGTACTGGAGCGGCCTTAACTGTGCCCGTAACTTCTCTCTCCATGGAGTTGCACATCCTCCATTCGTACGCCCAGTTTTATGTGGCCATCAATACCTTCCATCACAATTTTGATATGCATGGAAGTTTTAGGATGCCTCCACATAAGTCCGCTGGGAAAGAGGAAGTCCCATCAGTTTCCTCTGACGAGGGTGAAGACTTTGTCAATCCAGATGAGCTTTTGCTGGCAGTACCGAGAGGCGTAATACCTCCGCCTGTAGAGCCTCTGGTAATCCCTGGTAAGCGAAGGGCTCATGTTCTGAAGGAGGCTTCCCCTCGCAAGAAAAAGAAGACTGTTAGTGGTCCCGTCAGGGCTTCCATTCATGAGGCTCCTCGGAGTGAGCCTGCTGTTTCCCCTGTTAGGGATGATTCTTTGACTAGAGGTTCTTCGCCTATTAGAGAGGGAACCTCCACAGTTCCAGCTGGTAGTGTCGGAGATTCTTTGCTCGAGGCTGCTGTCGCTGTTACCGCTTTAAGTAGTGGTACGAGATCGCCTTCGAGACTGAGCAAAATAAGATTTCAACCCTTATCCAGACCAGTAACGGGAGTAACTCCTGCCGTGTCTGTAAGTATATCTAGCGAGATTCCACCAGGTGAGCCTCGAGTGGATCTTGATGAAGACCTGGAAGAATATCTGCCATTGTCAGTTGGCACACTCCCTTCTCCAGGTATGACAGCTCGCTTAGCATCATTAAGAAATAATTTAGTTGTACTGGCTGCAGACGCGACATATATACCATCGGCTATGGATAAATGTCGTCTTTATGCCTCTTTTAGAAAAATTAACGTCATGTTGATATTAACTTTCTCTTGTCTTCTTTTCAGGGGAAGACATCTACGGGGAGGGCAGCGTCGACGCAACTTTTGGCTTTGTTGCAGCTCCTGCCGATGACACGGAGGTACCCAACTTTGAAGAGGAAACATTTTTGGGTGCCGGCTCGCCCGAAACAGTTCCGATATCTCGAGAGAAGGATGACCCTGTCATTACGACTATGCCTCCTTTGAGTACGCCAGCCACTTCAGCCGTTGTCGGTGCCTCTACCTTTGTCGCACCTTCTACTGAAGCGACGACTGTGACGACACCCTCTCCAGTCGTTCCTGGAAGGGGATTCGCCGATATTGCAGCCACTCCCAGCGTCCGATCGGATTTCTCCATACTGATTGAGCAGTATACTAGTATTTTCTACACCACTTTGAATACGCTGATATCAATAGTGCTGGCAAAGAATCTAGGCTTTAAGGCTCTGAGGAGGTCCTTACAGTTTGTGATAGCGTCGATCAGAGATTTCAATGATGTTGGGAGAGCTGATACACTGGAGCAGATAGTTAATGGTTTGGAATAACCCATTAACAATTATTTGCAACTATCCCATGGCAACATTGATGACCTGGCCTAGGCTGAATATGACTCTTTGACTGCGAGGCTTGTTGGGGAGATGGAAACTCTTAGCAAGTCCATCGAGGCTCAGCAGAAAGAGACGAATGAGGAGCATGTCGCATTGGAGTATGTCATTCCCCAGCTGGCCAAGTACGAGGCCGAATATGAGGAAGAGGCAGCGAGGGTCCGCCAATTGGAAGACGAACTCGCTAAGGCCAATGAGAAAGCTCTCTCTTTGTCGGCAGCTCGAGATGTGTTGAATGACCGAAGGGAAACATCTCAGCAGAACCTGGAACGTGTGGGTATCGTCCATGCAGAATTTGTACATTTTCGGTCTGAAATGTCTGCCTTGAACAATGAGGAGGCAAGGTTGGAGCGGGCTCGCGCTAACGTCTTGAACTCCAGGAATGAGAAGATGGCCGTACTGGTGCAGCAGATCCATGATTTGACTACTCCTCCCCAATGATGTACTTTTTTTTTGTTTCTCCTGTAATTTCTCGGAGATAATAATGACACATTTTTTGACTTTGTGGGCCCATCATTTTAGAATGTGATAGGCTAGGGTGAAAGTGATATCAGAGGTATCATTAACATGACATTCTTTCGTTAAGTTTTTGCTGAATGTAAATCTATTCAGAGTTAACATGAACCTGAAAGAATATAATCCAACTAAATTTGTATACTAAACACTATCAGAGGTATCATTAACATGATAGGTTTACAAATTAGTTAAGGATATCTATTCGAAGGTCACATGAAACTGATAGAATATGATCCAACTAACCTTTGTGCATGGTATCGTCAGAATAAGATCTTCATCATACTCCGTTAAACGAAGGAGATCAAGTATAGTACTTCTTTGGGATTTTTGCAGTTGATAGTAGCCATTGCCAAATTTCAATTTAGGCTTAGCTAATCTGTAAGCTCGATTTACAATCATATTAGAGCCCTCCATTTCTTTATGATTATCTGTGCGAGTTTTGGACATCATACTAGGGGTAATATGGACGTAGTATGATAACATATTTGTTGAGGATATCCCACTGGCGAATCTTTGGTGGACCTATCATTTGTTGCGTACGAGAGTGCAAATAATAGGTTTGGGACAAACCCTGCCAGAGGTAATATTGACGTGGCAGTTTTTGTGGACCTAACACCACTGGCATACTTAGAGTTAAGTATGGGTACTAAGTTGAGATGACAACCGATATCACAGGTAATATGGACATGATAATCGATAGCCAGAACTCGGATGGTTTGTTCAGAGGTAATATTAACATGACAAACTTTTGAGTTGTGACTCCATTGGGGGTGGAGGTATATATCTGCTCAGAGGTAATATGAACATGGCAGTTTTTGTGGACTTAACACCACTGACATACTTAGAGTTAAGTACGGATGCTAAGTTGAGATGACAACTGATATCAGAGGTAATATGGACGTGATAATCGATAGCCAAACCAGGAGGGTTTGTTCAAAGGTAATATGAACATGACAAACTCTCTAAGGAAGTAAAGAAATATTTGGACAATAGTTCAGAGGTAATATGGACGTGAACTCATGTCCGTAAAATTCACTGTGGAGTGATTTTCCTGAGTGAGGATAGTCCTGAAGAATCTACTGGGAAACTTTAGGGACTCATTATCAGGTATATTCCTGAGGGGATCAAATTGTCATGTTAGAGTGAAATCAATTTGCAATGATCGTCCCTTCGTTTACAGATGCAAAGTGATGACTTTGGCGTCGATCAACTCCTGGATTCTCCTTTTCAGTACATAGCACGCCCTTGTAGGATGATGAATGTACCGATGAAAGAGACAATAATCTGGGTTATTGACTTTGCCAGCCCTCTCAGGATATTTGATGTTGGTAGCCGAAGTTTGTGTTCTTTTATCAACATATTGAAGATTTCAATGATGTCATCTTCATTGAAGGAGAAACTCCCTTTTTGTCTTCGGGCTCCCGATGCCCGAGTTTTACGGTCCTCCGGGAAGATCGTCATCGTTGCTTCATCTTCGGACTCAAAGGGAATTCTACCCCAGCTTTGGATGCTGCCCTTTTTTGTTGAGGTAGGCTACCCCCAGACATGTCGTGGCATTTGTCCACAGAAGTTGATTTAGAAGGACCTGCCTCTGGTATTACAGGATCAAACTCTCGAGGTTTTGAGTTTGCAGGAGATGCAGTATACCCCAACCCAAAATGAGCTTGTTGACAGTAAGAATTACCATACAACGGTGTTTGTCTGCCTTTTCCATAGTTGAGGCCTTGTTTCAACTTCAAATCATAATCCATGCTTTGTATAATCTTTAAAGCCTGTGGGCTATACCTGTGGATTTGCATTTTGCCACCCTCAGACTCTCGAAATTCTTCTTGTACAATCGGTCTGCTCTGCATGCGACCGAAGACTATTGGATGTTGATCGTCGCGAGTTGGAGGAACAATAAAGACAGAATCTGTAAACACCCTGATTTTTCTAGAATTTTTAAATAGATTTTTACAATTTTTTGGAATTTTCTGGAATTTTTCTGTGATTAAAATCAAGGTATTTTAAAATTAAATAATTTTTAAATGATGTTAAATAATATTAAAATATTATAAAAATAATATTTTCTAGTGTAAAATGAAAAATTAGACAGGATAATTTTTCGGGAATTTATTGGACCCCGGAAGCATTTTTAAATTTTAAAAACCAAGTTTATAATAAACCTGGTTTATTTTAAATAAACCAAACCAACTCGAACCGGTTTAACTAAACCCAACCCAAATCCTTATTGGGTCAGATCCGGGCCCAAAACCCAGACCCGACCCACTAACCCGACCGGCACCCTAGCCTTAGTGGATCGGGCCGGATCCGCCGCCCAACACGACCCGGATCCAATAACCCGAAACCCCTAAACCTAACCCCCGACTGTGGCGATTCCCGGTCGCCAACCTCCGCCGTTTCGCCTCCCTGGCGCCGCTCCGACTACCCGCAACGGCCGTCGCTCCGTTGCCCCGACCACTCGCTCCGCCTCCCGCACCGGCCGCCCGTCCACCTCTCTCTCCGCCTCTATAAAACCCCTCCTCCTCCGCCCCATCTCCCCGACGTATCCACCCTCTCCTATCTCAGCTCTGCCCCGCTCGACCCGTCTTCCCCGACGAGCCGCCTCCGGCTGAACCCTCTCCCCACAGCCTCCAGCCTCCGCGAGCAGCGCCCCAAGGCGACCTCGCCACCGCCCTCACTCCAGCCCCGTGCCCAGCCCAAACCCGCAGCAGCTTCGGCGAGCTCGCCTCCGCCTCCCCGCCTGTGCAGCAGCCAACCTCGGCCGCCTCCGCCGTGCCCTCCGGCAGCAGCGCCTCCGACTAAAACCCTAGAACGGACACAGCCCGGACACAGTGTCCCCTCGCGTCGTGTCGCCTCGCGGACACGGGAATTTTGGTTTCCACGGAGCCCTGTTCAGGTAACCCGTTCTCTCTCCTCGTTGCTCCATTTTCAGTTCCGTCTGTTGTGACACATAGACTGCGTAACCCTCTCGATACCCGTACAACCCGCTCGGTGCATCGCGTTCTTTGGCGATCGTGAACCGCGATCCAAAAACAGGAAAATAACACCTCATTTTCTCCCGAATCTTAGTACGCCCCGCCAAACGGGATGACTTGGTCTTGTGCGTCTTCACCGAAAGGTGCATGCCGTCAATACGGACGTGCAGGATTTTGCAGAAGTTGATTTGGATGTGCGTGCACACCGGAATCAACACGTATCCGACAATAATGCCCCGTATCCGCCTGTTCTGGAACTCGTTGTAACTTTGTGTACACACGTCGGATCGAAACTAAACTTGCGCCATCAGACTCGTAGCAATACGCTAGTCCTGTGACCCAAGTTTGGTTCGATTCTGAGAACGTTGACAAAATCGGGTATCGTAGGCCCCGCACGGCTCCACTTGACGGGCGATTTTGTGATCAGCTCATCGGAATTCAATTCTGGAAGTTCCGTTGGGTTTGTATCATCGTTCTTGACTTATTGACACTAAGTTTAACGAATTTGGAGACCATTGGTTCTGACAGGTTTTCGGTATAAAGCGGCCCACATATGGACCCCGCTTTGACCAAAAATAGTCATTTTTGCCCCTGTGTCCAATTCGAACTCACGGAAAGGCGTTTCTAGCTATTTGATATTTTCTGAATTTGATGGTGATGTTTATTTCAGCAACCGGACGACTGCCTGCAAATCCCGCTGAGGCCAGAGATACAGTTGGTAACCAAAATCCAGGCAAGTGTACCTTGTCAAACATTGCAGTTCTTGTTACATATTTCTTTGACTTATTTATCTGTTGTACATGCTTAAACCTAGGACCGTGTGACTTACTTAGCGTCCGTTTAATATTCGGGTGCCAACACCGTACGCGGAGTTGTGTAACGTCACCTTGAGATGGATATCGTGACCCTTTGCATTCTCGTGCTTGCATTATCAAGTACTTTATAACCCAGGACACCTGACACTATTCATGAGACAGAATCTTCCTGAAATATTCAAGGTGATTCTGTGTAGGTGGCAGGATTTATGACATAGACATTATTTTCTTAGATCTTATTATGACTTGCTGCATTAGTTTTGGTCTTGCGTGACATGGACATGAGACATCGTGAAACTGTGACGTGAGATTACATTAGGTGGTAAGAGATTTACCATACAAAAGGCTGATTATATATATATAATACTTTAATGGAAGTGCTTTAGACTCTGACATAGAGCTTTGGTACCGTACTGGCCCTTCGAGAAAATACTGCTATGGGTTTCTCCAACATCGATCCTGTAGTAGTCTCAGCCCGAGTATGACAAAAACTCTCACTTGCATATCACTTAGCTGGTTTATATTTACTCTATTGTTTTATTTATTGCTGCACTACATTTATTTTGGCTTGTATTATTTGTACCTTGCTATGTCCCCTGAGGACCTGGATATGGATTATGTCCCCAGGGTTAGTAGAGAATATCTATCCTGAGGTCAACGGAACAGGAGCATTAGCAAGAGCAGAACCAGGAACCGAGGACGAGGTGATTGGAGAAGATTTCTCCTGAATATCTTCGTCTATGCTCAGTTTTTAATGGCAATTAAAACTCTTTTATTTCTTGTTTTAAATGAACAATTGTAACAAACTTAATATCGGGTTGTTCCCCGATTTTATTTACTTGTGACTGGATGAAGTTTATTTCCTTTTATTGATATTGCTGTATTTATTCTGTGGATGAGAATAGTAGACCTTATTGATGTATTATAGCTTAAGTACGCCCCAATGGATCCATTAAATTGGGTTTGTCCATCGGTGTGTGCTGCTGGCCATTGCCACGTGTCTAGTCCCTCGATATTTTGGGACTAGGGCGTGACATGGTTTTTGTGGTAGCCTATGCAGGTCAACGACTAAATTGTTCGGTTTCAACTTAGGGACCGAGCAGGCCTGCAATAAAAATCGGATAAGTTTTTAGGATCTCATCCACTTGTTTGAATCGTTCTTGACATCTATATCAGATTCGAATTAATTCCTTGACTTGCATCCTGCCTTGATTCCTGTGCACCTCTTATTGTTTATTTTGGTTGCAGAATTATGTATACACAAGCCGGCGACGAGACTCCTCCAGGAATACCACAAGGTGTTGTGGTTAACCACGAAGATGAAGTGACACCAGTTGATGAAGGTCAATCAGCTCAACAATGCAGTCAAGCAAGTGAGCAGTCCTCGAGAATCCAGCAAGATGATGTTCCACCATTAACGTAATTTGCTCCACTGATGCCTACCTTTCCAGAAGGGCAAGCTATGCAACAGATGTTCCAAACGTACTACCCGATGATGCAAGCTTATCAGAAGGTTCAGCAAAGCCAAACGGAGGAGTTCATATGCAGACTTAGCTCAGAGCTACGAAAGTTAATCCGCTCCATTGCAACGGACGTTGTTACTGCAGCACGGGCCATGGAGTGCATCACCAGGATAGAGTCCAGCCAGAAGCGGCCGGATGCACCAGACCAAGCACAGCAGGAAAGAGCTGCAAAGCGACCCTAGAAGAATCCACCGAGAGCAGCATCTAGAGCCTCATTCCTTCCTACTTGTTACTATTGTGGCAAGGTAGGCCATATTGAGAGGGAGTGTGTGCTTGATTTTTGGATCCATCAAACATTTAGACAGAAGTTGCATAATGCACCGAGGAGAAGCATCAATGGTTAACCGACAAGCGTTACCAGTACCGAGGCTAGCCTGTTCAGGTTTGGAGCACCACAAACGGAAGTTGAAGGAGTCATACCACCACCTCCAGGAGAGAATCAGTCGAGGCCACCTTTGATACCCCAGGCTATACCCTTCCAGCAGGCCCAGCAACAGCAGAGGGCACCCCCTCAAGGACGCGGACAAGCTTTCGCGATGACTTTGGAGGACGCACGGACTCTTGGAGTAGCTAATGTGCGTAGGTTTTCGTAGTTTTCTATTTCTAGATTTGCTTTAGCTCGTGCCTGTTAGTTAGTGACCTCGGCCTTAACCTAGTAATTTTAAACTTGCTAATAATTGATAACCTAGTATGATAAGTGATAACCTAATTTTTCTAAAAACTGTAGTTTCCTAGATTTTCTTTCTTCTGGAAATTTCATAACTTCCATTGCTTAGGGAAATGATTTTCTCTATGTGTTTTAAACCCTCAACCTTGACTCTTCTTAATCGTGATGTGCTTCGAACAATATTTGCAGTCGTGTCATCTCTGTTGACCGGTTATTCTTTGATTGCGAGGACACAATCCTCTTAAGGGGGGTAGATTGTAAACCCCCTAATTTTTGTAGGATTTTTAAATGGATTTTTACAATTTTTCTTTATTTTTCTGGAATTTTCCTGTAATTAAAATCAAGGTATTTTGAAATTAAATAATTTTTAAATTATGTAAAATAATACTAAAATATTATGAAAATAATATTTTCTGGTGTAAAATGAAAAATTAGACATAGGATAATTTTCCGAGAATTTATTGGATCCCGGAAGCATTTTTAATTTTAAAAACCAAGTTTATAATAAACCCGGTTTATTTTAAATAAACTAAACCAACCCGAACCGGACCGGTTTAACTAAACCCAACCCAAATACTTATTGGGTCGGATCCGGGCCCAAAACCCAGACCCGACCCACTAACCCGACCTGCACCCTAGCCTTAGTGGATCGGGCCGGATCCGCCGCCCGATCCGACCCGGATCCAATAACCCGAAACCCCTAAACCTAACCCCCGACTGTCGCGATTCCCGGCCGCCGCCCTCCGCCGTTTCGCCTCCCTGGCGCCGCTCCGCTGCCCAGACCCCTCGCTCTGCCTCCCGCACCGTCCGCCCATCAACCTCCCTCTCCGCCTCTATAAAACCCCTCATCCTCCGCCCCATCTCCCAGTCGTCTCCACCCTCTCCCGTCTCAGCTCCGCCCCGCTCGACCCGTCTTCCCCGACGAGCCGCCTCCGGCTGAACCCTCTCCCCACAGCCTCCAGCCTTGTAAACCCCCTGATTTTCAAGAATTTCTAAAAACAATTTTTACATAATTTTCTATAATTTTTCTGGAATTAAAACTAAGGTATTTTGTGACTAAATAATTTTTTTAAATGATGTTAATTAATATTAAAATATTATAAAAATAATATTTTCTGGTGTAAAATGAAAAACTATCCATAGGGTAATTTTCCGAGAATTTATTGGACCCCAGAAGCATTTTTAAAGCCCTAAAAACTAATTTATATTTAAACCAAAATAAACCCTAGAAATAAACCCGGTTCAACTAATCCAAACCAACCCAGACCCGATTCAAATGAACCGAACCAAACCTTAGCGGGTCGGGTCGGATCTAAACCCGACCCGAAACCCGACTATCCGAAGCCGCACCTAAACTTAACGAATCCGGGTCTAACCCGCTACCCGCTGACCCGACCCAAACCCGTTAAACCCAAGTCGGTATCCTTATCGGATTCACTGTTCCGACGCCCCTATTTAACCCCTCGACGCCGGAGCCTGAACCCTATTCCACTGCCCTAGCCACCTCGAGCCGAGCCTCGCCCTCGCCGGAACCCTAAGCCCCGTCCCCGACATCCCCAGAACTTTCTCCTCCCACCGACGAACTCCTCCGCCTGACCCTATCTCACCTCTCCCCGCTCCACCGTCTTCCTCGACGAGCCCTCGCCCTAGCCCGCAGAACAACCCCCTCCTCCTCTTCCCAACAAACTGACCCGCCGCCCTATCCTCACCGCCTCCTCCTCTACCCTAGCTCCGCCACACCGCAGCCCCTTTGTCCCCGGCCGAGCCGCTCGACCTAGCCACCGCCTCCCATTCCCCTCTAGATCCAGCCCCGACCTCGACGACGAACCCCGCAGCAGCCCCTCATCCCCGGCCGCCCAGCACCCCCACAACCTCGACGATCCTCCGCCCCGGGCAGCCCTCCTCCGGCGAAGTCTCCTGAACCCTAACCCAATATCGGACACAGCAGCACAGTACCCCAGACACTGTGTCGCAGTGTCGTGTCAACCCGGACACGAAGAAACTCGTTCCACGGAGCCCTGTTCAGGTATCCCGTTCTCTCTCCTCGTTGCTCTATTTTCTGTTTCGTCAGTTGTGACGCGTAGGCTGTGTAACCCTCTCGATGCCCGTGCAACCCGCTCGGTGCATCGCGTCCTGTGGCGATCGCGAACCGCGATCCAAAAACAGGACAAACAATGCCACATTTTTACCCGGAACTAAGTATGCCCTGCCAAATGGGATGACTTGGTCGCGCGCAGTCTTCACCAAAAGGTGCGCGCTATCGATACGGACGTGCGGGATTTCGCAGAAATTGATTTGGATGTGCGTGCACACCGGAATCAACACGTATCCGCCGACAACGCCCCGTATCTGCCTGTTCTGGAACACGTCGTAACTTTGTGTACATATGTTGGATCAAAACAAAACTTGTGACATCGGACTCGTAGCAATACGCTGGTCCTGTGACCCAAGTTTGGTTCGATTCTGAGAACGTTGACCAAAATCGCGTATCGTGGGCCCCACGGCTCCACTTGACGGGCGATTTTGTGATCGGCTCATCGAAATCCAATTCTGGAAGTTCCGTTGGGTTTGTATCATCGTTCTGGACTTGTTGACACTAAGTTGGACAAATTTGGAGACCATTAGTTCTAACACATTTTTTGGTACGAAGTGGGCCACACGTGGACCCCACTTTGACCCGAAATTACAGTTTTGTTCCTGTGTCCAAATTGGACGATAGGGAAGTGATTTTTAACTATTTTGCTTATTCTGGGAAAGTTGGTGATATCTATTTCAGCATCCGGAGACATTTGTTCTGAGGCCGTAGCTTCTGATCCTGTGTGCTTGACTTCTGGACAGTACACCTTGCAGCTTTCTTACCAGGCAAGATACCTTGCCAAATTGCTTACAGTATTTTGCATGCTTAGTATATTTCTTTATATTTATTGCATTTCTATTTATTTATTGCATGTGTAGTTTCTTTCAGTCATACTATATATTAGATATGTTGACACACACATATCACCTAGTATCATGAGAGGACAATCATTAGGTGTATGGGCTTTTAACCACTCTGGTAAACCGTAGTATATAGCTCGCACTACGGGCGTGTGTCCCGCTGGTCGCTACCCCCGCGGTATGTCAATTTCTAGAGTCTCGCTGGTCGCTACCCCCGCGGTATATCAATTTCTGATGTCCATTAACGTGTGTGTGAGTTGTGAGGTAGATCGAGTAGCCTACCCTTGCCCATACGTCGAAAAGTTGTCCTCATTGCATTCATATAGATTGTCTTGTACAGTGTACTTATTTATTTTCAAACATTATGCATGTTCACTGTATTCAAATTGGCTCGCTTTTCTGTATCTTGTTACGTCCCTCTGAGGACCTAGTCCTCTGCCAGGTGTATCTGTTCTTGAGTATTTGCAGGAGCGCAGATTCGGATGGTTACATATGTTTCGAGGATGTCTTCTCTCCGAGTCCATGATTGTTAGCTGGTATTCTTGCATTGTGTTTATTGTGCTGTTCTTTTCCATTCGAGTTGGTATTGGATTTGTTTCCATCCAACTATCATCCTTAGATACTTATGTTAAGATCTAGTTATATAGATGCCGATTATTCATTTATATTGATTTTCTGTGGATGAGATTTAGATTGTACCATGTGACTTGTGATACATTTTAAACCACTTGTGGATTGATATTCATATTACAGCATACGTATGGGTTATGGGTTCCATATATTGGAGTTGCCATATCCATACGGCTGGCATGCTTACGTATTCCTAGTCCTATGTATTTTGGGACTGGGGCGTGACAAGCCTCCGCGAGCAGTGCCCCAAGCCGACCTCGCCACCGCCCTCAATCCAGTGCCGTGCCCAGCCCGACCCCGCAACAGCTCCGGCGAGCTCGCCTCCGCCTCCCCGCCTGTGCAGCAGCCAGCCCCGGCCGCCTCCGCCGTGCCCTCCGGCAGCAGCGCCTCCACCTGAAACTCTAGACGGGACACAGCCCGGACACAGTGTCCCCTCGTGTCGTGTTGCCTCGCGGACACGGGAATTTTGGTTTCCACGAAGCCCTGTTCAGGTAACCCGTTCTCTCTCCTCGTTGCTTCATTTTCAGTTTTGTCTGTTGTGACGTGTAGACTGCATAACCCTCTCGATGCCCGTGCAATCCGCTCGGTGCGTCGCATCCTGTGGCGATCGCGAACCGCGATCCAAAAACAGGAAAATAATACCCTATTTTCCCCCAGAACTGAGTACGCCCCGCCAAACGGGACGACTTGGTCGTGTACGGTCTTCACCAAAAGGTGTGCACCGTCGATACGGACGTGTGGGATTTCACAGTAGTTGATTTGAATGTGCTTGCACACCGGAATCAACGCGTATCCGACGATAACGGCCCGTATTTGCCTGTTCTGGAACTCATTGTAACTTTGTGTACACACGTCGGATTGAAACAAAACTTGCGCCATCAGACTCGTAGCAATACGCTGGTCCTGTGATCCAAGTTTGGTTCGATTCTGAGAACGTTGACAAAATTGCGTATTGCGGGCCCTACGGCTCCACTTGATGGGCGATCTGGTTATCGGCTCATCGGAATTCAATTCTGGAAGTTCCGTTGGGTTCGTATCATCGTTCTGGACTTGTTGACACTAAGTTTGACGAATTTGGAGACCATTGGTTCTAACACGTTTTTTGGTACGAAGTGGCCCACATGTGGACCCCGCTTTGACCAGAAACTGTCAATTTTGCTCCTGTGTCCAAATCGGACTCAAGGACAGGCGTTTCTAGCTATTTGATATTTTCCGAATTTGATGGTGATGTTTATTTCAGCAACCAGAGGATTGCCTGCAAATCCCGCTGAGGCCAGAGATACAGTTGGTAACCAAAACCCAGGCAAGTGTTCCTTGCCAAACATTGCAGTTCTTGTTACATATTTCTTTGACTTATTTATCTGTTGTACATGCTTAAACCTAGGACCGTGTGACTTACTTAGCGTCCGATTAATATTCGGGTGCCAACACCGTACGTGGAGTTGTGTAATGTCACCTAGAGATGGATATCATGACCCTTTGCATTCTCGTGCTTGCATTATCAAGTACTTTATAACCCAGGACACCTAACACTATTCATGAGACAGAATCTTTCTGAAATATTCAAGGTGATTCTGTGTAGTTTGTAGGATTTATGACATAGACATTATTTTTTTAGATCTTATTATGACTTGCTGTATTAGTTTTGGTCTTGCGTGACATGGACATGAGACATCGTGAAACTGTGACGTGAGATTACATTGGGTGGGGAGAGATTTGCCATACAAAAGGCTGATTATATATATATAATACTTTAATGGAAGTATTTTAGACTCTGACACAGAGCTTTGGTACCGTACTGGCCCTTCGAGAAAATACTACTATGGGTTTCTCCGACACCGATCCTGTAGTAGTCTCAGCCCGAGTATGACTAAAACTCTCACTTGGATATCACTTAGCTGGTTTATATTTACCCTATTGTTTCATTTATTGCTGCACTGTATTTATTTTGGCTTGTATTATTTGTACCTTGCTATGTCCCCTGAGGACATGGATATGGATTATGTCCCCAGGGTTAGCAGAGGATATCTATCATGAGGTCTACGGAACAGGAGCATTAGCAGGAGCAGAACCAGGAACCGAGGACGAGGTGATTGCAGAAGATTTCTCCTAAATATCTTCGTCTATGCTCAGTTTTTAATGGCAATTAAAACTCTTTTATTTCTTGTTTTAAATGAACAATTGTAACAGACATAATATCTGGTTGTTCCCCGATTTTATTTACTTGTGACTGGATAAAGTTTATTTTCTTTTGTTGATATTGCTGTATTTATTATATGGATGAGAATAGTAGACCTTATTGATGTATTACAGCTTAAGTATGCCCCAATGGATCCATTAAATTGGGTTTGTCCATCGGTGTGTTCTGCTGGCCATTGCCACGTGTCTAGTCCCTCGATATTTTGGGACTGGGCGTGACAGAATCTTCATGTGGCCCATATGTCATGACGACATTAGATGTTGACGCATCTTCCCACATGATCTCCCCACGCTTGGTAGTCAAGGGAATAGAATCCTGGTTATGACTCATGTCTTCGCGTTTCTGGAGAGCGGGCAGATTCTTCTCTTGCTGGCATAAAGGTCGGGAAGTTGAGAATTCCGCCACTTGTTTTTCCTTGGGTAGATTAAAGGTTCCATCTGCTTTTCCACGGAGGGAAGATGCTTTTTTACGCGCAGAGTGCGTTTGGAATTTCTGATTTGGCGCTGAGGCATTATCAAAAATTTTGTCTGCCACGTCACAGATACGAGACTGAATTTTACGCGCAGAGCGCAAAGCAGACTTCTGGATTAGCACTGAGGCATCACCAGAAGCTTTGTCTGCCACATCACAGACGGGAGACAGAGTTTTACGCTCAGGGCATAGAGGTTGCGAAGCTACAACCTTGTTGGTCGGAGAAACCAGAGAGTCGGCAGGAATGGTAGGGGATGTTCGGGGCATCCAGACCTTACGTAATTTCCTGTTGTCTTGGACAGAGAGAGAGTGAGAGCTACCCCCTGCTCGAAGCATATCTTCGTCGGCAGATTGGTCGAACTGGACGACCAAGGTCTTCTTCATTGATCCTACTGATATTGTATCGTGTTGAGCAATTGCTTTCTCGTCAGATGAGAAAGAGGTCCCCAGCAGAGTCGCCATCTTGTGTTTGATAATAAATGAAAGAAATAAAACAAGGTTTATACGAAACCCTTTCTTTGGTTTACAAACAAGAAGTACAATTAATCCTATACGAGGATGTCAAGTACAAATTTTAATCTGGGTAAATATTGCTATAGGAGTCTGATCTGCAGTCGATCACTTTGTCCCTTGGACCACACGATGATGAAGAAGCAATGTAGAAGACGGAGAAGCTTCAAAGATTGCAAAGGAGAGTGGATGCTCGATACCAAAATCTTTGATTACTACTCTTTGTCTGAGCTCTCCTCTCTCTGTTCTTCGATTTTTTCGACTTCTATTCTCTGAATTTTCGACCCTCGACCTGGACCTCCATGGACAAAGGTCTCTATTTATAGAGTTTTAGTGACAGTAACCGTCCTGTCGGCGTAGAAACCGGACAGTGGAGAGTGTGGCACTTTTTATGCAGCGGTTATAATAACTGCCACTCACGTATAAATGATCTTCAGAATCCGTGTGTGACACGTGTCCCATGATGAGGTAACGCGTATAACTGCTACGAAGATCACGGCATGCAAGCCACGTAGGTAACTGCCCCTCGCGTAAAAAAGGATGGCGTATAAGCCAAATCGTTGTCAAGTTGGCGTATAAGCCAAATAGGCGTAGAAGCCCAGTAGGTGTAGAAGCCTGATGCTGCGTGGATAGGTAGCTAGCGTAAAAGATAGCCGATCCTCCTTCCTTGACTGAGGTCTTAAAATTATTTTGGACCAAATAGCCTTATCACGCACCCATACAAATGTATCCTGAGTTGGCGTATTCCGAGGAGATAGCATACGGCGTACTCCTTATAGTTGAAAATAGCCAGGTGGTGTAATATGCAGAGGTGATGATGTGGACGTACTAGCCGTAATTATGGCTCACTAGTCTTTAAAAATAGAATCAAATCTCATGCATTAATGTCATGCCCCAGTCCCAAAAATACGTAGGACTTGGATACGTAAGCATGCCAGCCGCATGGATATGACAACTCCAATATATAGAAACCAAATCCATACATACGCTGTAATATGAATATCAAATCCACAAGTGCTATAAAATGTAATACAAGTCACAGGGTAAAATCTAAATCTCATCCACCAAAATCAAATATAATTAAACAACCAATATCTATGGAACTAGATCTCAATAAGAAGTATCTAAGGATGATAGTTCGATGGAAACAAATCCACTACCAACTCGAATATAAGAGCAAATACAATATGAGTACAACATAATAAGCACAATATAAGAATACCAGCTATCAACCACGGGCTCGAAGAAAAGACATCCTCGAAACATAAGTAACCATCTGAATCTGCGCTCTTGCGAATACTCAAGAACAGATACATCTGGCAGGGGACCAGGTCCTCAGAGGGACATAACAAGATACTTAAACACATGCCAATAAAGTACTGAAATAAATATCCAATGGGGTCGCCTAACCATCTAAGTGAATGCAGTTAAGAACAACTTTCCCAACCCATGGGCTATCTGGCTAAAATGGGATTAGCATGGTTCTCTGGGAGATCCAGGGGCCTACAAAGGCACATCATCTTTTGAACGGCGGAGGCCCGCCTGATAATATATAATATATAGTGGTCATCATGACCGCGCATCTCCGGCGGAGCGTACGGGTTACACAAGAAAAGTGCAACGGAGCCCACACGCTTTACTTGTTGTTCTCCCCACCCCATGCTCTAAGCATGTCACATCCATGACACGATAATACCTCTAATAACTGCCAAGTCGACTAGCATGCAAAGTTTCTAACGATAGTTATTCCTAACGCACGACCCATACGTACATGAGGCCAACCTGCACGTAAGTCCGTGATTTCTAAATGAGAATCACACTCGTGTAACAACTGTGTCACGGCCAATGAACCTAATGATGCTACATGATAATGGGGTAGGCTCATGAACAAGGTCAATGCAAATACATAAATAAAAAATATCGCGACGAGACCATCGTGCGCATTTTATATAACAGTAAAAATATATGAACTAAAGACAGAAAATAAAGATGCATGCAACATATGGAATAAAAATAACAGTACAATGGCAAGGTATACTTGCCTGGCAAGAAAGCTGCGTAGCTGTGGGGACCATGCCCTGAATCAAAGCGAACATCTGTGCTCCATCGACGGGCACACCTCCTGGATGCTGTACTGGTGGTAGTGGAGGCGTCGTAGCTGTGGGGACCCTCTGAACTGGTGGTGGAGGACCCCCGAATGCTGCAGACACTCCCACATGTACTGGAGATGTAGGAGGTGCTGCGGATGTCTGTCCGGCAGGGCGAGAGGTGGCAGACCTCTCTGAATCTGCTGCTCCGAGTCTCTGGGACCTTCTTGGCATCCTGAAGACAGATCGAAAGAATTAATTAAAGTAATAAACACGATATCATCAAGGAAGGACAGTAAATTTCTAAGGAAAAACATTAAGAGTAGTATTATGAGAATCGGAAATTCCTAATTGTGATTGAGCATATCCTCGGCCAAATTCCTATTTCCTAAAACAGGCTCGAAGTAATACTCTAAGCGAGCACCACTACGATATCGCTCTAATGCGGTTCTAGGACTCGACTACTGACCTGCATGGGCCACCACTAAAAACGTGTCACGACCCGCACCCGGAATTTGGGCATGAGTCGTGGGTACGTCCAGCCTATGCCGCAGCATTGGCGGTAGAACGCTGTCTAGGTCAAAACATAATATATCCTGTCAATAATCTCAACTCCGTACGGAGGACAATGATAATAATCCACAGTTCTATGATATACTCAATCACAATCTAATAGAAATTATAGCACGATGAGAATAGAAAAGAGTTCTAATAAAATCAACCACAATAATCCAACTCAAATCCTGGGTCTAAATGACCTCACAAAGTCACAAAATAATAAATACATCTCAGTCTCAGTCTAAAACAATAATGCAGAAAAAGTAGTCTAGGAGCAGCCAGGTACGTTCTCCTCTAGGCTAGGCAACTCTTCTGGGGTTTCTGGAGTGAAATCACCCTCTAATCCTGGGCCGTAATGAGTGGGACAAAGATCCTCCAGGTCCTCTGAAAAATGTTATCCAGTCAGGATTGGAGCGAAGCACAAGCACTAACAGCAGTTTCATTAAATTGACAAGGTCTATAAACAGTGTAAGAGATACAAGATGGAAATAAATGCTGAAAATGAGAAGTACAGGAGAAAATGAAATAGACAATAGAGCATCTAGCAATGAACAATAAACAGTGAATGCTAGAACAAGTAAATCTGAATAAAGATAAAATATCTAGCTAAGTGTTTGAAATATTAGTTTATTATGTGATCGGCTTGGGACTAGATCAGGCTGGTTATATATGATTAGCTATGATTCTTGGAGGTCAGGCTAACCATATGGTTAGCTATGATGCATGATAATGGTCAGGCTAATCATATATAACAGCTATGAAGCATGATGATGGTCAGGCCGCACCCGACATGAGAAGTGGGGTGAGCTATGATGCATGGTAAGTTTGGATATGATCACATAATCTACTAATAGTTCCCCATTTCCCTAGCTAGCACGATGGATTCTAATAACGACTCCTCATGATGGGGATCTAGGGTGTTAACCCGTGTATCCATAGTGTCGGAATCAAGTATGTAATACACTACAATTTATAGAAGTAATCAACAATGAAAACTGTCAGAGAATGTACTCGCCTGTGGTTCTGAGCAAGGTGTGAGGATCGATGTCCAAGGTGGGATCACAAAGTCCTAAATATCAATATTAAAGTTAATTAGTAATTTAGAAAGATAAACAATGAAACTAGTTATGTATAGTGTTTCTAGGCTATTTTTTAGGTCTATACAAGGTTAGTTAGGTCAACACTAGACTAATTATTAGTCTACATTAGTTAATACCTAACTAATACTACTAATACTAACTAATATTTACTATACTAGATGTTATTAATCATATCATTGACTCATATACTATGGTACTAAGTTATTACTTAACCATATCACACTTACCCTGATAATTTAGTATTACACACCCCCATGTATCAATACCTTAAGGACTGACACACACTTTACCTCTTGTTTTCCTTACTGTACACCTAGCTTCACTAAACCTTAGCTCCCCAAACCATCTTACTACTGTCACTACTGAGCATAGTACTCCTACTACCAACTGAGTACAATATTTCTCTCTACCTACTGTAACTGAGAGCACCCCCCTTATCTATCACTTGGTGAAATTTGCCACTACACACACACATATATTTCACAGGTTCAGTCTGAACTACACACTTAAACACACTAGGACTAACATGTTGATACACACAGACACTTGAGGTATTGAACTGAAACTCCTTACTGATAATGAGAACTCCACACACTCAACTGGTCAGGATATCCCTGCACCTAGGCTATAACCTACCTGTGAGGAACCCAACTGCTATCTCACACACTGTGCAGGTAACTCACTGCACACAACACAGCCATACACAATTACACAGGGAAACCCACACACTCAGATTCTTTCACAGTCTGAAATTGGTACTCTAACCTTAGTTCAGACTGACACAACACACAGACACAAGTAGGCACTGCTATATACACAAATAACACAGACACACCTAAGACCTAGACACTCTGATACAAGAACATACACTGCACACACTGAACTCACAGGTTTTGGTTCTCTGCTCTCTCTCCCTTCTCTCAGAATTTACACTACACAGAATACTCACACACACAGCCACACACTGGTATTACTAGTTACTGATACATACCCAAGAGAACCCAAAAACACAACCATAACCCAATACCACATAGGCACACACAACTAAACTGACACACACAGCATATTGCTCACACACAGACACTGTACAGAAGTTAAATCCTGATATACTACACCTAATTCACACAGGTTATATTGAAATTGAAATAACCTGGGCACTGACACTAGTATACACCCACACACAGTCACTGCTATTTCCCAACTGAATCCTGGGACACTCACCACTAAGACACTGGCACACACAGATTACACAGGCACACAGTTCTCTCAACTCACCCTGCACACAGGTTTACTCACTGATACACGGTATCAGTTAAAGGGACACTGATACACACAGCATTTTGCTCCATATTGAATTTGATACTCCTACAATTAACACACATTTTCCTGAAATAGCAACTACCTACACTAAACTGAACTACACTTATACTGAATAATACTTAAACTGAATAATACTGAGACACACAAATTAACTCCCCACACGAGCACCAACTTATATTGGTCAAGAACACCAACACCCATGTATTCACTCACATAAACAGATTTCTGATACCTAGTACTGACACACACTGATATACATTAACACTTTCTGCACCAAGCCCGACTGCACAGTTGATTTCTCCCAAACACACAGAACCACAGTAATCACTGCACAGTTCTGGACCAACCCGACTCTGTGCACAGTTTACTTTCCCTACAGTGCATTCTCCCCCCAACACACAACTCATCTACATACATATGTATGAATATATATATATGTACATCATACATCAAATTAGATAATATTAGAGTAGGTTAGATAGGTGATTCCTCCTGTGAAGCATTTCACCAAACACATGATGTGCAAAAATGAAACCACAACAAGAACTCCTGAAAACCCAAAACAAAATCCTAAATCAATATCTAACCTACACGTAGGAGGGTGAAATCAGTCTATAAGCAACCACCTAGGGTTAGGGTTCCTGATAATTGGGGAAAACAAATGTTGGGGACACTTAAACCTAAACAAAACCCTAAAATCAAACTCTACACATAGGGGTGGGTTCCTAAGGGCCATGAACATCTGAAAACAGAATTTAAAGGAATAGAAATAGGGTTTTTACCTGCAGGGATGGTTTCTTCAATGAGGTTCTTCTTCTTCAAGGCTTCCTGACCCACGTTCCTTGCTTCCCTTGCTTTGGAGGAGGAGGAAATGGAACCTAGGGCTAGATTTCGAAATTTTGGGGTGGGGAGATGGTTTCTCTTGATGGAGGCTAGGGTTTCTCTTTTCTACATGAAGGATGGCTTTGTGAGAAGCTTCCTTTTTATATTAAACCTAGTTTTAGGGTTTTCATGCCTAGTCTTTTTAGGTTAAACCCCCTGGCCCTCTCATGTAGAACCTAATAACTCAGGTTTAGGCCTTCTAGGGTTTGAGGTCCAAACCTAAAATTAGAATTCTAGGGTTTCACTAGAACTGGTTTACAATTAGGGTTGACTCACTAGGGTCTGTCCTAATGAGTTCTAGGGTTTGACCTAAAACTAAACATTACTAATAATAATATAATTAGTTTATAAAACTCAGTAATTTAATTTAATACATAATTATAAAAAATAGTTAAATTACACAATTGCCCTTGCCTGGAAAAGTGGTAGTGACAAGTCTACCCTCCTAAAAAAAATTTCGTCCTCGAAATTGGACTGAACTAGAACAAGAATGAAATCAGAAAGGAAATATACCTCGAGTCTAGAAGAGATACGGGTATTGCTCGCACATTTCGTCCTCTTTCTCCCAGGTCGACTCCCCTGGAGAGTGATGTCTCCATGCAACATGAACCAAAGGAATAGTTTGGTTCCGCAACACCTTCTCTCTACGGTCCAAGATCTCTACGGGCTGCTCGGGGTAGCTGAGCGTCGGACCAACCTCAATCTTCGAGTGGTCAAGTATGTGACTAGGGTCTGCCACGTAACGTCTCAACTGCGACACGTGGAACACATCATGCACTCCCTCCAATGCAGGCGGCAAGTCTAGTCTATATGCCACTGCACCTACCCTCGCGAGAATGCCAAAGGGTCCGATGTAGCGTGGGCTAAGCTTCCCGCCTCTGCCAAAATGGATCGTTCCACGCGTCGGAGAAATCCGTAGGAATACCAGATCGCCAACCTAAACAAAACAGTCTCAACACGCAGTCTAAACAAATAAACACAAGCCAAAATAACAATCTATACCTGAAACTCAAGGGGTCTACGGTGGCTGTCGGCCCAATGCCGCTGTCTGTCCTGCGCCACTCGCAGTCTGTCTCTGATGAGTTTTACCTTTTCTGCTGCATCCACGACCATTTCTGGTCCTAGCAAGGCTCTCTCTCCAACGTCGTCCCACGATAGCGGTGTACGACACCTCCGTCCATAAAGAGCCTCAAATGGTGACATCTCGATGCTAGCCTGGTAGCTGTTGTTGTAAGCAAACTCTACCAGGTGCAGATGATCCTCCCAAGAACCTCCGAGATCTAAAACGCAAGTGCGTAGCATATCCTCGAGAGTCTGAATAGTCCGTTCAGACTGCCCGTCTGTCTGGGGGTGATATGCTGTACTGAACTTGAGCTGAGTGCCCAAGCTAGTCTGCAGACTCCTCCAGAAGTGGGAAGTGAAACGACTATCCCGATCCGAGATGATGCTCACAGGAACTCCATGAAGCCTAATAATCTGTCGCACGTACATCTCTGCTAGCTTCTCTGTCGACGTGCCCACCTTGAAAGGTAAGAAATGGGCTGATTTGGTCAACCTGTCCACGATGACCCAAATTGCATCTTTCCCCCTTGGAGAACGTGGAAGCCCTGAAACGAAATCCATGGTCACGTGCTCCCATTTCCATTCTGGAATCGGTAAAGGTTGAAGCAAACCACCTGGCCTCTGCCGGTCTGCCTTTACCTGCTGGCACACTAGACACCGAGATACGAAGCATGCTACCTCGCGCTTCATTCCATACCACCATACGTGCTCCCTCAAGTCTCGATACATCTTGTTGGCACCGGGATGCATCGAGTACTGAGAGCGGTGTGCCTCCTACAAAACCTCCTCGCGCAGCTTCCCGCTCGGCACACACATCCTCGTGCCGTGCCGTAAGGAACCATCATCTGCGATAGTAAAGTCGTCCGACAATCCCATCAGAACCTATGCCCTGATACTCCTCAGAGCCTCATCATCGTACTGCGCAGCTCTGATCCTGTCCATCAGTTCGGACTGTATCTGCAATCCCATATCTGAATCTCAGTACCGGGAACTAATACCTCAATCTCCAAACTCTCCGAATCCGCCAACAAATGTCTATCAGTCGTCAAGTACATAGCCATCGGATACCTGCTCAAGGCATCGGCGACTACGTTGGCCTTCCCTGGATGGTACTGCAATGAGATGTCAAAGTCCTTCATCAACTCTAACCACCTCCTCTGCCTCATGTTCAGCTCCTTCTGTGTGAATACGTACTTCAAGCTCTTGTGGTCTGTGAAGATCTCCACACACTCTCCGTACAGATAATGTTTCCACAGCTTTAGAGCGAAGATAACTGCTGCTAACTCCAAATCATGGGTGGGGTAGTTCTTTTCATGAGGGCGTAACTGCCTGGAAGCATAGGCAATTACCTTCCCGTGCTGCTGAAGAACGCATCCCAGACCCTTCCCTGAAGCATCACTGTATATGGTGAAACCACCTGTCCCTGCTGGCAACGTCAAAACTGGAGCTGTTGTCAACCTCTTCTTTAGTTCATCAAATGCAGCCTGGCACTCCTCCGTCCAGACAAAATCCATATCTTTCCTAGTCAATCTGGTCATCGGCGCTGCAATCTTGGAGAAGTCTTGTACAAACCTCCTGTAGTATCCTGCTAGCCCGAGAAAACTCCTGATCTCAGCTACCGAACTGGGGGTAGCCCACGACTCCACTGCCTCGATCTTCTTTGGGTTTACCGAGATTTCGTCACCCGATACCACATGCCCAAGAAATTCGACCTTGTCAAGGAAGAATTCACACTTAGAGAGTTTCCCGTACAGCTTCTCCCTCCTGAGAGTCTCTAAGACCAACCACAGGTGCTCTTCGTGCTCCTCCGGGGTCTTGGAATACACAAGAATATCGTCGATGAACATTACCATGAACTTGTCAAGGTACTGGTGGAACACCTTGTTCATCAGGTTCATGAATACTGCCGGTGCATTGGTTAAACCAAATGGCATCACCATGAACTCAAACTGGCCGTATCTGGTCCGAAAAGCTGTCTTCGGCGTGTCTTCTTTCTTCACCTTCACCTGGTGATAGCCTGACCTCAAATCTATCTTTGAAAACACCCTCGCCCCGCTCAACTGGTCGAAAAGATCATCTATCCTCGGCAGCGGGTACTTGTTCTTGATAGTGATATTGTTCAAAGCTCTATAATCAATGCACATGCGCACCGTGCCGTCCTTCTTCGGTACGAACAATACCGGAGCTCCCCATGGTGATGAACTGGATTTGATGAAGCCTTTGTCCTGCAGCTCCTCAACTTGCTTCTTCAGTTCTGCCAGCTCGCTGTTGTTGACTCTATAGACATGTTGTGAAATGGGCTCCGCTCCTGGAACCAAGTCTATAGAGAATTCAACATCTCTGTCTAGCGGCAAGCCTGGCAACTCTTCTGGAAATACATCCAGGAACTCTGCTATTAGAGGATGTGGCAACTCCTCTTCTTCCGTCCTGGCTCCGCAAAACGTGCTTCTGCTCTGTTCTGCTACTCCTCTGATGACCTCAAACTCCTGATCTCCTGGTGGTCTAAATAATACTCTGCCTCTATAACAATCTATAGTAGCATGATGCCTACTCAACCAGTCCATTCCGAGTACAATGTCGTACCCTGGAAGTGGCATGACGAGTAAGCTCACGCTCAACTCTCGGCCTCCTACTGACACTCTTCGGTCCTTGCAGTGATCCCGAACTAGGATAATACCTCCACCAGTCATGATCTTGCAAGTCCTAGCTAATGGTTCTGTGTCTAAATGATGTCGAAGTGCATATGATACAGACACAAAACTATAGGAAGCGCCAGAGTCGAATAAGGTAAATGCAGGAATACAATCGAGAAGAACCGAACCTGTGATCAAGTCTCCTGCTGGCTCGATCTCCTCGACTGCCATGGCGTACGCTCGCCCCTGGGGTGCACCTCTCTGCTGCTGATGCTGGGCGAACTTCTGATGTTGCGGTGGAAGTGGTCCCCTCTGTTGTTGGCCTCCTGGTGCGGTAAGCACCCTGTCTGATCCTCTCTGGGCGGCTGCTCCACCCTGACCTGGACGAAATGTAGGACAATCCTTCAGCTGGTGTGTCGTCGATCCGCAGGATAGACATGAGCCCAATCTTTTCCTGCAAATATCTCTAGTATGTCCTATCTTCCCGCAGTACGCACACTGGATAGCGGGCTGGTTCTGTCTCTGTTGCTGCTGCTGGGCCTGCCCTCGGGCTGGTGCCTGATGCTGCTGCTGAAAGGGTCTCTGCTGTTGCTGCTGAAAGTGTGGACGCTTGCCCGGTCCCGTACTACTGTTTGCTCCTCCGGAACCATCGTGTCCTCTCTTGGGCCTGAGGCCCAAGTCGTCCTCGGCTACTTTGGCATCCATCAATATGCCCTCGTAGGTAGCTATGCGACGTCCCGACGTGCGAGACTTGATCTCCCTTGTCAGCCCCTTTTTGAATTTCCGGGCCCTGTCCCCCGGATCTCTAATCATCGATGGCGCGAAGCGGCTCAGGCGGGAAAACTCCGCGGCATACTCATCGACGGACGAGCTCCCCTGGGCTAAGTCATGGAACTGACTCTCCAAAGCTCCCAGGGCAACATCAGGAAAGAACTTTTCTTTGAAGAGTTTCTTGAAATCCTCCCAAGTGAGTCCCCTGCGCAAGAGTCTCGGCTCCGTACGAAACCACGTCAAGGCAATATCGAACATCTGGCTGCCTGCGGCCTCGATCTGGAGGGCCTCCGGAAGCTGTGCCAAGCGTAAGTTCCTCTCGATGTCCTCTAGCCAATCATCGGCGTAGAGTATCCCTTCTGTTCCCTTGAACTCCCGAGGCATCATCCTCTTGAAATCCACAATGGTGCCCGGCCTCTGGTGGTGCTGATCAGGACGCTGCTGCTGCTGAGTGACTCTCTCCACAGCCTGGAGAGCCACTTGGTGAGCATTCTCCATGTTCACCCTCATCATCTCTGTCTGAGCCTGATGTGCCTCAGCCTGCACTCTCTGGGCCTCTGCCGTCGTCCTCTGGGCATCGACCATGCCCTGAATCAAAGCGAACATCTGTGCTCCATCGACGGGCACACCTCCTGGATGTTGTACTGGTGGTGGTGGAGGCGTCGTAGCTGTGGGGACCCTCTGAACTGGTGGTGGAGGACCCCCGAATGCTGCAGACACTCCCACATGTACTGGAGATGTAGGAGGTGCTGCGGATGTCTGTACGGCAGGGCGAGAGGTGGCAGACCTCTCTGAATCTGCTGCTCCGAGTCTCTGGGACCTTCTTGGCATCCTGAAGACAGATCGAAAGAATCAATTAAAGTAATAAATACGATATCATCAAGGAAGGACAGTAAATTTCTAAGGAAAAACATTAAGAGTAGTATTATGAGAATCGGAAATTCCTAATTGTGATTGAGCATATCCTCGGCCAAATTCCTATTTTCTAAAACAGGCTCGTAGTAATACTCTAAGCGAGCACCACTACGATATCGCTCTAATGCGGTTCTAGGACTCGACTACTGACCTGCATGGGCCACCACTAAAAACGTGTCACGACCCGCACCCGGAATTTGGGCATGAGTCGTGGGTACGTCCAGCCTACGCCGCAGCATCGGCGGTAGAACGCTGTCTAGGTCTAAACATAATATATCCCGTCAATAATCTCAACTCCGTACGGAGGACAATGATAATAATCCACAGTTCTATGATATACTCAATCACAAGCTAATAGAAATCATAGCACGATAAGAATAGAAAAGAGTTCTAATAAAACCAACCACAATAATCCAACTCAAATCCTGGGTCTAAATGACCTCACAAAGTCACAAAATAATAAATACATCTCAGTCTCAGTCTAAAACAATAATGCAGAAAAAGTAGTCTAGGAGCAGCCAGGTACGTTCTCCTCTAGGCTAGGCAACTCTTCTGGGGTTTCTGGAGTGAAATCACCCTCTAATCCTGGGCCGTAATGAGTGGAGCAAAGATCCTCCAGGTCCTCTGAAAATGTTATCCTGTCAGGATTGGAGCGAAGCACAAGCACTAACAGCAGTTTCATTAAATTGACAAGGTCTATAAACAGTGTAAGAGATACAAGATGGAAATAAATACTGAAAATGAGAAGTACAGGAGAAAATGAAATAGACAATAGAGCATCTAGCAATGAACAATAAACAGTGAATGCTAGAACAAGTAAATCTGAATAAAGATAAAACCTCTAGCTAAGTGTTTGAAATATTAGTTTATTATGTGATCGGCTTGGGACTAGATCAGGCTGGTTATATATGATTAGCTATGACTCTTGGAGGTCAGGCTAACCATATGGTTAGCTATGATGCATGATAATGGTCAGGCTAATCATATATAACAGCTATAAAGCATGATGATGGTCAGGCCGCACCCGACGTGAGAAGTGGGGTGAGCTATGATGCATGGTAAGTTTGGATATGATCACATAATCTACTAATAGTTCCCCATTTCCCCAGCTAGCACGATGGATTCCAATCACGACTCCTCATGATGGGGATCTAGGGTGCTAACCCGTGTATCCATAGTGTCGGAATCAAGTATGTAATACACTACAATTTATAGAAGTAATCAACAATAAAAACTGTCAGAGAATGTACTCGCCTGTGGTCCTGAGCAAGTTGTGAGGATCGATGTCCAAGGTGGGATCACAAAGTCCTAAATATCAATATTAAAGTTAATTAGTAATTTAGAAAGATAAACAATGAAACTAGTTATGTATAGTGTTTCTAGGCTATTTTTTAGGTCTATACAAGGTTAGTTAGTTCAACACTAGACTAATTATTAGTCTACATTAGTTAATACCTAACTAATACTACTAATACTAACTAATATTTACTATACTAGATGTTATTAATCATATCATTGACTCATATACTATGGTACTAAGTTATTACTTAACCATATCACACTTACCCTGATAATTTAGTATTACACACCCCCATGTATCAATACCTTAAGGACTGACACACACTTTACCTCTTATTTTCCTTACTGTACACCTAGCTTCACTAAACCTTAGCTCCCCAAACCATCTTACTACTGTCACTACTGAGCATAGTACTCCTACTACCAACTGAGTACAATATTTCTCTCTACCTACTGTAACTGAGAGCACCCCCCTTATCTATCACTTGGTGAAATTTGCCACTACACACACACATATATTTCACAGGTTCAGTCTGAACTACACACTTAGACACACTAGGACTAACATGTTGATACACACAGACACTTGAGGTATTGAACTGAAACTCCTTACTGATAATGAGAACTCCACACACTCAACTGGTCAGGATCTCCCTGCACCTAGGCTACAACCTACCTGTGAGGAACCCAACTGCTATCTCACACACTGTGCAGGTAACTTACTGCACACAACACAGCCACACACAATTACACAGGGAAACCCACACACTCAGATTCTTTCACAGTCTGAAATTGGTACTCTAACCTTAGTTCAGACTGACACAACACACAGACACAAGTAGGCACTGCTATATACACAAATAACACAGACACACCTAAGACCTAGACACTCTGATACAAGAACATACACTGCACACACTGAACTCACAGGTTTTGGTTCTCTGCTCTCTCTCCCTTCTCTCAGAATTTATACTACACAGAATACTCACACACACAGCCACACACTGGTATTACTAGTTACTGATACATACCCAAGAGAACCCAAAAACACAACCATAACCCAATACCACATAGGCACACACAACTAAACTGACACACACAGCATATTGCTCACACACAGACACTGTACAGAAGTTAAATCCTGATATACTATACCTAATTCACACAGGTTATATTGAAATTGAAATAACCTGGGCACTGACACTAGTATACACCCACACACAGTCACTGCTATTTCCCAACTGAATCCTGGGACACTCACCACTATGACACTGGCACACACAGATTACACAGGTACACAGTTCTCTCAACTCACCCTGCATACAGGTTTACTCACTGATACACGGTATCAGTTAAAGGGACACTGATACACACAGCATTTTGCTCCATATTGAATTTGATACTCCTACAATTAACACACATATTCCTGAAATAGCAACTACCTACACTAAACTGAACTACACTTATACTGAATAATACTTAAACTGAATAATACTGAGACACACAAATTAACTCCCCACACGAGCACCAACTCATATTGGTCAAGAACACCAACACCCATGTATTCACTCACATAAACAGATTTCTGATACCTAGTACTGACACACACTGATATACATTAACACTTTCTGCACCAAGCCCGACTGCACAGTTGATTTCTCTCAAACACACAGAACCACAGTAATCACTGCACAGTTCTGGACCAACCCGACTCTGTGCACAGTTTACTTCCCCCATAGTGCATTCTTCCCCCAACACACAACTCATCTACATACATATGTATGAATATATATATATGTACATCATACATCAAATTAGATAATATTAGAGTAGGTTAGATAGGTGATTCCTCCTGTGAAGCATTTCACCAAACACATGATGTGCAAAAATGAAACCACAACAAGAACTCCTGAAAACCCAAAACAAAACCCTAAATCAATATCTAACCTACATGTAGGAGGGTGAAATCAGTCTATAAGCAACCACCTAGGGTTAGGGTTCCTGATAATTGGGGAAAACAAATATTGGGGACACTTAAACCTAAACAAAACCCTAAAATCAAACTCTACACATAGGGGTGGGTTCCTAAGGGCCATGAACATCTGAAAACAGAATTTAAAGGAATAGAAATAGGGTTTTTACCTGCAGGGATGGTTTCTTCAATGAGGTTCTTCTTCTTCAAGGTTTCCTGACCCACGTTCCTTGCTTCCCTTGCTTTGGAGGAGGAGGAAATGGAACCTAGGGCTAGATTTCGAAATTTTGGGGTGGGGAGATGGTTTCTCTTGATGGAGGCTAGGGTTTCTCTTTTCTACATGAAGGATGGCTTTGTGAGAAGCTTCCTTTTTATATTAAACCTAGTTTTAGGGTTTCCATGCCTAGTCTTTTTAGGTTAAACCCCCTGGCCCTCTCATGTAGAACCTAATAACTCAGGTTTAGGCCTTCTAGGGTTTGAGGTCCAAACCTAAAATTAGAATTCTAGGGTTTCACTAGAATTGGTTTACAATTAGGGTTGACTCACTAGGGTCTGTCCTAATGAGTTCTAGGGTTTGACCTAAAACTAAACATTACTAATAATAATATAATTAGTTTATAAAACTCAGCAATTTAATTTAATACATAATTATAAAAAATAGTTAAATTACACAATTGCCCTTGCCTGGAAAAGTGGTAGTGACAAGCTTCTCCGGCGAGTCGTGGCGAAGCCAGGGAGCAGGGAGGTACGGCACCGGTGATGGGGTGGCACTACATGTTATTGGTGGTGGTGACTGCTGACTCCGACCAGGGAGGGAAGGGTGTCCGGCCAGAGGAGGGCAGGCACATAGGGTGGAAAGGTGGTCCAGTTGTTTTGTCAGAGGAAGAAGCAGTCGGTGATCTGCTCCAGTCAGACCCAGGCGAGGCGGAGGAACGATGGAGTCCCCGGCAAGTTTAGTAGTGATCGAGGTCGAGATCCTCACCGGCTGGGCATCGTTGTTGCTGCTCGGCGCTGTGGGGGGGAAGTTCAGCAGCAGGTCGCGGGAAGACATGGACGAGGTGGCTGGTGGTGGTGAAGTTGATGATGATGCTGGTGGTTGGGAGTAGGAGGAGATGGAGGAGGCGAGGAGGTTGTGGTGCGGCGTTCGATTGAGGGCGGCAGGTCAGTCCGGCGGAGCACAGCGGCTCGGGTCGCTCGTGCAGGCGGATGCACAGCCAGGGGGTGTCAGTCGAGAGGGGGAGAGAGGGGATGATGGTTCGTCGACATGGTGGCGTAGGTGTTAATGGCGGAGGTGCGGGGAGAGTTCCGGCCATGGGTGTCCGGCGAGGAAGACTCGGGATGAAAAAGGAGAATGAACAGTAGGGAGGACTTGGGATGTCGGCTGATGTTAGAGTTAGGTTAGGTTTAGGTGTGATTTAGAAAATAAGGAAAAAGGGAAGAAAAGTTGTTTATATATACACATGAGGTTTGGGTTTGGGGGTTTGACCTAGGACAATGTGGGCTTGGTCAACTCTCCTTAGAGTAGGCCTTGGTCTTACATGAGGATGTGGGGAGGCTACAATTTGTATTGTTTAATTACAAGGATAGGTTTAAATATTCGGGGCGATGTGCGCGCGTTGCACATCCCAAAAATTACAGAAAAATCTATGTGAAGGAGAAAACTGGGTTTCTTCATGAATTATCCAATGGTGGGGACACCTCAATATATTTTTGCATAAAAGTCCCCCAACAATTGGAAAATTGCACAAAGGCAGAAAATTAGATTTAATTAATTAAATCGATCGCGCACGATATTTTGGAATTAATTAGGAGTACATGGGATTAAATTAGGTGGGGCACAAGTGTCAGGGCATAGAGGGTACAGTATAGAATATTAATTAAATTCGGTTTGCACAAAACGGTCAAGATTGTGTCCCCAATTTCGATTGGGACGCACAAGGGTACAAAATTGGAAATTATTTATAATTAATAAATAACGTCTGCGACGTTTATTGTACGGCTAAAATATAGCACCAGAGAGCAATATTAGAAGTTGCACAAAGGTCAGAATAGTAGGCGGGCATGTCTAGGATGAGTTTGTGAAGTTTGTTGGAAGGCAATGGCTAGTGAGGTGCTCCAATTATAGAAGCAACGGTAATGTGCGCTATGCGATATAAATTATTTCATAATTAAATAAATGTCGTGTTCTAATTCTAATTGGTTCAAACTAGCCCAAATTTTACTATCTAAGCAAATTAGGCCTAATTTTGGGTGAGGGGGTTTACAATCTACCCAACTTAAAACAATTTTGTCCTCGAAATTAAACTAGGGTAGGGTTTCTCTATCTAACCTTACTTGATTACAGTCTAAAGAATTCTCCTTGAGTTAACATTACAGTTTCTACCCAACTTAGAATTTACCCATCTATCATCTAAGGCTATGCATCTAAGAAAGCTATGCCCCAAATTATTTAATCATGTTATTTAATCCTCAACAATATCATCTATGATATTCCCTTAGTCATTTATAAAAGATAGTCACCAAACAATGCGATTGGCCTGTGGGGTATATCTACTACTATCTGTATATCAAATTTATACTAAGCACGAGGTTTTGTCTTTCCAAAATAAGGGAAGACGGAGATCAATAATAAAAGAGTTCAAGGGATAGGTAATAGGATAGAAGTATCGGGATCAAGGCATTTAAAGAATTCAAATTAGAATTGTCAAAGCAGTTGTGGATTGAAATCCTATTTTGGTGATTCTTTGTTCGCATGCTCGTATTAGTACAGTCATATAACTGATACGATATGTCAGACATGTCTAGGGCAAGTATATTCGTCTACTAATCACTACATATTTCAATCCACGTAAAGTAGTATTACGATGGGCGAATCAAGCGCACTAAAGTTAGCTAGACCCTAATACACTGATTCTGAAATGTATTATTGTAGCGCTCCAATAATACATGTGTCATGATCAATCTCGATAAAGAATAAGCTTGCAAAAATTAGGCTATAATAGCAGCATAATTCGAGGTAGCACAGAAAATATAACGCTGGATTATGATGAGAGAAGTTATAAAATAATTCAAGTTTGCAAAAACAAAAACAACATAAGCAATAATAACAAAAGACTCTACAATCTCTACAGTTATCATACAACCTCCTTGTCTAAGTCGCTAGTCGTCCAAATAGGGCATGGACCTCTAAATTCTACCATCTGAATAAACGTTGTGGTCTAATGCTAGCATACAATTAGTGTTATTCAGTTACACTACCTCGATGGGTCAAGTGGACTATGTGATACTAGGTTGTGAGACATACTACCCAACTTAAAAGAATCAAACTAGTACTGTGACAGTCTTAAGAGGATCCTACAAAAATAACCTTGCACATGTACATAGAACAGAAACTCTTATTAGGGTATATGAGGAAAGATCTTGGTACTTATTAGGGTCTCCTATTGCATTATATAGGTAAGGGTCACCATAAGTCTTAATCATAGTGCTCATAGAACAGGTGTCAATCGTAGGGATAGAAAGGTTACTAGCCGTTAAGGGGAAAGGGATCTAACTTGTATCGAGGTAGGGGTACAAATTACGTGGTCTACAACTAGGGGTAATCATCAAAATCTAATTGAACAACTCAACTATCAGGTTCTAGCTATAAGGTACACAATTCAAAATTCAAGATTACAACTATGACTATAGCAAACTATATATCCTATCGTAGAGTATAATCACTTGGTCTATGATCAGAGGTGGCAGGTGGCACGAGTTTAAAAGATGAAGAAGAGAAAACATGATTAGTCGTCGCACAAATAGCGAACGCTAGGGTTTCAGAGGAACAAATATATGAAATTAAATGTAGGACTCTAGATAGAATCATGGTTTTCTAAGAATATGTGGGATGCTACTCTTCTGTGTTCGGGGTATGATTGAGGAAAACATTACATTCACTCATCTTGGCTTCCTAAGGTGCTGTTTACTAATAATAAGACAATGATCTAAGTTTATGGTTCTCCAATACTATCTAACTATGAAGGTTAGGTTCAGTCCTAATATTCAATTTTGGTTTTCTATTGGTTCCTCAATACTAGGGTCAAACATTATGGTAAAACTTTTAACTAACTCTAGTAGTGTCTATACTACTCTCAAGTCTTCATAATACATCAAGGGGTAATGGTAAACTATTCTATAGATAAGGAATTCTAGGGTTCACTCGATATTCTAAACTTAGTAGTGTGTCAGCACTCTAGTTGTACTCTTAATAGGAAGGTTATCTTACTTATCATCTAACAATAGAGACTTCTATATTCTAGGAGAAGGCTATGCTCAAGGAACTATTAGGGAAGCACATGAATCAAGCAGGATGCATTTATTTAGATAGAACGGATTGGAAGAAAAGTAATCATAGTCAATTGTGGATGAGATCCTATATTCTAATCCTAGGTGCAGGCTTGTTCGATACAGTAACGTAACCGAGACAATATGCTCTCACCTACATGGCCCACCACAAAAACATGTCACGCCCAAGTCCCAAAAATACGTAGGACTAGGACACGTAAGCATGCCAGCCGCATGGATATAGCAACTCCAATATATGGAAACCAAATCCATATGTACGCTGTAATATGAATATCAAATCCACAAGTGGTATAAAATATAATACAAGTCACAGGGTAAAATCTAAATCTCATCCACCAAAATCAAATATAATTAAACAACCAATATCTATGGAACTAGATCTCAATAAGAAGTATCTAAGGATGATAGTTGGATGGAAACAAATCGACTACCAACTCGAATATAAGAGCAAATACAATATGAGTACAACACAATAAACGCAATATAAGCATACCAGCTATCAACCACGGGCTCGAAGAGAAGACATCCTCGAAACATAAGTAACCATTCGAATCTGCGCTCCTGCGAATACTCAAGAACAGTTACACCTGGCAGGGGACCAGGTCCTCAGAGGGACATAACAAGATACTTAAACACATGCCAATAAAGTACTGAAATAAATATCCAATGGGGTCGCCTAACCATCTAAGTGAATGAAGTTAAGAATAACTTTCCCAACGCATGGGCTATCTGGCTAAAATAGGATTAGCATGGTTCTCTTGGAGATCCAGGGGCCTACAAAGGCACGTCGTCTTTTGAACGGTGGAGGGCCGCTTGATAATATATAATATATAGTGGTCATCATGACCGCGCATCTCCGGCGGAGCGTACGGGTTACACAAGGAAAGTGCAACGGAGCCCACACGCCTTACTTGTTGTTCTCTCCACCCCATGCTCTAAGCATGTCACATCGATGACACGATAATACCTCTAATAACTGCCAAGTCTACTAGCATGCAAAGTTTCTAACGACAGTTATTCCTAACGCATGGCCCACACGTACAGGAGACCAACCTGCACGTAAGTCCGTGATCTCTATATGAGACTCACACTCGTGTAACAACTGTGTAACGGCCAATAAACCTAATAATGCTACATGATAATGGGGTAGGCTCATGAACAAGGTCAATGCAAATACATAAATAAAAACATATCACGACGACACCATCGCGCGCATTTTATATAACAGTTAAAATATATGAACTAAAGATAGAAAATAAAGATGCATGCAACATATGGAATATGAATAGCAGTACAATGGCAAGGTATACTTGCCTGGCAAGAAAGCTGCGATGTACCAATAACCTGCTCCAGAAGTCGCGCAGAATAAATCCAATATCCTATGTAGATATAATATAATACAATAAAATCATTAGTTATTACACTAGTGCACACACAACAATATTTATACTGGACTCAGGGGGTATACTAGGGGTAACACTAGTCATCTAATATGGTAAATTACGTGTTGAATTATGCGGGGTCTCATCTTCAAGTGCTGTACGAAATCAGTCAGTTAACTAACACGGTCTCGCCAGTACGTCGGTGTACACAAGGCAGACACCAACATTGTTCTTAGGGTCAACAGGGTCATGGGTAAATACGGGACCGTCCACGGTGTCCTAGGGTCGTACAGTCCAAATATATATAGTCATAATTATTATTAGCGTATACTTAATTATAATATAAATATATACCATATATATATATATACCATCTAATAATTTTATGTATACCAAGTTGAATAGTATGCATATAATAAATATATATATATATATATTTATCAAACTGAATAATATACGCGTACGAGTACGAGTTCGTGTACGCAGCACTGGGTTCACCGACTCAGGGTCCGATATCAGTTAGCAGTCATGAGCAATACGCCTGTCCAAATGGCATACACACGAATATACATAAAGGAGAAGACAGACAGGTTCATACCTCAGAGTATGTGCACGGGTACGATGGTGAGGTTGACGATGATGATGATAATGGCAACGACTATGACGACGATGGTGGTAATGAGGACCACAAATAAGTGATTAAGGTTGGGGTTGGTAGTAAGGATGAGATGTTTATGTTGAGAATGATGATGGGGTTGAGGGATGCTGATGCGATGATGATGATGAAATGATGGTGAGATGACGACAACAACGATGATGATGAAGTGATGATGGTGAGATGACGACAACGACGATGATGAGATGTTGATGATGCGATGATGAAGTGATGATGGTAAGATAAGGATGATGCGATGATGATGAAGATACGATGATGAAGTAATGATTGTGAGATGAGGACGATACGATGATGATGAAGATGTGATAATGGTAATGGGATGATGACTTGTCTATGATGAGTTGACGAGGAAGTGATGATAATGAATCGAGATGATGATGATGGTGGTGGTGGTGAGTGATGGACTGCCGGAGTCCGGCCAGGGCTTCTCCGGTGAGTCATGGGGATGGTAAAGATGATGATGATGCAATGTCCATGGTGGTAATGGTGTTGCCCGGAGGAGGCCCGGGCAGGGGAGCTTCTCCGACGAGTCATGGCGAAGCCAGGGAGCAGGGAGGTGCGGCACCGGTGATGTGGTGGCACTACATGTTAATGGTGGTGGTGACTGCTGACTCCGGCCAGCGAGGGAAGGGTGTCCGGCCAGAGGAGGGAAGGCACACAGGGACGAAAGGTGGTCCAGTTGTTTGGTCGGGGGAGGAGGCAGTCCGTGATCTGTTTCGGTCAGACCCTGGCGAGGCGGAGGAACGATGGAGTCCCCGGCAAGTTTATCATTGATCGAGGTCGAGATCCGCTCCGGCTGGGCATCGTGGTTGCTGCTCGACACTGCGGGGGGGAAGTTCAGCAGCAGGTCGCGGGAAGACATGGACGAGGTGGCTGGTGGTGGTGAAGTTGATGATAATGCTGGTGGCTGGGAGCAGGAGGAGATGGAGTAGACGAGGAGGTTGTGGTGCGACGTTCGATTGAGGGCGGGGGGTCAGTCCGGCGGAGCACAGTGGCTCGGGTCGCTCGTGCAGGCGGATGCACAGTCGGGGGGTGTTCAGTCGAGAGGGGGAGAGAGGGGACGATGGTTCGTCGACGTGGTGGCGTCGGTGTTAATAGAGGAGGTGCAGGAAGAGTTCTTGCTATGGGTGTCCGGCGAGGAAGACCCGGGATGAAGAAGGAGAATGAACAGTAGGGAGGACTTGGGATGTCGGCTGATGTTAGAGTTAGGTTAGGTTTAGGTGTGATTTAGAAAATAAGGAAAAAGGGAAGAAAAGTTGTTTATATACACATGAGGTTTGGGTTTTGGAGTTTGACCTAGGACAATGTGGGCTTGGTCAACTCTCCTTGGAGTGGGCCTTGGTCTTACATGAGGTTGTGGGGAGGCTACAATTTGCATTGTTTAATTGCAAGGATAGGTTTAAATATACGGGGCGATGTGTGCGCGTTGCACATCCCGAAAATTATGGAAAAATCTATGTGAAGGAGAAAACTGGGTTTCTTCATGAATTATCCAATGGTGGGGACACCTTAATATGTTTTTGCATAAAAGTCCCCCAACAATTAGAAAATTGCACAAAGGCGGAAAATTGGATTTAATTAATTAAATCGAACGCGTACGATGTTCTGAAATTAATTAGGAGTACATGGGATTAAATTAGGTGGGGCACAAGTGTTAGGGCGTAGAGGGTACAGTGTAGAATATTAATAAAATTAGGTTTGCACAAAACGGTCAAGATTGTGTCCCCAATTTCGATTGGGACACACATGGGTACAAAATTGAAAATTATTTATAATTAATAAATAACTTCTGCGACGTTTATTGTGCGGCTAAAATATAGCACCAGAGAGCAATATTAGAAGTTGCACAAGGGTCAGAATAGTAGGCGGGCATGTCTAGGATGAGGTTGTGAAGTTTATTGGAAGACAATGGCTAGTGAGGTGCTCCAATTATAGAAGCAACGGTAATGTGCACTACGCGATATAAATTATTTCATAATTAAATAAATGTCGTGTTCTAATTCTGATTGGTTCAAACTAGCCCTAATTTTACTATCTAAGCAAATTCGGCCTAAGTTTGGGTGAGGGGGTTTATAATTAAATGTAGAGATCTGCCCCCATCATGCGCACTAACTACAGAGACGTGCCTCGAGCTCTGTACAAAGAGCAGCTTTTGATGTGGCGGTTTGTTTTGTCTTCTGCGGAGCGTAAAAGCTCACATCTACCCGTATAAAACTAGGCAGCATATTCCCTTGAACGCGTAAAAGTGACTTGTATCAAGGAAATGTCACTAAACGACGATCTGGGTCTCTGTGCCAAACCATCATTACAGCCGTCGTCTGGATAGTTGTGCAGTACTCTTTGTCAGGAGTCAGGTTTACTGCATGATCTGACAGGTTTATTCGAGGAATACGAAGAGTTCCCCGTACAACTTCCTACTGTATTAAAAGCGAGTAGGTTTTACACCAAAGTGGCGATGTAATAACCTTTTTACGCCGAAGCAGCCTGGAAATACTGTATTACGTGGGTTGTCCTGGAGCTTTATTTTACGCTGTACTTGCGATGAAGCTCTGTTGTACGCTGATGGCTCTGAAGTCATGTCTTACTCCACACAGTACTGAAACTCTGCTTTTACGTAGGTTTTATTCATACTGCATATAATTCTGCAGCGTATTTTTCATACTTCTACATACCCGTGGGAGGAAGTTGGAACAAGTCTTGTTGTGTTTGGAGACTTTAACACTAGGTTTTGTGTCAATTTCGGGTGAGATCCGAGATTGGCCCAATTTTGGGTGATGCCTTAGGTTAGACGAACCTAGGTAGACGTTGTCGGGTGTCTTGAGGGTTATTGCGTGTCTCTGTTCGGATACGTGAAGTCGTGTCGCGGAGAAATAGGCGTTTCGGGCGTTTTCGGGGTTTTCGTCATCGCCGGTTCTAGGTGCATGCGCGTTTTTGCCACGGGCCTAGAATCGACGAGTTAGCATTTTTTTCTAGGATCTAGACATCGTTTAGAACCCGTGGATAAATTTTGGGCCGATTCTGAGTTGGTTTGGTGTGCGTTTTAGGAGGTTTACCGAACCGCACACCGCGTGTTCGTCGAAATGATCGAACGGCCATTTCGACTTGGTTTCTTAGTTTCGGGCTTGAGCGCGCATTGGGTTAGCTTTGGGGAGTGTGTGCTAGAATTCTCGGGTTATATTTTATATATATATGTGTGTGTTTGTGCGCGTAGGGGTGGTTGTGCGCGTGCTGGTGGTGTGTTGGGAGTGTTGTGTTGTGTTGTGTTTTGTGTATAAGTGTTTATGTGTCTATATATATATATATACACACGCACACTCATACATATATATACACAAGCACTCACACTAATACACATACACAAACACATATAAGTGTTTGTGTATGTGTATTAGTGTGAGTGCTTGTGTATATATATGTATGAGTGTGCGTGTGTGTGTATATGTATATATATATATATATATATATATATATATATATATATATATATATATATATATATATATATATATATATATATATATATATATATATATATATATGTATGTGTATGTGTATGTGTATGTGTATGTGTATGTGTATATATATATATATGTATATGTATGTTGATATATATATAGATATATGTGTGTGCATGTTTGTGTGTGTGTGGTGAGCTGGGTTGCGCAGCGAGGCAGCGAGGCAGTTGCACATAGCAGCAGCAGCAGGCACTGTAGCAGCAGCAGCAGCAACATATGCAGCTAGCAGCAGCAGCATGTGCAGCATTCGCAGCAGTAGCTAGGCGAGGCATTAGCAGGAGGCGAGGGAGAGTGAGGGATAGGTTGATATATAGGTAGATTGATAGATAGATATATAAAATGATAGATAGATTAATAGATAGATATATAAGTAGATTGATTGATAGATAGATAGATAGATAGATAGATAGATAGATAGATAGATAGATAGATAGATAGATAGATAGTTATATCTATCTATATGTATAGATATATATACATATAGCTAGATAGAGGTATAGATACTAGATATAGATATACATATATGAGAGTGTGTATGGGTATATATGGATATGTGTGTATATGTGGATATGTATATATATAGATACGTAGGTATTTATGTATTTGTGATAGATATATATATTAGCCTATACATATAGCTAGTTATATATCTATATGCTTATATAGTTAGCTAGACGGGTAGTTAGAGGGGTATTGGAGGATATCTCAACACCTTGAGATATCAAGGTATCTCAATACCTTGAGATATCCAAGGTATTGAGTTTCGAGCGGGGTTTTTGAGCAATTGCCTAGGTTTGAGTTTAGAGATAGGTTTTTATGTATATGTGTATATATTTACGCATGCTAGCATAGGTTTTAGCACGTTTAAGCGGGGTGCGTAGCCTAGGTCGAGGTATCGGATACCGAGGGTGTCCCGGTATCTCGAGGAGGCGAATTTGAGGGTTTACTAGCTTAATGAGCTAGTTTTGACCTAGAATTTTAGGAGCACCCTAGTTTGACCTAGCTTTGACCATAATTGTCCTCGTTGACCGTAAAAGTCAACGTTTGACCTAGTTTTGACCTAAAGTTGACTTTTTGGACCCCCGAGTTGACTTTTTGATCTGAATTTCACCGGTTTGACCCGTTCGACCTAGAATATTCCTAGAAGCCTATTTTTAGTTATTTTATATCAGTTTAAATCCTTAGAACCCTATTTAATCTTGCTTTTCATAATAGGTTCTTGCGACGCCAGTCCGGATCTCGATCCTCACCAGTTGCTCAGGACATTAGGCGAGTACCTACCTCCGATAGTTTCTATTTCATGATAGTATTTATATCACCTGTTCTAGAACTGTAATGCTTGATTCTGACACATTGTTACATGATCTGGTACTAGTGGATCCCGTCATGAGATGCTATCCCCCTTACCGTGTTCAGCGGCTACTCTATTACGTGTATTTCATCATGTGCTTCGGGTATTGATTCTCATGTGCTATCATGTGTTTCTTGTGCTCTCGCCTTCGTGTGCGTGAGCTATTTATCATGTACGTATCCAAGAGTATTAGTAGGGGAGGGGAGTAGGAGTTGGTTATGTGATCAAAGCCAAACAGTATTCATGTGTATGTCGGTTATGCAACTCACGCATAACGGAGTTATCGTAGATTATTCATGTACAACCTAAGCCGATCACATAACGAACTTGTGCTCAAGGCACTTAGCTAGTATTCCTGTTTCTAACATGCAGTTACTTCTCTACTACTTGTATTGTTCTCCAGTTTATATTGCAGCTACTTTATCTGCTCCATCATGTATTTATTTTCCTGTGCATCTTGTATACTTTTTTATTGCTCGTCATATACACCTTACCATGTATTTGGAGTTGCTTTCAGAGTTATGCACTTCGCCCCAGTCCTGACTGGGCATATTTTTTCCAGAGGATCCTGAGGATTTTTGCCCGACATTCTACGGGCCGGGCGTCGAGGAGTGTTGTGACCCCGAGACTGAGGAGAAGCCCGTCGAGGAGACGCCGTTAGCACCCTAGTTAGCTAGGTGGGTTTCCTGGGTTGTTCCCAGTTGAGTATTTTGGATGATTGTACTTATTATTTTGTTACTTCTGTGAGATATTGTAGACTTGGACTGTATTTTGGATATTGTCTTGCTCTGTGTTTCTTTATTCTTTGTGATATCTTATCGTATTTTACTCTTCCCCTAGTTATTATGATTGAGGCATATATATATTGCGTGGTTGCCCTCCTTTTGGAGAGGTTATATTGACAGGTTTTGTGAGATATATAGATTGTGACCTAGAACGAACCTTTACAGCGTTCTACCGCCGATTCTGCGGCGTAGGCTAGACGTACCCACGACTCATGCCCGATTTTTTGGGTGTGGGTCGTGACACATTTTTGGTGGTGGCCCATGCAGGTCTAGTTTTAAGGTTTACCTATAATAGGATATAGGATATAGGCTGAGAGAGAGTGTGCTCAACCACAACTAGGACCCTTCCTGATTTCTTTTGCTATCTTTAATTTTCCTGAAGTTATTTTCTTTTGCAATATTACTGTCCTTCTTTGATGATATCGTTTCTTGTACCATATTGAATTCTTTTGATCTATGTTCAGGATGCCTTCGAAGACACGGTCTCAGCGCACCGTTCCAGCAGCTGCCACCGAGAGGTCTGCCACCTATCGTCCTGTTCGACTTCAAGCAGCCACTACCGCTCCACTCTCCACTCCTGCGGTCAAGGGAGCATCCGTTTCTCTTAGAGATCCTCTTACTCCTATCGATCCGAGAGCTACACCAGTTGTTCCGGTGGTACCTTCTCCACCATCGCCTGCACCAGTTGACGCCACACAGTTGTTTGCATTCTTCAGAGAGATAATGGACGTGCAGCACCGCCAGGCAGATGATATGAGGTTGGGCATTGAGAATTCTCACCAGGTGGCTATGACAACGGTGGACAAAGTGGCCCAGATTCAGCCACAGGCAGAGCAGGCTCAGCATCCGAGGTCGGGCACCATTATCGACTTTCAGAAGATGCGGCCCAAGGAGTTCCGGGGTACAGAGGGAATCCTGTACACGGATGACTGGATCGAGCACATTGAAGGCATCTTTAGGCTGGCACTGATCTCAACCAGTATGCAGATAGAGGCGGCGGGCAGCAAGATGTTCGATCTTGCCCTTACTTGGTACCGCACAGATACGAGGATAGCAGTACCGGGACTGACTTGGGAGGCTTTCAAGAAGCTTTTCAAGAAGAAGTTTTTCCCGGATGTGGATCTCAGTGCTTTGGAGAGCCAGTTCGAGGCGCTCGTCCAGGAGAGCATGCTGGTGGACGAGTATGCAGCAGAGTTCTGCCGTCTGGGCAGATTTGTAGCGGGTTTGACTGAGGCAGCAAAGGCGTGGAAGTTCCGCAAGCGTTTGGTCATGGCGGTCAAGTCCTTGACTAGGAATGACCGCGAGGCGACCTTCGAGCAGATAGTGAGCGACGCTCAGAGGGCTGAGGATGACTTGGAACTGAAGACCAAGAGGAGAAGAGATGCTTCCGGAGCAGGCAGCAGTGCAGGCCTGGCCAAGAGGCCATTCCAGCAGACTCAGCAGTACTAGGGTCAGGGTCGTGCGCCCTTCCGGCAGGATCCCCAGCAGTAGAGGCAGGGATAGCAGCAGGGTCAAAGGCAGCCCATCATTTTCCCTTTTTGTAGGAAGCCAAGGCACGGATAGGATATTTGCAAGAAGAGGCTGGGCAGATGTTTGTTGTGTGGCACAGCCGATCACCAGCTGAAGGATTGCCCTTCAGCATTTGCTCGTACAGCTCAGGGTGGAGGAGCCGCTCAGAGGGGACCAGCCAGAGCACCTGCAGCACAGCAGAGAGGATAGCCTTTGCCGACTCAGCAGCAGAGGTTTGCTCAGCACCAGCAGTAGCACCGAGGAGGACAACAAGGGCGAGATTTTGCCCAGACCGTAGACGAGGTCGAGCCTGTTGGTGGTGATATCTCAGGTTCTGTTCTTCTTGATTCCATTCCAGCACTTATTTTATTTGATTCTGGGGCTTCCCATAGCTTTGTGTCTATATCTTTTGCTGTTAGACACCATCTTGTTACTGAACCTTTAGCTAAACTCTACAAGATCACGACCGGGGGTGGAATCATCCTAGTCAGTGATGTCTGCAGAGACCGGAGAGTTACCTTGGGAGGCCGGTAGTTGAGTGTGTGCCTACTCGTAATGCCACTTCCGAGCTACGATATTGTACTCGGGATGGATTGGTTGAGTATGCACCGTGCTAGTATAGATTGTCATGGAGTAAGAGTGTTGTTTAGTCCGTCGGGTGAGCCAGAGTTTTAGTTTGCCAGAGGAGCAGAAGAGCAGACCAAGGGAGTCTTCTACGGAGCCCTGGTGGTAGAGCCGAGGTTATTACATCCACTGATAGAGGAGTACATGGATGTCTTTCCGGAGGAGTTGCCAGGGTTGCCTCCGGACAGAGATGTGGAGTTCTCTATAGACTTGGTGCCAGGCGCGGAGCCGTGTCACGACCCGCACCCGGTATAGAGGCACAAGTGAGCGGGTACGTCCAGCCTACACCATAGCATCGGCGGTAGAACGCTGTCAAGGTCATGATACTATCTAGCAAATCTCACACAAACATCCAATCTCCATAAGGAGGCACGGATGACAAAAAATAATACGAACACATACTCAATCACATGACTACAGCACGATAAGATATCGAACATTAAAATTAAATACAACACAAGACTAATGTAATAATCTAACTCACCAATTATCCATGTCTCATCAAAATGCCGGAGACAAATCCGGTACCAAATAGTCTGCTAAAAGAACTAACTAGAAGATTAGTGATTCCGACTAGACCTCCCGGAATCACAACTAAACTACCAAGCCCAAGTTGCAGCTACTCACCATATGGTCCATAAAGTGTTGGATACCGATCCTCTAAGGCATAGTCTGGAAAATTATTTCCAGTCAGGAATGAGCAAAGTACAAATCTCAAATAACAGTTCCATTTAATTGATAAGGACTATAAAGCAATAAACAGTTGATGCTAGATACTGAGAAGACAGTGAAATAATGAAATGGCAAAATAGAGAGACAAGCAATGTGATGAGACAGGAAATAGGCAATATGATACAGTCAGTGCATATATGAAAATGAAAAGAACAAGGTACAGTATCATATACGGGTGATGTAGTATATGATTTAAAATAGGGAACTATAATCTATTCTAAGTGTTTGAAATAGTAGTTTCAAAATGTGATCGGCTTGGGAACATGTACGATTGCTACATAGTCTGGCTAATCATACGTGAGGGGTATGATTAACACCAATAATATTTTAATTATACAATGGGTATTTGATCACATCTCTCACTAGCAATTTCCTCGCCCCCAACTAGTACTTTGGATCCAATCATGACACGTCACGAATACACGAACATTGTCTAATATATATCATGTACAATATCTAATATCAATGTCTAATGAATGTCGTGTATAATGTCGATACGATAAGCAATGTAACATCTCATGACTGCAGATCCAAGCTATATACTAGTCCGTGTAGCACAGTGTCAAGGATTCAGATGTAACATTTCTAGATTACTGAACTTATAGAAATTATCAAGGAATCAGAAATTATCAGAGAATGTACTTGCCTTGGGTCCTTAGCTGGTAACCACAGATGTCCTGTTCCAGAGTATCTCCTGGATGAAGCAACAGTCCTATAAACATATCACAATATCACTTGTATCAGGTGCTACCCTAACACATAGTCAAAAACACTGGCCTCAGGGCTACGCTAGGTACGATAATGGTCATCTAGGGTCATCTAGTAGATAGACCAAAAATATATATATTAATTATAAATATCAATATTCAATGCATACATAATATAGATAGTTGTACAATATATACATATATATACATCACATTGAATAATGTACGCATACTAAACATGTGTACATACTATACATACCAATTGAACAATAATATATATATATATATATATTTATATCATATGTACAAAATTATATATATATATATATATATATATATATTGAAAATATATTAAGTATATAAAACATATATATATACATATCAACAATACACATACTAAAATACGTATTTATATATATATACTAAGTAGATTAGATATATACATATACATATATTAAATACACACACACATTATACTAAGGTATATATATATATATACTATACTTATACATGTATTAAACATTAATTAAATAAATACTATACATATACATATATTAGTATATACTCATACGTATATACGTATGTATATATATATATATACATATACATATGTAGAAGGAAGAGGGAGAGGAGGAGCTTACAGAGTGTTGGGGGTCGGCTGGCCGGAAAATGGCCAGGGGGAGCTCGTACTGGTGGTGGTGGTGGAGTATGATGATGGTGGTGGTGGTGATAGATGGTGGAGGTGGTGGTTATAGGTGGCTATGGGCGGAGGGAGGAAGCCACGAGGAGGAGGGGAGTGATACGGGAAGGATGAGGGAGAGGAGCTAAGGGAGGAGTTGCAGGTGGCCGGAGTTGGGAAGTGGCCGGAGAGAACGAGAGCAGAGGGAGGGGCTCGGCTGGGTCGGGGAGCTCACGGTGGGTTGGGTGAGGATGAAGTGGCCGGCCGGAGGGATCAGTGGAGGAGTTCGGGGCGGAGTGTAGCTCGGTAGGGAGGCCGCCGGTCGGAGCTGTGGGAAGTCGGGAAGGAGCTCGAGGGGAGCTGGCTGATGGTGGGAGGAGGAAGACGTCGGTAGGGGGATAAGCTCGGCTGGGGAAAGAGAGCAGCAGGGTCGGCCGGGTTCAGGTGTGAACAGTGGGTGAGTTGTTCCCCCCCTCTTTTTTTCAAATTTGAAAATCAAAGAAGAGGAAGGAGAAGAAGAAGAGAAAAAGAGAAGAAAAAGAAGAAAGGAAAATTATAAAAATGGGGGCTACGGTTGGGTTGAGGGGGATGAGGGCTTGGTTTGGGGATTAGGGTTTTCTTGGGAAGGGTGTTGACGGGACTTTAAATAGGAAGAGAGGGTGTGTAAATGAAAGGTGAGGATTTATCTAATTAATGAATAGCCAAGATTTGTCATGAGGGTTTCTTCATTGTGGGGATGAGGGTGAGAGACTTAGTTAAATATTAGGGCTCCTTCATTGTTTTAAACAAATGAGGTGTTGACACCAAAAATATAAATTTGCAAATTAGCCTCCTTAAATTTGGGTATTTGCACAGACGCATAAAATGACGAAAATTTGGCGGGCGATTCGGTGTTCGGTGTTTTGTAGGGTCAGGGGGCGCTGTATGTTTGGTATTGGCTCAAATAGCAGGCCACAGGAATTTACCGGGATTTATGGAATCAGATAAAATGGTATCCTCAATTTAATTAGAAATAAATGCAAGTTGTGTTCTAAAATTAATTAGGAGTACATGGGGCCAAAATCAGGTCGGGTCATCAATACCAATAATGAAGAAGACTCAGAACAGAATATTACCCTAATTTGGGCCGCACGAAAAATAGGTCAAGATTGCCTCCAATTTCGATTGGAACGCAAAACGATACAAAATAGGAATTTATTTAGGAATTAAATAAACGTCCGCGATGATTTTTGTGCGGCTAAAAATAAGGCACAGAGAGCATAATTATGAGTTACAAAATTAGCAAAATGGAAGGCGAGCATGTCTAGGGCAAGATTATGAAATTTGTTGGAAGGCAAAAATTAGGGTAGCGCTCCAAATGTCGAAGCAAAGGCAATGCGCAATAATTAAATAAAATATATGGTAGTTAATTACTACCTCCAAGAATTTAATTCTAAATAAAACAATTAAATACAGAATTCTATAATTCGGACAGGTGTTCATCTACTGGACTTCTAGGTCAAGTCTACTAGCTCAAAATAAATGAACACTGTATTTAATTATATATTTAATTACACATCTCATATAATTATTTAAATTCAATATACTATCATGCAATTACTTAAGTGTAACTACCATAATATTAAATATTATAAAAAATTGAAAATACCCCTATTTTCGGAACGTGGTAGTGACAAGCCGATATCCTAGCACGTCTATAGAGTCAGCAACAGTGAGCTGATAGAGTTGAAGAAGTAGGTGGATGAGCTTCAGGACAAGGGATTTATCAGATCTAGTTATTCCCCGTAGAATGCTCCGGTACTTCTTGTGCCGAAGAAGGATGGGTCAATACGGATGTGTATCGACTACAGGGCTCTGAACAACCTCATAATCAAGAACAAGTATTCACTGTCGCGTATTGATTATCTTTTTGACCAGTTGAACGGAGCGAGGGTATTTTCCAGGATTGATCTGAGGACAGGCTACCACCATGTGAAGGTCAGGAGGGAGGATATTCCGAAGACAGCTTTTCGAACCAGGTATGGACAATATGAGTTCATGGTGATGCCGTTTGGGTTGACTAATGCCCCGGCAGTGTTCATGAATCTGATGAACAAGGTATTCCATCAGCATCTGGACATGTTTGTGGTGGTGTTTATAGATGACATCTTGGTGTATTCGAAGACCCCAGAGGAGCATGAGGAGCATCTGAGGATAGTGCTGGAGACTCTCAGAAAGGAGAATCTTTATGGAAAGCTTTCGAAGTGTGAGTTCTTCCTTGACAAGGTTGAATTCCTTGGTCATGTGGTAACTGGAGAGGGGATCTCGGTGGATACGAGAAAGATCATGGCAGTTGAGGCATGGAGTGCTCCGAGTTCAGTAGCAGAGGTCAGGAGTTTCCTGGGACTGGCAGGCTACTACAGGAGATTTGTTCAGGATTTTTCCCGGATTGCAGAGCCGTTGTCCAGGCTGACTCGGAAGGACGTGGAGTTTGTTTGGTCAAAGGAGTGCCAGATCGCCTTTGACGAGCTGAAGAGGAGGTTGACGACAGCTCCAGTATTGTCGTTGCCATCAGGATATGGAGGATTCACTATCTATAGTGATGCATCAGGGAAGGGTCTGGGTTGTGTGTTACAGCAGAATAGGAGGGTGATTGCCTATGCTTCTAGGCAATTACGTCCTCATGAGAAGAACTACCCTACCCACGATTTGGAGATGGCAGCGGTCATCTTTGCTCTAAAGTTGTGGAAACACTATTTATACGGAGAGCGTGTGGAGATCTTCACTGACCACAAGAGCTTGAAGTATGTGTTTACCCAAAAAGAGCTGAACATGAGGCAGAGGAGATGGTTGGAGTTGATGAAAGACTTCGACATATTATTGTAGTACCATCCAGGGAAGGTGAACGTAGTTGCGGATGCACTAAGCAGGTATCCGGTAGCTATATGCCAGACTACAGATCGTTATCTTCTGGCAGATCTAGAGAGCTTGGGCATTGAGGTGATAGTGCCTGGAGTTAAGATGCAGATGTGGGGACTGCAGATTCAGTCAGAGTAGGTAGACCGGATCAGGGCTACACAGTTTGAGGATGAGTCCCTAAGGAGCATCAGGGTGCAGGTTCAGATTGGATTATCAGATGACTTCACCATTGCTGATGATGGTTCTTTGCTGCACGGTACCGGGTTGTGTGTGCCGAGTGGATCATTGCGCGAGGAGGTTCTTCAAGAGACGCATCGATCCCAGTATTCTATGTATCTAGGTGCCAACAAGATGTATAGAGATCTGAGAGAGCATGTATGGTGGTACGGGATGAAGTAGGAGGTAGCACGCTTCGTATCCCGATGCTTAGTGTGCCAGCAGGTGAAGGCGGAGAGGTAGAGGCCAGGAGGTTTTCTCCAACCGTTACCCATTTCGGAGTGGAAATGGGAGCATGTGACCATAGATTTTGTTTCTGGACTTCCCCGTTCTCTAGGAGGGAAGGATGCGATTTGGGTCATCGTGGACAGGTTGACCAAATCGGCCCACTTTCTACCATTCAAAGTGGGTACGTTTACAGAGAGACTAAAAGAGATGTATGTGCGCTAGATAGTCAAACTGCATAGAGTTCCTATGAGCATAGTATCAAACCGGGACAGTCGCTTTACTTCGCATTTCTGGAGGAGTCTGCAGGCTAGCTTTGGGCACCCAGCTCAAGTTTAGTACTGCATATCACCCACAGATAGATGGTCAGTCAAAGAGGACCATTCAAACACTTGAGGACATACTTCGCACTTGTGTTTTGGATTTCAGAGGCTCTAGGGAGGATCACTTGCACTTGGTAGAGTTTGCTTACAATAACAGCTACCAAGCCAGTATCGAGATGTCACCATTCGAGGCGTTATATGGACGGAGGTGTCACACTCCGTTATCATGGGATGATGTAGGCGAGAGAACTTTGTTTGGCCCGGAGATGGTGGTTGATGCAGCGGAGAAGGTCAAGCTCATTAGAGATAGACTTCGGGTGGTGCAGGACAGGCAGCGGCATTGGGTCGATAGCCACCGGAGACCTTTAGAGTTCGAGGTATAGCTTAGAATATAGATTTTGTTCTTGTGTTTGCTTGTGATTGCTTGTTTTAGATTAAGTGCTGAGACCTTGTTTGTGCTAGGTTGGAGATCTGGTGTTCTTGAGGATTTCTCCGACGCAGGGCACTATTCGCTTCGGTGGAGGCGGGAAGCTTAGCCCACGTTTCGTCGAACCCTTCAGCATCCTTGAGAGGGTCGGCGCTGTGGCGTATAGGCTAGATTTGACGCCTACGCTAGAGGGAGTTCATGATGTGTTCCACAAGTCACAATTGAGACGGTACATGGCGGATCCCAGTCACGTATTGGATCACTCAGAGATCGTGGTGGGCCCTACTCTTAGCTATCCAGAGCAGCCGGTGGAGATTCTGGATCGGCGGGAGAAGGTGTTGAGGAACCAGACTATTCCCTTGGTTCGCGTCGCGTGGAGGCATCACTCTCCAGGTGAGTCAACCTGGGAGAGGGAGGATGAAATGCGCGAGCGATACCCCTATCTTTTCGAGCCCTGAGTGTTTGATAATAAACAAAAGAAATGAAACTATGTTTATATGAAACCCTTTATTTGGTTTACAAACAAGAATAAGAAGTACAATTAATCCTATACGAGGATGTTGAGTACAAAAGTTTGATTTTGGGGAAATATTGCTATAGGAGTCTGATCTGCGGTCGATCACTTTGTCCCTTGGACCACACGATGACGAAGAAGTGCTGTAGAAGACGAAACAAGAAGCTTCAAAGACTACAGGAGGGGTTAAACTCTCGTTACCAAAGCTCTCTCTATGTTCTCTCTTGACCTTGACCTCTGTAGTTCTTCCACTCAGGTTCCGACCTTGTCTTCGACCTTTGAACCCCTTGGACCTCCGTGGACGGAGGTCTCTATTTATAGAGTTCAGCTACCGTCGGCGTAGAAGCCGAACAAGAGAACTGCACCTTTTACGCGGCGGTTACAATAACTTCTACCCACGTATGAATGATCTTCTGAATCGGCATGTGACGCATGTCCCATTATGAGGTAATGCGTATAACTGCTCGTCGAAGATCACGACATGCAAGTCACATAGATAACTGTCCCTCGCGTAGAGGTGGTTGGCATAAAGGCCAAATAATTGTCTCATTGGCATAAAATCCAAATAGCTATTCTATTGGCATAAAAGCCAAGTAGTTATCATATTGGCATAGAAGCCAAATATCTGTCATGTTGCTATAGAAGCCAAAATAGGCGTAGAAGTCGAATAGTTGTCAGGTTGGCGTAGAAGCCAAGTGGTCGTCATATTGGCATGGAAGCCAAGTTCTGCATAAAGAGTGATGCTTTGCAAATGTAGCCCGAGTCGGCGTATTTCAAGGAGATAGCGTACGGCGTGCTCCTTATAGCTGAAGAGAGCCTGGTTGGCGTAATGTGCGGGGATGGTGATATGGATGTATTAGCCCTAATTATAGCTTACCCAGTCTTTGAAAGTAGAACCAAATCTCGTGCATTAAATGCAAAGATCTGCCCCCATCACGCGCATTAACTACAGAGACGTGTCTTGAGCTCTATACGAAGAACAGCTTTTGACGTGGCGGTTGATTTCGTCTCTTCCTGAGCGTAAAAGCTCACCTCTGCTTATGTAAAATAGGCAGCGTATTCCTTGAATGCGTAGACGATATCTTATATCAAGGATTGTGTCACTAAACGACAGTTTGGGGCTCTGTGCAGAATTATCATAATAATCGTCCTCTCGGTCGTCGTGCTGTACTCTTTGTCAGGAGTCAGGTTCACTGCTTGATCTGACAGTTTCATTCGAGGAATACGAAGAGATCCTTGTACAACTTCCCGCTGCATTAAAAGCAAGCAAATTTTACGCCAAAATGGCGATGTAACAACCATTTTACGTCGAAGCAGTCTGGAGATACTACATTACGCGGACTGTTCTGGAGCTATGCATTATGCTGATAGCATTAAAGCTCTGTTGTACGCCGATGGCTCTAGAGTCATGTTTCACGACTTCCAATATTGGAGCTCTGTTTTACGTGGGCTTCCTGTATAATGAAGGTTTTACGCGTATGATTCCCCAGCGTATTTTTCATGCTTCTACAAGACCCCCTTCAAAGTTTTCAAATTCCTCGTAATTTGAAACACTTTGAATGAAGCATAAAACGGTCAAGTTTGACTCGTTCCACGAGGCTGATTTCTCGGCAGACTTTTAGGAGTTTTGTTGGGATTCAGTGTGTTCTTCACTGCCTATGTAAAGGTGGATGGGTTAACCAATTCTTCCCACACTTCCTTTACCTCAAAGAGAGAGATGATTGTCGAGCTTTGTTGGGTTGATTTGAGGAAAAAGAAGATCATGTTCTTCCAGCATGTAAGGAGCCGTAAAAACAGGCATCTTCGAGCAAATATTCTCTGCAATGATGGATCCTGGAAGGATATCATAGCTTCCTTTGCTCGGGATGATCAGCAATTTCATATGGAGATTCGTCCAGGAGAGAGGAAGGATCGCATTCGATCACACAGCTTGCAAGCTATATTTTCTCCCATTACGACGCTGGCCGAGGATAGGCAGTTTGGCCCTGTCTTCCAATATTGAGTTGGGTTCTGAACACCCAACACAATTTCTAGGGTATACCTGCCATGGCGTATGGAGGATGGGCATGAATAATTTAGACAAGCCCAGTTGTGTATCCTCCCGCCATTTATCATTTTCTTGTTCATCGACTGTGGAAGTCGATGAACTGCTGTAGAAGACAGAAAAGATCTCCACCAATATGAGAACCTGACAGAACAGATTCTTGGCGTGATCTTAAAATGAGAAACCCTTTATAGAAAAAAGGATGTCTATCATATGTAATCATGAAGATGAAAAAACCTTTATAGACTGGATTTCCATCATATGTAATCATGATTAATAAAATTGTCTTCTTTTACGTATCTGATGATTTGCCATATTTGCTGTGATAAAGTTTGAATAGAGTGCAGCTTCAACACGTCTGAATATTTACGCCAACTCTGATGAAAAATATTTGAACTCGTCCCATCTTTTATGCGTAGCAGAGGACGCGTAGAAAACTCCTTAGCATTTAAGTTGAAAATCCAAACTGTCATGCTGTCTCAGATGAGGAATCGTGTAGAATTTCTGAACTGTCACTTCTGATGCGAAGAATTCTTGTTCAGATCATCATCTTTAAGAATAGTTTCCCGAAAATCCTTTAGAAAGGGCGGGAAATTTCTGTCGACCAAGCCATATTTAAACTTTTGTAAAGTATTCTGGCCAGACTGTGGATGAACTTCCAAATGACCCAAGAAGAAGAGTCGTCTTTCAATGTTGAATCCTGTATATTTTAGGCACTTGGAATGTTTTGCAACCAAAAATGGGCCTCTTCTGTGTGGAACCCTTGTAATTGGCTATCTGTAGTTTTCGAGCGTAGAATCGTAGATTTGTAGACACTGAGCGTAAAAAGCTTCTGAACGTGAAATCGTAGATTTGTAGCCTCTGAGCGTAAAGTCGTAGGTTTGTAGCCTCTCGAGCGTAAAAGCTATTGAGCGTAAAAGCATCCGGGCGTAAAAACATGGACTTATAGCCTCTGAGCGTAAAACCGTAGATTTGTAGCCTCTGAGCGTAACAAAACTCCTTAGCGTAAAATCGTAGATCTGCTCTGTGCAAAAAATTTTGAATCCCCGCTGACTGTCCGTCTTCCCTAAATGATAGGCTGACGTGGTCCCAAATCATAATAGAATATTAAATATCGTATTTGGTTAGGGATTCGAAGAGTTATCCAAACTCTATAAATAGTCCAAGGGCTGAAGAGAGAAAACTTTTATCTGCCTTTCTAAAACCCTTGCTTTCCAAGAACCCTTCTTCTTCGTCTCCTTCTTGAAAACTTAGAATTGCCATGGCCCCTAAACAGTCTTCCACTGATAAGGGAAAGAAGGTCGCTTCCTCTTCCTACTCCGCTGCTCAAGAGGGAGCAACTCCCATTAGGCTGAAAGAACCACGATCGGAACGCAGCGCTCCACCGTCGAGCTGTGCTCCAGACATTATAGGTAGAGACTTCGGGAGAAAAAAAACCCTTCGTACATGTTGTACGTGTACACGCAAGGTCCTCTTTCGTACTGAGAGCCTCTTTGAGGAAGATGATATACGGAGAGGTTTTATCATTACGAGCACATTCCTAATGTGTCGGCTTAAGAACTCCAAATTTTTGTAGTCTGGCATAAAAAAACTCAGACTGTCAAAATTTTGTGTTTTGCTGCAAACTTTGAATTTTTACGCGCTGGATATGAAATACCGGGGTAAAAATTCAAATTTTGTCAATCCGGCGTAAAACCTCAGATTGTTAACTGCTGCCAACCTTGAATTTTACGCGATGGAAAAATAGATTCCGGCGTAAAAGCTCAAGTTTTTATAGTCTTGGCGTAAAAGCACAGACTGATAATCTTTGGAGCAAACTGCAAGAGTGTAATGTCTAGTGTAGAAACTGACTTGTTCTCTTGCGTTTTGTAGTGGACTTGCAGATCTCTCCATTGGCTGAAGTTATGGGCTCTACCACCGGGATGTTGAGCTCAAACTACTTGGAGGACTTGTCCCATGTGATATTCCCTATTTCTGGAGCCAACTACCCTGAAGAGAGGGGAATTCTGATATCGTCCCAAGGAGAGCGCATGATGCTGAGTATGATCAGGGGGGAGCCCCTGATATACATAGATGGGATGGAGTATAAGAAGCCAGGCTTCTTGTTCGGGGATGTTATTGAAAAGCAATCCCAAAACAAGCCCAAGAAGGAGGATTGGGTGTTTATTGCTGAGGGCACGGTGATGTATCTGCCTAGTATGCCTAAAGATTACCCCATCTCTGCGTTCTTTTACGCCATCCATCCTCGAAAGATTGTGTGGGTACTGACTCCCGATCTTTACGGCCGTCCGGGGAAGATCTCATATAACAAAGGATTAAACCAAGGATCTTTATGAGAAGACCTTCCAGTCCAGTTATGCCCTTCAGGGGATTATTGCCGGGTAGTGTCCCGAGCGAGGATACGTTGCTGATCTAGCTGGTTCAGATATCGACCTTCTGCAACGATTTTATGGGGCAGGGAGGAATGTACCCCAGGGTCAACCCTCGGACCAACGGATGGCTTAGCCCGGGAAATCTTCGATGGGCCAGTTTAACTGCCTAGGCCCTGAAGCACTTCCAGACGGAGCTGGAGAGTATAGGCTTGTTCGCGGCTGTGAGCGCCACAAGTGTTGTGCTGCCTGTCAACCCCAACCTGTTCCTAGCCTTGATGGAGCGATACAACTTGCTCACCGGGACTTTTGCCACTCCGCTGGGGGAGTTGGGCTTAGCCCTTCACGAGATGGCAAAAATTTCAAAGCTACCAATGGGGGACACTCCTTATGAGGAGTACGTCCCAACAAACCGGGAATTGAGGGATACAAACCCTCGGGCAGTGGCCGTATATCAGGAGCTGATGTGCCACTATCTTGCCTGCACCACTTTTTATAAGGAGCCTTCTGATTTGGCTCACATCAACAAGTGGGCCACCTATCTTTTCTTCCACCAGGCCAGAAATGTCAAGCCAGACAAGGTGGTAGTTAGCCAAGATAGGCCCTTGAACCTCCTAAGCATGTTGAATGCCAACACTGTCGATGACCTTATCGAAGACGTAGGGGCTACAGATCATGTTTTTGATGAGGAGGTAGGGGGTTATGCTGCAGGCATGAAAGCCTTCAGTTATATGAGGCATTGTCGTAAGCCTTTTTCGAAGGAAGCTCAATTGACTGGCTTCCTCTCCGTCTGGCTTCGTCGCTGGGTGGTGCCCGGCATAGCGTCTGCAGATCGCATCCATCGCAACACCTTATGGCCTGCAGTTCGTTTGGTGTTCGGAGCAAGACTCAGTCTGCTTCCTACTATGGTATGTAGAATACAGGCAGGCCTGAGGGGCCTTACTGATGGACTGCTCGTTGATGAGACGCAGCATGAAAGATTTTCCAGGGTGGAATTACCATTCCTATACTTGATGGGATGGTTAATCCTTCACAATGCCCGGGTGATGTCTCCCGGTTCCGCCAGTAGTTCAGGAAATAATTTCTTGCTGAATTAGAAGAATTCCTCTTGGAACGTGGCGACCGTCACAGATTGCCGGCGGGCGTTAAACGTAGCCCACAGCTGGAAGATCTTCTGTATCGTTCTCCTCGTACACATCAATCAACAGGGGAGAAAACTTAAGGATGAGGGCCATGGGAGGATCATTCTTTCTCCTGAAGCCTTCTATTGGTTGGTCTGCATTAGACCTTCTCATTTGCTATACAGAAGTGATGACCACTGCTTCTTGGAGCCCTATCTGCCCAGTCGGTTCGCCAGGTAGTTTGGGTATGACCAATTGCATGTGGGAAATGCCATTACCAGCTTCAAGTCCAGAGGAGGACTTATTGATGGAGCCAGAGGGTGGCGGTATTTCATCACGGGATGTACTGGTGCAACTTTTGCGGTACCCGCGACTTCTCTTTCCATGGAGCTGCGTATGCTTCACTCGTACGCGCAGTTCTATGCGTCCATCAATACCTTCCATTACAATTTTGATATGTGTAGAAGTTTTAGGATGCCCTCCCATAGGTCTACTGCCAGGGAGGATGCTCCGTCTGTTTCCTCGGATGAGAATAAGGACATTGCTGGGGTAGACGAATTTTTGACGACAATACCGAGAGGCGTACTAGCTCTGCCTGCAGAGCCTCTCGTTATCCCCCATAAAAGGAAGGCTTCTGCTCCGAAAGAACCTTCTCCCCGCAAGAAGAGGATTGCCAGAGGTCCAAAAAGGGCTTCTACCAGGGAGGCTCTTAGAAGTGAGCCAGTCGTCTCCCCTGTTGGGGTCGATTCTTTGATTAGAGGTCCTTCGCTTATTAGAGAGGGAACCTCCACAGTTCCGGCTGGCAGTGCCGGAGATTCTTTGCTCGAGATCGCTGCTACTACTGCTTCCGCTAGTGCTACAAGATCGCCTTCAAGGCCGAGCATAATAAGATTGCATATACCTTTATCTAGACCAGTAACGGGAGTAACCCCTGACGCGTCTGTGAGTATATCCAGTGAGATTCTACCCGATGAGCCTCGAGTGGATCTTAGTGAAGACTTAGAAGAATACCTGCCCGTGTCAGTTGGTGCACCCCCTTCCCCAGGTATGACAGCTCGCTTAGCATTATTAAGAAATAATTTAGCTGCACTGGCTGCAGACGCAACATATATACCATCGGCCATAGATAAATGTTGTCTTTACGCCTCTTTTAGAAAAAATTAACATCAATTTGAAATTAACTTTCTCTTGTCTTCTTTTCAGGTTAGGACATCTACGGGGAGGGTGGAAGAGACGCAACCTTTGATTTTGTTACGGACCCATCATATGAAGTGGCGGCATCCGATGTTGAGGGAGCAAGTTTTGAACCTGCCGATCTATTATCCGCAACATTCTCGGATGTTGTTCTGCCAGTACAAGTCCAAATAATATCAGAAGAGGATAAGCCAGTTGTCCCGACTGTGCCTCCTTTGTCGAGCATGCCAACAACTTCGACCGTTGTTGGTGCCTCTAATTTTGTCGTGCCATCTGCTGAAGCGATGACTATGACGACACCCTCTGCAGTCGTTCCTGGAAGGGGATTCACCGATATTGCAGCCACTCCCAGCGTCCATTCGAATCTCGCCATGCTAGTTAAGCAGTTTACTAGCGTTTTCTATATCACTTTGAAAACGTTGATATTGATGGTACTGGAGAAGAATCTAGGCTTCGAAGCCTTGAAGATGTCCTCCAATCTTATTATAGCGCAGATTAGGAATTTCGGTGACACTGAAAGGGCTAATGCGCTAGAGCAAATAGTTAATGGTTTAGAACAACCCATTAACGATTATTTGCAACTATCTCGAGGTAGCATCGATGTCTTGACTCAGGCTAAATATAAATCTCTGACTGTGCAGTTTGCTGAACAGATGGAACGCTTAAATAAATCCATCCAGACACAGCAATAGGAGATGAATAAAGGGAAAGCCGTCTTGGAGGAGGTTATTCCTCTTCAAACAAAGTGCAAGGCTGAACATGAGGGGAATGCAACGAGGGTTCGCAAACTGGAAGCCAAACTCGCTCAGGCATAGAAGTGGGCTTTCCAGTCATCGGAAGCTCTAGATGTGGTGAATGGCCGACTAGATACAGCTCAAAAGAACTTGGCACGTGCAGGAGTCGCCTGTGCTGATTTTATCCTGGCTCGGTCCGAACTGTCCCTCCTGATAAATGATGAGGTACGACTGGAGCTAACTCGAGCTAACGTCTTGAACTCCAGGAATGAGAGGATGGCCGCTTTGGCGCGACAGATTCGCGATTTAACTCCTCTTCCCCAATGATGTACTTTTTTGCTTTTTTATATAATTTGCTCTTCTCGGAGATAATAAAGAAACCGCATCTGACTTTGTGGACCCATCATTTTTGAATATAAATGATAGGCTAGGGTGAAAGTGATATCAGAGGTAATATGGACGTGATATACTTTCGGTAAGCTTCAGTTGGATATATCTATTCAGAGGTTATATGGACATGATAGAATATGATCCAACTAAATTTGTACAAAAAACACTATCAGAGGTAATATGGACGTGATAGGTTTTGAAGTTCCAAATTAGTTAAACATATCTATTCAGAGGTCATAAGGACATGATAGAATATGATCCAACCAGTTCTTTGGACGTAGTGTTGTCAGAATGAGATCTTCATCATACTCCGTTGAGCAAAGGAGATTAAGCATAGTACATCTTCAGGAATTTGCCGTTGATAGGAGCCATTATCAGATCTCCGTTAGGCTTGGCTAATCTGTAGGCGCCATTTGAAAACGTCATTTCAATCACATAAGGGCCCTCCCATTTGGGCTGGAATTTACCCTTACTCTTGTGTGTAATGATCATTGGCCTTTTTACAGCTAGAACTAGCTCGCCAACTTTGAACACACTCTCTTTCACTTTTCGATTAAAGCTCTGGAGATGCGCGCTTGGTAGAATGCAATACGCTGTTGAGCTTGAAGGCGTTTCTCGTCTAATCCTTCTAGCTCTTGAAGTCGTAGTCGATCATTATTTTCCTGAGTCAACACATTAGCCACTGCTATTCTGAGTGATGGAATTTGGATTTAGATGGGGAGAACTGCTTCACACCCGTAGACTAATGAGAATGGGGTACAACCCGTCGGTGCTCGTACCATTGTGCGATATGCCCAGAGACATTCTCCTAGCTTCTCGTTCCAATATCTTTTGTTCGAAGAGATGAACTTTTTTAAGAGTTTGATAATGGTTTTGTTGAAAGCTTCCACCAAACCATTAGCAGCAGGATTGTATGTCGTAGAGGCCATATTTTGTATCCGATTTTTATCGCAAAATCGGTAAAACGCTTGGCTGATGAATTGAGGCCCATTGTCATGAGTTATCCTTTGGGGTATCCCGAAGCGATAAATGACGTGATGCTTGATGAAGCTGATCACGTTAGAAGTTTTCACCTCAGCAAGAGGGGTCACCTCCGCCCATTTGGAGAAATAATCCGTGATGGCCAATATGAACCGATGACCTATGGAAGAAGACGGGTGAATAGGACCAATGATATCCATACCCCATGCTTCAAAAGGCCCGGATGCAATCATAGGATATAAATGTTCAGAAGGCTGATGTATAAAATCTGCATGGACCTGACAGGCTTTGCATTGTCTTGCATATTTTATTACATCTGCGATCATAGTAGGCCAGTAGTAGCCCATTCTTCTGATACGATCCTGTAACTTAGGACCGGGTTGATGTTCTCCACATACACCGTTGTGAGCTTCACGGATAATCCGCTGTGCATCATCATCGGAGAGACATCGTAATAGCAGTCCGTCGTATGTTCGGCAATATAGACATTTTGAAGACGTGTCAAAATTGAAGCGTAATGATCGTCTTTTGATGGATACTGCTTCTTTAGGATCCTCTGGTAAGATACGGTATGCCCCGAAATCTATAAAGGGACTTCTCCAGTCTCTCTTAGGAGGATCCGTGTTCATAGTGTAGCTGAGTTCTATGTGAAAGTTATTTTTCACACAGAATAAATCTCTGTTAAGAAGGATCACCGAATTCTGCCTTCTTATAGGAATAACTAGATCTGCAGCTAGGCTGGCCAGGGTATCAACTTCCAAATTTTGGGATCGAGGCACATGCTCTAGGAAGAACCCTTTGAAAGATATGGCTATCTCGATCATTGCTTAGTGATAAGAAATGAGGTCTGGATTGCGGACTTCATATGTTCCTCTGACCTGATTGACGATCAGCTGAGAATCACCGAAAGCTTCCAAGCATTCGACATCCAATTCTTTAGCAACTTATAACCTAATTAGTAGTGCATTATATTTTGCCACATTATTAGAGCAGGGTTCGCTAAGAGAATATGCTCGATAGATGACGAGTTTATCCGGGGTGACCAGGACAATTCCTACTCCTGAAACCACGTTTCCCTTGGGACCAGTCCTGGAGGCACCATCGAAGAATAGCTGCCAGGTAACGCCTTCCATTGCGGAATTATATTCTGCAACTTCGTCGGGAATATCCTCGTATAGTTTAGAGGTTTCCGGAATTGGATGAGCCGCTAAGAAATCAGCCAATGCTTGGCCTTTGATGGACTTCTGAGGGACATACACCATATCATATGTTGTTAATAACATCGTCCAAGTCGCGAGTCGAGAATTAAGAACACTTGGCTTGTTCATCAATACCCGAAGAGGATTGATCCTAGAGATGATATGAATAGTTTGGCCTGTGACGTAATATCGCGTCTTCTAAATGGCGAACATTAGGGCCAAGCATTCTTTTTCCACTAGATTGTACCGGTGTTCAACTCCGACCATCATCCTGCTTAAATAGTAGATAGCCTGTTCATGACCTTTATTGTTCTTCTGTGCGAGGAGAGATCCAAAAGAATGATCCATTGCTCGAACATACAACAAAAACTGTCTTCCTATGACAGGAGGCACCAGAACTGGAGGATTAGTGAGGTAGTGTTTGATATCATTAAACACTTGCTGACAGGCTTCGTCCCATATGAACGACACACCTTTCTTCATCAGAAGGGAAAAAGGCTGACATTTCCCAGAGAGGTTGGATATGAATCTTCGGATATAAGCCAAACGACCTTGAAATCCCCTAAGTTCTCTCAGATTACGGGGTGGTCGCATTTCTAAGATAGCCTTTACTTTATCAGGTTCCACTTGAATGCCTTTGACGGTAATGACAAATCCCAGGAATTTGCCACTGGATACACCAAGAAAGGACTTTGTAGGATTAATTTTGAGTTGGTGTTGGCGCATCAACTCAAACACTGTCTTCAAGTCTTGGATATGATTATCCTTGATGCGGCTTTTGACAACTATATCGTCTATGTAACATTCCACTATTTTGTGTAAATGCTCATAGAATATGTTACCCATAGCTCGTTGGTACGTAGCCCCGACATTCTTAATCCGAAGGGCATGACCGTATAGCAATATACCTCTAATGGTGTCCGAAAGGCAGTATGGTTCTCGTCTTCAGGATGCATCTTGATCTGGTTGTATCCTGAAAATCCGTGCATAAAAGACATGCGCTCAAAACCGCATGTATTATCGATGATGACGTATGTAATGGGAAGAGGGAACTCATCCTTAGGACAGGTTGCATTCAGATCTCGGAAATCGATGCAAATACGTACTTTCCCATTTTTCTTTATGACTGGGACAACATTGGCGACCCAGTCAGGATGTTGTTCTTCCCGGATGAACCCGCAGGCTATCAACTTCTTGATTTCAGCTTCAATGGCATACATCATATCCGGGCGGAACCGGCGTTGGTGCTGCTTTACAGGCTTTGAATTGGGCATTATGTTGAGCTTATGATTAGCCACTTTTGGATCAAGACCTGGCATATCCTCATAATTCCACGCAAAGACATCGATATATTCTTTTATCAGCTGGATAATTTCTTCCTTTTCTTCTTCGGAAATATTGTTATTGATAAATATCGGCTTTGGTGAAATTTTATCCCCAACATCAACTTGGATAACTTTATCTTCAGTGGGAGGTTCTCTCTGCTCGAACCTAAGTTCCCATTGTGTATCCACTTGCTGTGCCCAGGAATTATTTTCAAACGGTTCAGATTCTTATTCGTTTGCTTCGAGAGAATCTGTCCATACCGTATTTACTGATGATGCTCGTTCGAGATCAACATATGAGCCGGAGGACGACGAGCCATCTTGAGAAGAGGAAAAGATATTCTCACTAGACTCGAAAGTTGCAAAGGAAGTGGTATACCCTAACCCAAAACGAGTTCGTTGGCAGTAGGGATTAACGTACAACGGCATTCACCTGCCTTTCCTATAGTTAAGACCTGGTTCCAGCTTCAAGTCATAACCCATACTTTGCATAATCTTCAAAGCTTGTGGGCTATATCTATGAACCTGCATTTTTCCAACATCGGACTCGTGGGAATCTTCTTGTACAGTCAGTTTATTGCGCATGCGACCGAAGAATATTGGATGCTGATTGCTGCAAGTAGGTGGGACAGTAAAGATAGAATCCTCATGTGGCCCATATGTCGTGATGACATTAGATGGTGATGCTACTTATCACACATATGGATGATAGGAGTCTATAGCTTCCAAGAATTTTTGTGCTATAGGTTCTATATCGTTATGGGGAGAGGATTCCTGATTTGGAATTTGATCGTCAATATACTGGAAAGGAGAATCTTTATTATCGTCAGAAACCACATTCCCGGTTGTATTTACATCGGTCGGCTGCTTGTTACGCCGGAGGTTGATGACCAAAGGTGGAGGTTTCTGGTTTAAAGTGATCACTAGGGGATTACTTCCTCCTCCTGATTTAGTTTTGTTCAAGTGGATAGCCATGGGTTCCATGAATTTCGGACGAGTGGTCCGTCCTTTTACCTTGATTGACAGAGGTTGCTCGGCAGAGGGTTCTTCTGGCTCCCGGTGGGATTCCTTCTCTGTCTTGCCTGACACGTCCTTCATGTAGTCTTGGATGTACAACATGGCATCGGAGTAGTAGGATTCTACTCCTTTGAATGGGTTAAGGTCAGCAAACTCTGTTTGTACTATTCCATGGGCGTCTACATATTTGAAGCATTGATGTAGAGTCGAAGAAACAATGTTGTGATCGTGGATCCATGGTCTGCCCAGCAGAATATTGTAGGACACCTCTGAATCAATGACATAGCATGTAGCCACTGATCTGAGGTCCCCAATCTGGATCCTCAGACGAATCTTCCCCAACGGCTTACTTTTCCTGGCGTTGAAGCCCACGATTGTAGTAGTTGTGTAAGCCAGTTCACTGGTAGGAATCCTCAGCGGTCTGAGCAGACTATGAGGGATAATGCTGATCGATGATCCCGGATCTATGTGAATCTGGTCGACCTCCATGGAACTGACGTATCCGGTGTAATAGAGGGATCTGTCATGCTTGTAATGTTTCAATAGCATGTCATCTTGAGTGAAAGTGATATTCGGGACCACCTCCATCATAGTATGGCATTGAGGACATGAAACAGGTTCTTCATCAGGGGACTTGAGCTGGGTCAAGTATGCATCCGCCTGCATTAATGCTTCACTCAGGGCTTGACGAGTGTCTTTGGAGAGCCTGAGTAGTTTAAAAATGGACAATCTGGCTGGTGTATTAGCCAATTGGGCCAGGATGTCGAAGTTATATGGTTTTTCTAAACCTTTGTTTTGAATATTCTTCAAAGGTTTATCAAAATGCACTTCTTTTTGCTTGCCCTTGCCCGCCGAAGTTGTTCTAGAAGGACCTGCCTCTGGTATGACAGGTTCAGGTTCTGGAAGTTTGACAGCTGAAGTGTCTGCCGATGCATCTTCCTGATTTCCTCCATAGTCCTTGAGGTAAGCTTTCCCTGAACGGATTCCGGTAGCCAAAGCCTCTTCTTCTGATGTCGAGGATATGGCAACCATATGACATGGTTTACGCTTAGAGTTCTTTTTAGACTTAGCCTTAGCAGCTTGAGTTACTTCCTCGGTCTTTGATACCAGATCAGGATGAACCTACATAATCTCACCACGCTGGGTAGTTAGGGGTACCAGGTCCTGATTTTGACACCTGGCTGGAGGAAGATTAACGATGTTTATTATTGTCCGAGAAATAGGTACAATACCATCCGGAACTTCTTGAGGAGGCAGATTGGCAAATTGAAGAGAGATCATATTGGCAATGACCGTCTTCTCGCTATTGCGCAGAGTGATGGCCTTAGCGTCGATCAACTCCTAGATTTTCCTCTTTAGTACATAATACGCCTTTGTCGAGTGATGTATGTACCTATAGAAAATGCAGTACTTAGGGTTATTGGTACTGCCAACTTTATTAGGCCGCTTTACCTCGGGGAGGGTAAGCTTGCCGCTTTTGACTAGACAATCGAATATGCTCGGGATATCGTCGTCGTCAAAAGAGTATACCTCGATGGGCCTGGAAGTTCCAGGTTTTGTCTGTGTAGTTGCCGAACTATTTTGCCTCGACGTATTGATTGCCAGAGCTTCTTTTCCTTTGGAACCACGAGGATGGTCGCTATTGGAGGATGACCTCTTCCCTCCATCAGAGGTAGAGATCATGATTCCATTATCATGCGCCTTCCGACTGTTGTCTTCAGCGGCTACCGCTGAGATGATAAATGAGGGTCAATCATGGAACTGATATGGTCCTGTGAACACCGAGATCACTGGAAGAAGGTTCTTCCTGCAAATGTCCACCAATGCCGAGTCTGGAACTCCGGGAGGCATTTGCAAAGTTACTTGCCAAAAATATTCGATGAAAGTACGAATGTTCTCTTTCTCCTTCTGCTTTACTTCGATGAGAGAGGACATAGACATGTCCATCCCTCCTTCGTAGAATCACGCGAAGAACAGAGTCTTGAAATCTTCAAAGGAAGTAATGCAGTTGTCCGCAAGACTACGGTACCACTGGTAAGCCACTCCAAAGAGACAACCTTTAAACACTCGAGTGAGAAGGGCGTCATTCCCTTGCAACAACACTATCATCATGCTAAAGTAGTTCATGTACTGGCTTGGTGACGTCTTTCCCTCAAACAAAACCATAGCCTGTGGTTTGTATTTAGGTGGAAAAGGGATCTCATCCCAGATAGCTGGGTATGGTTGGTTTATTCCTAATTTCTTGAGCTGGTCCTTATGCTTCAAGGCATCAAATTGGGCTTTCAATTCCTGCACTGCTTGCTTCAGATCTTCAGCTGGTAAAGGAAACGCAGAGTGGTGAGATATCGGTTGTATCATAACTCCAACAGGAGGAAATACGTTCTCTGAGTTAAGAAGTTGAGGAGCCGCTGACTCTTGATCTAGAACAGGCTCCTGGTTTGCGTTGGATGGTGGTAAATCCACCCCCACACGTAGTTGATTCGGAGGAACCGACGCTTGAGCTATTGCAGCTGCATGTTGAGTCACCATCATCTGACGCATACTTTCCATCATGGAATACATTTCATTTAGTGATGACTCTAATACAGTGATGCATTGCTCAGTACTTCCTGATCGGGAAGCCTTTTCGCGTTCATCTCCAATGGCATAGACTCCCATTTCTCTGAATGTCATGAAGGGTTAGTATAGGTCTCTGTAGAGATCGAATCTATACTTTCAGCATTCGATTCGGGAAACTGGCGACCCCCAATATCGGAATCAGAAGAATATGAAGCCGGTTGTCGTGACCTCGAACGGGTGTTTCGAAATACCCCAGCTTCAATATTTTCAAGGAGTCTGTCGAATCTCCTTTGGCTTGGAGTTCTAGAGGGATGACGTCTTGAATTTGACCTTCCTCTAGGAACGTGTGAAGCCATGTTCACTGATGCAAATATAGGCTTTTCTTCCTGTAAAGACAAAGAGTGGTTCAACCGGTCGAAAACTGACCGTTTTGCCTTAGAACAGCAATAATTAACTACAACTTTATGACTATTACAACCGTTCTCCCTAGGGGGTGTAATAGACATGTTGAAAAATACCCTATCTTTGCCCTTCTGGATGAAGAATTCACGCAAGTCAGGAGGATTAACAGAAGAAGAAGAAGAAGAAGAAGAAGGCTTGTTCCTCCTGTCTACATCAGTTGGAATATGGATATTGTGAACCATAACTCTCTTTCTGCCATACGTATACAGTATTTCATCCATGTGAGTAGCACATGATCCCTGAGGAGCGTATCTATCCGCAAACTGGGCCTTCTTTATGCTGAGGGGCTTGACCTAGCGTAGTCTGGAATTTTACTCAGGCTGGCATAAAACTGAGGAAGTCCTCAATCGGCCATCAGCTTCTCGCGTAATCTGGAGAGCGGGTAGATTCTTCTCTTGATGGCGTAAAGGCCGAGAGGTTGGGAAATCTGCCACTTGTTTTCCCTTGCGGTGATTTCAAGGACCATCTGCTTTCCCACAGAGGGAAGATGTATTTTTACGCGCGGAGCGCGTTTGGAATTTCTGAATTGGCGCTGAGGCATTATCAGAAATTTTGTCTGCCACGTCACAGACTGGAGACTGAATTTTACGCGCGGGGTACGAAGTAGACTTCTAGGTTAGCACTGAGGCATAACCAGAAGCTTTGTCTGCCACGTCACAGATGGAAGATAGAGTTTTACGCATAGAGCGCGGAGTAGACGTCAGGATTAGCACTGAGGCCTTGTCAGAAGATTTGTCTGCCACATCTCAGACGGGAGACAAAGTTTTGCGCACGGGGCGCCCAGGTTGCGATGCTACAACCTTGTTGGTCGGAGAGAGAGAGTCGGCAGGAATGGTAGGGGATGTTCGGGACATCCACACTTTACGCAATTTCCAGTTGTCTTGGACAGAGAGGGAATGAGAGCTACCCCCTGCTCGAAGCATGTCTTCGTAGGCTGATTGGTCGAATTGGACGACCAAGGTCTTCTTCATTGATCCTACTGATACAGCATCATGTTGAGCAATGGCTTTCTCGTCAGATGAGAAAGTAGTCCCCAGAAGAGTCGCCATCTTGTGTTTGATAATAAACGAAAGAAATAAAACTAGGTTTATACGAAACCCTTTCTTTGGTTTACAAACAAGAAAAAGAATACAATTAATCCTATACGAGGATGTTGAGTACAAAAGTTTGATTCTGGGGAAATATTGCTATAGGAGTCTGATCTGCGGTCGAACACTTTGTCCCTTGGACCACACGATGACGAAGAAGTGTTGTAGAAGACGAAACAAGAAGCTTCAAAGACTACAGGAGGGTTTAAACTCTCGTTACCAAAGCTCTCTCTATGTTCTCTCTTGACCTTGACCTCTGTTGTTCTTCCACTCAGGTTCTGACCTTGTCTTCGACCTTTGAACCCCTTGGACCTCCGTGGACGGAGGTCTCTATTTATAGAGTTCAGCTACCGTAGATAACTGCCCCTCGCGTAGAGGTGGTTGGCATAAAGGACAAATAACTGTCTCGTTGGCGTAGAAGCCAATAGTTGTTCTGTTGGCGTAGAAGCCAAGTAGCTGTCATATTGGCATAGAAGCCAAATATCTGTCATGTTGGCGTAGAAGCCAAAATAGGCATAGAAGCCGAATAGTTGTCAGGTTGGCGTAGAAGCCAAGTGATTGTCATATTGGCATGGAAGCCAAATTCTGCATAAAGAGTGATGCTTTGCAAATGTAGCCCGAGTCGGCGTGTTTTAAGGAGATAGCGTACGGCGTGCTCCTTATAGCTGAAGAGAGCCTGGTTGGCGTAATGTGCGGGGATGGTGATGTGGACGTATTAGCCCTAATTATAGCTTACCCAGTCTTTGAAAGTAGAACCAAATCTCGTGCATTAAATGTAGAGATCTTCCCCGATCACGCGCATTAACTGCAGAGACGTGCCTCGAGCTCTATACGAAGAACAACTTTTGACGTGGCGGTTGGTTTCATCTTTTCCTGAGCGTAAAAGCTTACCTCTGCCTATGTAAAACAGGCAGCGTATTCCTTGAATGCGTAGACGACGTCTTATATCAAGGATTGTGTCACTAAATGACAGTCTGGGGCTCTGTGCAGAATTATCATAACAGCCGTCCTCTCGGTCGTCATGCTGTACTCTTTGTCAGGAGTCAGGTTCACTGCTTGATCTGACAGGTTCATTCGAGAAATATGAAGAGATCCTCGTACAACGTCCCGCTGCATTAAAAGCAAGCAGGTTCTACGCCAAAATGGCGATGTAACAACCTTTTTACGCTGAAGCAGTCTGGAGATACTGCATTACGCGAACTGTTCTGGAGCTGTGCTTTATGCTGAATAGCATTGAAGCTCTGCTGTACGCCGATGGCTCTGGAGTCATGTTTCACGACACCCAATGCTGGAGCTCTTTTTTACGCGGGCTTCCTGTATATTGAAGGTTTTACGCGTATGATTCCCCAGCGTATTTTTCATGCTTCTACACTGAATTATGGTTCTTTTCTTTTCCTTGCATTCCTGTCCTAGTTTCGTCTTTTTAATTTTGAGGACAAAATTATTTTAAGGAGGGTCGGCTTGTCACTACCCAATTCTAGAAAATAGGGTTTTTTTTTATTTTTATTTGGTAAATTGTGTATTGTATATAAATAATTATATTTATATTTAATTG